>BKCP01010070.1:728126-836590 GCA_008636005.1 Striga asiatica
TTTTTTTTTTTCATGTTTTTGCTGTTGTCTGAGCAAAACGGCGTCGCATAGGCATCAGTATCTTAAAAATTAAGAAATGTCCAATGGATATGGAGCACAAAGCCACAAACACAAATTTTGGAGAGAGCTTCTTTTATCTGTCCGAAACCCTATCTTCCAACTGCTAACATTTTATCCAACGCAGAGCCGACAGAGGGAGATAGTGCACCCAACTCAAAGAAAATTAAAGAACAAAAGGGAGATTATGGGTCGAATCCGTCTACAGGGCTTCGTCGTATTGTGACCGTCGTGCTCGAGTTTCATTTAATTGAGGCTGGAAAGGCGAAAGCTACTTTCCCATCCATAAATTTCTTAGGCTCTAACTGACTGAAAGTTACTTTAATTGGAAGGCACAGCTATGTTTTTCCAGTTACTCTGTTCTCACGCCTTCTATCTTTCCCTTCTCTTAACTCTCCAATATTTCATTTTTTTCTTAGCAGCGACGCCTTTTGCCAATTCATCGAGCCTCGGCAGCAATCTTCTCAGGTCGGATGCGGATCGCTCGATTATCCAAATATCACCGCTCAGGCCACCGATTTTGTACTCTCCGTCATCTACAAAGAAGGTTCGATTTAGATTCTGGTTTTACTCCATACCAAATTGGTCTTCATTTTTTTTTTTTAATCCTATCACAAATTCACAGTGAACCGTATATCGGTTGGCCTTTCTTGCGATTAAAGATATGAACAGGTACAACTGTATTTGACATGAAATTTTAGACTCGATAAAATTGATGCCTCTCACAAGATATGAACAGGTACAACTGTATTTGACATGAAATTTTAGACTCGATAAAATTGATGCCTCTCACATACGCGTTGCTAGGGAGAATTCACTGACTTTAGAATTGTGTATTGTTCGCGCAACCTACATCGGAGAATTAGCCGAGGTGGATTGTTGCTTATTCGCGCCGTCTAATACTTATTGGTGTTCGTAAATCGTAAGGTATGTGTAGGCAGCTGGTTCTTATGTGTTCAACTGTAATTTTTGCCGTCGTTAGGATGAGCTTTTGTCTGAGGTTCTGGGGTGTTTTGTTTTATGTGCGTCCGGAATCAACTGTTGTTTTTTCCCATAAGAACACAAGCACAATTCTAGGGTTCCATGTGCATTTTTTATATATCTGGAATTTATTAACATTTTTAAAAATTCATACTCATGTTCTTGTTTCCTTATTGTCAGGTTGAAGACTCTTTAGCATCTGACATTGAGTTCAAAATAATGTAGAAATCAATTAAAGGTCAGTGTTAATTGTTGTTAGTTAAAAACTATGAATTGTTCCATTTAAAGATTAATGGATAGAAAAAGTTGTTAAACATTTGGAGATGAAAGATTACACTTGATTTTGGCTTGTGTAATTGCAGTAAAAGTAGCAGTGAAGTTTTTGTTTTCCTAACATACAATTTGTTTACCAGATCAATGAAGGTCCTGCCTGAAGTTGGATAGAGTTTTGGGAGGACCCTTAACCTTTAAATGTTAGCAAGGGTCATCAAAGTTCCAAAATTGGTTGACTCGGGGCCGTACATTGTTTAGTGGTGCCAACTCTTTTGAAGGAGCACACTTTGGTTGGGAGAGAAATTGTTTTGTCAAGTAGACAATTTGTAGTTGTCATTCATGAGAAATTATTTTCTACGACAAACAAATGTTGAAATTTCTGGAGAATTTTATATTTGGGTCCTTGTGTCATTTGTAAACGAGAGTCGGGTTTTCATAATGAGGACTTAGATTTTAATGCTCTGGCTTAGATTTTAATGCAAATTACTTGATATTTTCTATAGTTAGGTCGCAACTTTATATATGTCACCCCTCTGATTCCTTCCACATTAACTAGAAGGCCTTCAATGTATGTCCATACAGGAACATATACAGTTGGACCTTCAAGTAGACTCTATATGAGAACTCCAGTAAACATCCCACCAATTGAACTTCCCAGTTCCCAGTAGTAGATTGAGAGAAAAGAGGTAAGATATATTTTTCAGCAAATTTCTTCATTTTCTCATTTATTCTGAAATCTTTTTGAAGTTATTGTTGATGATAAGCTACAAACTATCAAATACTATTACTGATTGCAGTGTGAGTCATTTAGAAACCTTTTAAAATGTTGTAGATGCCATTAGAAATTTATAAAGATGAACTTTTTGGAAATAGAGATAAAAAGAAAATTGCTAACTGAGGCATTGCTGAACATGTGCAATAAAGTACGGAATTTTATTCAACGGCTCACATCAGCGTTTCCATATTTGGAGTCTCATTTAGAATGGTGGGTTTTTTTTATTAGTAATAGTTTTTGTTATCAATGATTTGGGTACCGTGGTTTGGTCGTGTGAGTTGCTGGGACAGATCTTAAGAGTCTTTAGGTGCGCTTCAGTTATTCCGTGACCGTGTTTGATCTATTTCTTAAGAGTCTTTGGAGTAATGTCTTTTTTTATTTTCAGTTTTCTTATTTTTTAATAGCTTCATCAAGAAGTTGTAATCACTCAAACTATGTCAAACTTGCAGAGGAATTGAACACCCGGGGTATTTCTCAGTATCCAGCTACCATGACGATTGTACGTATTTGGTTCTGGCTGCTTGTCAACTCCAGCATCTCGTGCATAAATGAACATAAGATGGTTAGTACTTGATTATTTTTTTTTTAATTATTATTATTATTTTTATGGGTGTCATGTATTGTGTAGTTTCCTGCCTAAATGAGTCTGACTTTACATAAGTCTTAATTATTGACATTCACTTTTAAACTGTCTTACCTGATACAAACAGAGACCTACATCAAGGTAGCTGAAGCTTTGTTCAACATAGACAAACCGATTCTCCTTTTCAATAATTTGAAGGGACAAAAAGGTCTTCAGAGATGGTACATATATTAACGATGATGATGGTAAGTTTATTGTTTAATTTCCTAATGCAAATAAATAAAGAGTCGTAGCTCAGAATAATTTGAGGGTTACCTGTAGATGTTGCAATATATCTAAAATTGATGCTTCGAGGTTTGAATTTTTTTTCCACATGTTGTTTAGTTATTCTAGGGCTTGCAGTTGTCATTCAACTGCCATATTCTTTATAACTTAATTGTTCTATTTTTTTCGCGTGCAATTTAGTTAGTTGCGCTTTTGGTTATGCCTTTACCATGAATGTTTTTTTTACCCATGTTACTCTCCAATTTAGCTATTGTTCAGGTGTGCATTTTAGATTTATTTACCCACGTCATGGTGTTTAGGACTATGGTTGTAGACATACTATTCGGTATTCATGAATCTTCTAATTACATAGTGCCATCGTATTTTTATATTTTTTTTCATGTTCGTTTTAGGTTGCTTGGTAGGTACATGTTTTGCTCTGTGTTTAAGGCTGTTGTTTCTCTTATTTCGAATAAGGTGCGTGTTTAGATTTTTTATGGTATTTTAATGTAACTGGTTGTATGTTTGGAGTGTAATGCTATTTGATGGCCACATGTTTGCTGTGCTTTTTATTGAAGATTGTATTTGAGATGAATTATAATATTTGAGAGAATTGTTACGTTTGGATAAGACAGTTTGTGTGGTTATTATCTAACTTCACTATTGTCTCTTTGTAGCCTTGTCGGTCTGTTGCTGAGTTTGTTGTTTCTTTTATTCTACACTGGTTGATTCAACTAATTTGGCGAGGTCCCAATTGGAGATGAAAAAAGAACATATCAAAGAACACGTTTTTTAGAAACCATCTACATTTACTTCATAATTATTCACAACAATAGACAACATATTATTTTCAAAGACAAACACTTGCAAAGAAACTTGTAATGTGCAGTCCATTCCAAAGTAATTATGGACAGACCACATTACAAGCAATTTTAACGACTACTCTAAGGCCTGCCTTCAATTCAACCAGTGTAAAGTTGATATGATTAAGGGACATGAAAAAAATGCTGAAAAATCATAGTAAAGTTCACGGATGACAATGGCATTACAGGGGTGTGTCCACGCTCATCGGCCCCTATAGACAGATTGAGATTATCACTTTCAAATTTGTGAGTTAAGAAAATTAGCCTACTAAATTTTTAGTCCTTGTCTGGGTTCATGGTTAGTCGGGACAATTTAGTCTTGTATTTTGTATTACTGTTGCACACATTTTTAATGTCGATTTAGGAATCGACTTTTGTTTCACCTCTAACACACTTCATTTTGGCTTTAATGGTTGTATTTTTTGTAGTATCTAATCTTTATTGCAAAAAAAAAAAAAAATCTTTATTTATATTAAAAATATATGGTCATTATTTTTTAATAAAACAATGTTTTTCCAAACATGTCACACAAATTCACAACACTCTTTTCAAATTTGATACTTGTTTTTGTATACAATTTTTTTTATTGAATATTACATGCTTAATTACAATAAATTGGGTTCGGCTGTGCACATGATGCCAAACTAGTATATATATATATATATATATTTCGTCCTTCTCCATTATATTTTTTTATTTTTTTATTTATTTTTATTTTTTTTTTCGTCGGAAACGGGAGAATATATATTAAAATTAAAGAAAACTGAGTTTTGGCTTATAAGAAATACAGACCAGGCTCTAAGCCTTACAATCAGAAGGAGGCATCAACTCCTAACTACACATCAATCACTACTCATTGCAAAGACAAGCCCTTGATTCCATGATGTAGAAACAATCCCAGCTCTCAGTAATCAAATAATCTATCGGTTTTTTTTCACTCTGCCTTCTTTTGTAAGAACTAAGAACTCGCAAATCGAAGCTTGTTTCAATCTATGGTTGAGGCCTGAAAATTGAAGGAAAGCGCGTGACAAAGATAGGTTATCTCTGAAATTACACGCCTCAAATTGTGTGTTTATGTGTGTGTGGATACGCGTACATGATTTTGCCGCTTTACATATGAATTTGTTTTTTTCTTTTATTTCATCTTCTGGCATATGTATCTGTGATTTTGCTGAGTTCAATTGTTTAGAATTTTCGTTATGAACATAGAAATCATTATTCATTAGGGTTTTATGTCTTATTAGGCCTTTGGTTTTGAGTTAGGTGAGCATGGATTCGAGCTAGAGAGAAAAATTGAACTCGAAGGCTGAATTTCGGAAGCCTTCGAATGGCTCGGCTAATAGGAAGTACCGGCTTAGATCTTCGGTGGCTGGATCAACGTCCTCATCTGATGGTAATTTCCTTGGAATGTTCATTTTGTTTTTAAGTAGAAAGGTAGTAACTTTATAAATTACTGCTTATGAATCCTGGTATAGCTTTGAGTTTGTTGTGGGTATGTTGAATGTAATGCTGGTATTGGTTGTTTCTTTGTAGTCTATTATTATTAATAACTTCATGTTCTGCTTCGGTTATGGTTTATGGTGACTTGCTGTTAGAAGCATTTATTTGGTCCCTTGTATTGCTTAAAAAATTGTGCTGGAATTTTTTTTGCGTAACTTGTATGATGCTAATGAGCAATCCAAATTGTGTTTCTGCCTGTACTTGAAGATGTTACTAAGTTCACTTAACTGATGACTATTACAAATTGAAAGGCCATATTCAACATTCAATCGTGAATAGTGTGTTGGATTGTGTCCTATGTGGTGTATTGAGCTATATGCCTTGTGGTATGATTATATGAATGGAATGCTTCAGCTATATGTGCAAATTAGGCAAATATGTTTTTTAACAGTCATCATGCCTTACAATATCTCTTCAAAAATTCTAATTTCGTGAATTATTTTTCATTTATCTTTGTCTATCATGATTGTTATTAACCATTCTTTTACTCCCATAGTTTCTTTTACATGCATTCAGGAAGTCCACCACGTGACCGCAACTCGAGTCCTGTCCAATTGAGAAAGGATATAGCAAAATTTGATGATGATGATGATGAAAGAAAGAGGGATAACACTAAGGATCGACAGTCGTCTAGGAGGTATCACAGGCATGACGATCACATCAGGCTTGATAGACATGTGGATGACTATGATCGAGGTTATTCCAAGTCATCCTACTATTCTAGACAGGGCTCGCGAGATAAAAACAACTCAAATTACTCGAGGTCTGATAAGGAGCTCCCATCTAGACATTACGTGAAAGATGTGGACACTAACTCTCGTGGGAAATCTGATGGTTTGGGGCATAGAAGTAGGGATAAAGACTCATATAATTGGGCTGGTTCTGATAGTAGGCATGCAAATATTGAGAAAAAGGACAAAGGTGATAGGAGTGACCGATATGGAAGGATGGATTATAGAAAGAGTTCAATGGATTACAAAGGTGATCGTTCGCCTGCTTATGAAGAGTCAAGGGATCAAATAAATGATTATTCTTCACGAAGAGAAAATTCTGGACGTCGTTTAAAGGAATCCTCTTCAAGATACTCCAAGGAAGTCGATGCAGTTGATGAAAAGAGTAGGCGCCTGGATGCAGGTCCTGATAAGGTGCAATTTAATAGAGATACAAAGGAGGATTTGGATGGTATGTCCAACAAGGGTGAAGAAGCTGTCGCTAAGTAGGGGAAGACTTTTAGCATGGAGAGCACTGCTGCTGGCCCAGATGGTATGTTTCCATTTTCTCCTGTAGTGATGTGCTTTCTGTTCTGTTTTTCGTGTTTTGATATCATTTTTGGAGAATTGTCCAACAGTTCCTTCCGAGAAGGCTTATGTGACGGATTGTGATATTGATGCTGCGAAATTTGCTGCTATGAAAGCTGCTGAATTAGGTAGGTAAATGTATCTCTCGTGTTTTTTTTTTTTTTTTTTTTTTTTTACATGATTTTGCATGAGATGGTTTGTATGTGGTGATGAACTCATTAGTTATTTCTTGTGGACTAATTTACTTCTTCAACTTCGATGCAATGTTTGAACGAACACACAGTTAACAAGAACTTGATTGGAACTGCATACATGACCGCTGATGAAAAGAAGAAGCTCTTGTGGGGCAACAAGAAGAACACTGTTACTGAGGAGGTATCCTTAAATCATTGTTATAACTTATAAGATCCATTTTATCCACAAGCACTTTTTTTCTCCTGAACATAACAAGTAGATATGAGACACACCCACACGCACACACACAAACAAACAAATAAACGGGTTTTGATTATCGATTACAAGTGTGCCCGACCTGAATTCATACCAACTATATTCCGCGTAGATTATCATTTTTATTTGAGACGCTTCGCGTGATTTATGTTCTCCTTTCTGTTTTCCTTCAAGCCTGCTCACCGTTGGGACACAACAACATTTGGCGACCGTGAACGACAAGAAAAATTCAACAAACTCATGGTAATCTTCCTTATCCGTTGCTCTACTTCCATCTAAACCACATATAGGCTGTGTTTGGTAAGCATATAAGCTAACTTATAACTTATTTGATTAGCTTATAAGTTTAATTTATTCCAATAAGTTTGGTTTGATAGGACGAGCTTATCTCATAATGTTCCTTGGGGTTTTTTTATGGTAAAAAATTTATCCATTTCAGTTATTTCTCAAAAAGAAAACAGACAATTGAAATTTTTATTTCAGCTAGCTTATCAACTAATTTTACCAATCACTTTTATCATATAAGCTAACTTTTCAGCCATAAGTCATAAGCTATCAGCTACAAGCACGAAATTCAGTTAAAAGCTATAAGCTAGTTTATCAGCTAGGTTTACCAAACATACCCATAATCCACGAAACTATATGCATTAAGCTCCTCGTAACTTTACGTTTATCCCACCACACATACTAACATTGTTTTAGAGTCTGAGGCTGGGTTGGGTGCCTATGGCGAATTGTAGGGCGTGAAGGGGGACTCGAAGGTGGAGTCCAAGCTGGACGAGCCGGATGTCGAGAAGAAACGGGAGCAGCTTCAGGTGGACTTAGAGAGACAGTACACGGCCTGTTTGCGCCGGCAAGATGGCCGCACAGTTGGCCTCGGTCTTTTAGATTACTTTGTTCGATATTTTCGTGTTTGTGTTGCTGTTATTGTACTTTGGATGTTTGTGTGTTAGGAAAACTATCTTGTGTTAGACTTGTTATTTGATCATGACTTGCAACGTAGCTGGATGTTTGACTTAAAGTGGGATTATCAAGTTTGTGGTGTGTATTGAAAAAGTGAAATTTTACGCGTTTTGCTTGATTATGGCATGCGTGAATACTTTCAACTGAATTTAGTATGAGATTAATTCAACAAAGGGATATATTGTTCAAAAAGAACATGCATAACTGAGGAGTTGAGGTTGAGACATAACAAAATGAAACTATGAAAAATATAGATGCAACCGGCGGGTTCGGGCTCAGAACCGGTCCCGGACCGCCCCTTTGTCCGGTTCGGTACCGGGCCTCGGCCAGGGCGGGCCGGGCTGGGCCTGGACTCGTTGACTGGCCACCTCTAGATTAAACCAATCCTGCCAAATGTAAAGTCTAATTTACCCTCATTTATATCTTTTTCGGACCATTTTGGCCCTCCCTAATACACAAATTACTACCTTGCCAATATATAATCAAAATTTCGATCTTCCATCTTCATATCGCAGCACGGCATTTAACGAACCCTAGCCCCAAGAACAGAAATCTCGATTCCAGCTTCATTTTTGTCGTCAAGGATCGATCTGGGGGGTACATAGGTGACATCTCCGGCGCAACTTCGGAACCGTACCCATCTCTGACCTTGAGAACGGTACTTTTTCCGTTCTGTTGATATGGCTCATATATTGACAAAAGAAGGGGGCAGGCTGATGCCTGCGAGTGGAGCGAGCTTATCGAGGGAGCGGAGTGTCCGAGTAGAGCGAGGGAAACGGAGCGACCGAGCGGAGCGAGTGGAACAAGCAGGGTTATGATACCTTGTAGGCTTATGATATAAATACATTGTGTATTGATGTATTTGGGATTATCGTGAATAATAAGATCACTGCTCTGCCGTGGACGTAGGCACATTGCCGAACCACGTAAATCTTGTGTTATTTACTTTCTCGTCTTTAATTCGTATTGTCCTCGTTTAACAACACGTTCCATTTTTGTTTTCACTCTCTTGTTATGAAATATAAACTCTCCTCTTTGACGCGCATTCTATTGACTTTTTCCATGAACAATGATTATCAAAAGTTTGTTTCTTATTCAAATAATTGAATTAGTTCATATCTATCATTATATAAAAAGAATAACCTTTTCAAACATTTAGAAACTTTTTCCTGTCAAAATCATTAAATATATCCTACATATAGTAATTGTTGGACAAATTTGAATAGACAAAAAAATCGGCTCATTAATTGTGTAAAGATTTGTTTCTCTTTTTTACTGGCTTTTGTTTATCAAAACCGTTGTTTGACAATAAATATTTATTTTTCTTTTCCTAATTTTAGTATAAATCTACACGAGCTTATCTCTTCTGTTACAAATTCTCATTGCATACGTGGGTTTAAAAAATCTCATCCATTATCTATACAGATTTGAAAAATTAAAATAAAATATAAACCAATTCATAATTACTACTAGAAATCCATTATCTTTAAAAAATAAATAAATAAAATAGAAACCAATTCATAATTACTACTAGAAATCCATTATCTACTTTAGAAGCTAATTTTCATCGGTCTAATTACTAATATTTTTACAAATATTATAAGCTAACCATACAAAAAAGTATAATAATAATTTTGAAATGGTGTGTAATCAATTTTTTTTATATTCTCTTATACAAAATAATTTTACATTGTTTGACCTCAAATCTTTAATTTATAATTATTAAGTATTGTTTATCCTCCTTTTTAATATATAATTATTTTTTTTTTCTCTTTTTAAATAGGATCAATAGTAATTTCCACTTCCGGCATTGAGTGACTCAAACTCGAGGTCAATTTATAATATTGTTAATTTAATATTGTTCCCGTGCATCGCACGGGGTATACACTAGTTTTAACCATAAATAGATCTGCAAATGTTGGGTATTTGTATTCATATTTGAATTAATAATTATTTAAATTTTGTTATGTTTCCGATTTGATATATCATTTATGGACATTTTAATGTAATTTGTTATGAATCTTTTTCTAAGAATGTTGTCCACCAAAAAAGTAAAATTTCAAGATTTATAGAAACATGTATTATTGGTTTCCAGCTTCATGTACATTGCATATTGATCTTAAATAATTTGATACATTGATCTGTGTTATTACCACAAATACCTGAACCGCTCGACCGCCCCTCTCGAACTGGATTGCGCTTCCTCGATCGTCGGTACCTGCAAAACACGCCGGGGTGGTCCCGGCGTGGACACTCCGACGCTCAAGTCAGTGGTGGTCTTTCGGAGAGAAAGCGGCAGAGTAACGAGATAATATGTGTATGTGTGTTGTGTAAAATGAATAAACCTGTGCCCTTTTATAGGTGAAGTTGAAGACTCCTCATGACACAAGAAGTTTTTCCCATGTGTATCTCTCAATCAGGTCAAGATATCCCCGAATCTTGAGAGTCCTTGAGGTTGTGAACCTCTTCATGACTTGAGCACACGACTACCTCCGGGCTCTAGTCTCCTCGACAAGGCCCTCTGGCCGAGGCGCCTAGCTACCGAGGTGCCAGTTACCTGGCCGACTACCTCCACCTAGCTCATCACTCTTAGTACTCCGCCTAGCTCACATTGAGGTAGGCTCCGCCTAGCACCCCTCTACTCCAGAGGTACCACAAACCCTGCCTAGCTGGCTGGACTAAAACCCGGATCACAACCGATCCTTCATGAACCGCTACTTACGACCATATCAATCTGAAATAACCATTGTTTGTTTTCCAACATTCTCTCAAATAGATTTATATTATGTTTATGATTTTTGGTGCATGATTTAAAGATTGTTGAGTTTTTCAGGTTAAGAAGACACTGAAGAAGAGAGCAAAACTTCTGTTTGAATAACAAATTATGGTAGGTTTGTTTTTAATACATCTAACAAATTTTCCATAATAAACATGATATGTCCTGTGGAAAAATACACACACACGATGTGTATGTCTGTGTTTTTGTCTGTATATTGAAACACCATAATAAAAATTAACTTTGGTTGCAATTAGAGTCTTTTATGTGTATATCTTTACATTTATGTTTGTGTATTGAATGAACAAAGTTCACAATCTAGAATGATGATTTTGGGACTGATTATGAAGAATATTGTTCCCTTTTTTTGCTCATATTTGTATCTTTTCTCATACTTGTCAATAAAGAAAATAAAACAATTTGTCACTCTATTGGGAATGTTTTGTGGGTCTGTGACTTTGCATAGTTTACTTGTGTTTTGTGAAGTGTGTGTGCTTGTGTCGTTGGGTTTATGCGTATAAGCTGTTTTGAACATGAAATTGCCATTCATGAGTGGTGGGTTTCATTCTTGTTTCCTGCATTTCCTGTGAAAACTTATATATTCAATCGGAGTATTCTTTTGTTGGTCTTAATTGGAGTGAACTTATGCGAGAAAGTAGTTAGAATAAATAATTCTTCTGTAGGATGACAATAATTGGTTCTCGACTACAATTCCAACCTAGGTTGATGATTAGAAGCTCGAGTTCAGTAACGTTTATGAAATGTTAAGGTTTGATATCTTCTTCTTTGGGATTTTTATTAATTGAGCGGGAAATTTTTTTGTTATTAAGATTTTGTTTGTTTAAACCTCCTTTTATCATTCAATGTAACACATCTGCACTCTTTCACAGAAGAGATTTTGTTTGTTTAAACTTTAAACCTCCTTTTATCATTCAATGTAGCACAAACTTTACAAATGTTAGCAGATAATTCATAAAAAATATTTTGTAAGAGGTCAATGATACAAAAATGCTTGATTTTCATGAAAACATTTATCCTGTGTTGAAGATAATAGAGTGATTGAAGATGAAGAGCGGTACGAGATTACATTTCCACTGTACAAACATTTACTCACACTATGGTTTTAATTTAAATATTCAAGCAGTATTGAAGATGAAGAGCGGAACTAGTTGATTGGAGCAAAAGTATGAATAGCTGCGGGAAGGTGCATTTTTCGATTTTTCATTTACCTAGGAGTGGATAGTTGGAGGTAATAGCCGGTCGCCGATGAGTAGTTGTACAGGTGGAAATAGCTGGTTGGTTAGCACGTCATCCCCTCGTTGCCGTCCGATGGAGACCCAAATATGAGACCAAATTGTTGANAAAATTGCAATAACTTTCAAATCAAGTTCAATTCACCAATTTTACACATTCCTAACTAATTCAAATATAGCCATGGATTTGGAACTACAAGTTGATTTCGAGATTTAATCGAGTTAAACTGAAAATTGTGGGTAGCCATGGATTTGGAACTACAAGTTGATTTCGAGATTTAATCGAGTTAAACTGAAAATTGTGTCGAGCCAACAGGCTACTCGATTCGTCTAAGTATATTAGACTGTTTTTCCCCCACCCATAAAATCCCCAAAGTTATTTTCCACATTCTCTGGATTTTCCCCTTAATATCCTATACTTATTAGTTACTATTAAAAAAAAATTTAAAAATAATTTTTTTTTTTTTTCGAAACGATAGATTCATTGAATTAAAAGACATAATTACAGCCGACTGAATAGCCGGAATCGGAGGACTACACTAGGCAGTCTAGAATCTACAACACACACCACAAAACTAAAAATAAAAATAAAAACTCCCCACAAGAGAATACACAAACTCCCCAAAGGAGAATAACACAACCCCCACAGGGTAATAAATAACACATTCAACAAAACAAAAACACGCACAAAACACAAACACAACTAAAAAAACACAAAATAAAATAAACGAAAGCCCTTCCCACAACAGCAAAACCAAAGAGAACACCAACGATATCGACACCCCTAAGCGACCACCCACACGGCCAGAGACTTGGCCCAAGCCACAAAGCCAGAAACTGCAGAAACATCGCCTAACCAGATCTGAGACAAAGGACCCGACCCCTCACCGGGTAGCCCACCCAATAACCCGCAACCGGAGAATAACAACATACTCTACTTCTCAGCTCCCAACGATCCGAATCCAGGCCACACGACCAGACCCAAACCATCTCCACCAAAAGCACCCAAACGGCACCTATGGAAGAGAAGAGCGGGAGAGAGGAAGAGAGTGGAACGGCACAGATCTCAGCCCCGACCACCACCGAGGGATGATTGGAGCCACAACCAACTCTCTCAACCTCGTCGGAAGCCTGCCACCGCCTAGACGCCGAAGAGCCGCCGGAGTGAGACCCACCTTGGCACCGGGAAAAAGGCGAAATCTAAGGTCGAGCTCCGCCGCCTCACCCGAAGAACAGGCCGCCGCCACAATCGACGTGTCTCAGAAAGCCGGCCGTACGGCTCGGTGAAGTTCGGCATCGTGGTGGCCCGAAGTCCCTGCTGTGGGAAGGCAACAAGTCGCGCGATTAGGTTTTGTTTTCTTTTTTCCGAAAGAGGGGAAAGGGGGAAAATCCAATTTGGTTCACTTTTTTCATTAATAAAAAAAAATCTTTAATGGCTAAAAAATTCGTACATGTGACTTTTATAACATAGTATAAAATGTCTCAGAATTCCTACAACGTCTGAAGCGAGAAAAAACCTAGAAAGAAAAAGGGATGGCCGCCGTCACACAACTATCCAATTTGTGCTTCTCTAATGGCTCAATGGAGACGCCAACGCGTAGCAACCAACCATCGATGGCTTCTTCACTACTCGTGGCCCGTACGATTCGCCGGAAAGCGTTCCCCGGCTATGGGATTATCGGGAAATGGAAGCCCTTACATTGCCGTCCGATGAGCACTGGGCGGACGGCGGCGCAAGCAACTCTACCCTCATCTTCCCCAACATATCCTTGGCTGATGCTCCCCCCCGTCTTGGAATCCGATTCCACCACCGCGGCTTACAAATTCTACAGCCTGGGCGAGAAGAGGGTCGTAACCCTAACCTGCGAAGGGGCTGCTCGAGAAGTAACCGCCAGCGGCGATGTCATGTTCTTCACGGGCTCTTCCCACGGCTGGGTCGGGCTTTGGAACCCCCACACCCACGATCTGTTCCTCTACAACCCCATATCCCGCCGCCACATAAAGCTTCCCCCATTTCACGACCTCCCCTATTACAACCACGACCCGGTTTGGGACGCGTTTCGCGTGGAGAAGATCATCCTCTCCTCCTCCCCGGACGACGAGGCCTGCAGGGCCGTGATTATCTACAAGCTGGATGGAATGATGGCCTTCTGCTGCCCGGCCCGGCCCAACGACAAGTGGGCTCCAATGGGTGACCCGTGGGGCCCGGACGATGGGATGAATCCGGCTGGCAGCTACTGTGACTGCGTCTACTCCCCGGGCCACGGGCTCTTCTTTGCCTTGACACAACACAATACCTTGGAGTGTTGGGACCTGCAGGAGCCGTGTTCCCCTGCTTCAACTAGGGTTACTAATGATTTGAATCTGCGCGGGTCTCCTCAGTGGGAGCCCAAGCCCACGACCCGGCTGGTGGTCATGGGCTGGGACATCCTCTTTGTGACTCCACACACGACTGAATTGTTGGACTTGGACGGCCTATGTGGGGTCGACACTAGGGACTATGGACTGACGTATTATAAGCCGTTGCCCTACTGGGTGACTATTGATTTCGATGTGGATAGATATGACCCGGAAGGTGGGGATCTGGTGAGGTGCTCCTCGCTCGGGAATTGGGCTCTTTTCGTGGGGGCCTGCAGCCACGCGGTTGCGTTGTCTGCGGCCCAGATGCCCGGGCTCAGGCCCAACTCCATTTACTTCACGGATATGGAAGGCACCGAGGTTTTTAAGAATGATCAAGTGATCAACGGCAACGACATTGGCATTTTAGATTACGAGAAGAAGACAGTGTCACCGTGCTATTATCCAGTCGATGTCCGCAGACTCAAGAAGATTTTCCCGGCGCCTATGTGGTTCTTCCCCAGCCTCGCCTCTAACTGATAGACGTGTTCGTATTTGTTTGGGATTTTTAAATATTTTTTAGTATTATTTAACTTGGACTTTTTAAAGACATCTCAATGCATTCATTGAAATTTTTAAAAGTTTTAAAAAGTCTTGAGTATTTTTAACTTATTTGAGATTGAGATTTGTTACAAATTTTTTAAAATTTGCTCAAAAAGTACACTATGTACGAAATCTTACTCCAAATTCATAAGATTTTCATAACATTCCTCATAAATTTGAAAATCTTAAAAAGCCTCAAATCTCAAAGTATTCAATTGTCACTCAAAATCCCAAACGAATACTATCATTCTCTCCGGACTTGTTTTCATTCTAGATTAGGTAAGTTTTAATTTTTATGCTTCATGATTGAATTTTACTATTGCTATGGTTAAGTGGCAAGATGATATTTTTTTTATCCCTTTATGATGTTCACAACTTAGTTCTTTGATCAACGGAGATTGAAAATATTGGTCTTTTTTAATCTTGTTAGTAAACTATATGGCATCAAGAATTATGATCACTTCACATGGAAAATCTAAGAAAAAAAAAATTGTAAATAGAGACCAGAAGCATTTCAGCAAAATTATAGGAGGCTTGTTTTGAGTTTTGACCCGGCCAAGTTATGTAACTGTTTCATTTCAAGGCACATTGGTTTGAGTCGAGATATTTTTCGAGGGAAGAACCTTTTCCAGTAAGTGACCACCTTTTTGTGAAAGCTTTAGATAAATCTCCTGGCAAATCATGTAACATTTTCACTTTGATCTTATCAACGTCCCACCGAGACAAAGACTGAATTCTATACGGTGCCCAGTCCAATTACATCAGATATTTGTGACATGGGTATGAAATCGGTGGAGTGGGTCCGTTTGCAAAAGATTTGGCTTAGACAGTTGCTGAAGATATGCATAAGCGGCCCACATTTTTTGTTATTTTCCCGTCTCTTTCTCCTCCCTTAACCTCCTTGGTTTTTCGGTAATTATTGGCGATAGTTGGAAATATTCATGTTTTTTGTGCTATTTTGATTTGACGAGCCTTATGTGGTTGATTTTCAGTGTATGATGTTTTTTTTTCCAAGAAAAATCTAGAGTTGTTAGGCTTTTTAATTTTTATAAATATGTAGTCTTTGGCGGATTTGGCTGGTTATGAGTTGAAGAGAAGTTGAGCGGAGCATTCCTCACTGAGTTATGTACTTACGTTCCTCCGTATGTTCCAAACAGACTCGAAGCTTATATATAAGGTTGGTTTAGAGGGTTTTTGAGAGAGAGCTTATAAGTTCTTTGAAACGTAATATAAAATGTTCAATATTTCGTAAGCTTATAGAAGTTTGGTAAACGTTTTTTAAGAATCTATGAGATGCAAAAATAAGCACTTCAGGGCTCGTTTGTTTCGTAAGATGAGATTAGACTAAATTAGTATGGGATGGTCGATTGTACGGTGTGGATAAAATTAGACTCACGTTTGTTACATGTGATTGTTAGTTGAGCTTATACGTTTACTTTTACACTCGCAGTTATAGTAATTTTTGTGACTATACCAATCCTCCTTTTGCAGTATTGCTGTATCAATTCTTGGAGCTCGAACTGGGAGCTCTGTAAAAGTTCAAATACTTGTGAAAATAATCAAAATTGTATCAGTCAATGATGTTATTCTAGGATTTGACACGTGTGGTTGTTCGCTTAATGCTCGAGGTGGGTCCACTTGAAATATGGATTACGGGTTTTTTTTCCGTGTCAATTCGAAGAGCATTTTCAGACTAACATGGTTTTAATTAGGATTTTAGAGATTAGTGTCTGTATTTCGATAGCGGTTGTTTTACATGTCTAGCGCCACATTTCGTTAGTTCGGCACGACTTACAACATAAACAAGTTCCAGATTTTGAAAAGTGTTGGACTTTAGACGTACGAATCGCGCAGTAAAATTTTAAATTTTGTTATCAACAACGAAAATCCGGTTATAGTTATTCGATATGATCATAGATCGCATGAATGATTTACGAAAACTTACAGTCGTTCGTTTATGTCCTCGACTACGGTATCTACACAATTTAGTTTTTCGGTGCACGATCTAACGTCAATGAATTCCTTCCGGTGAAGTAGGAATCCTCGATCCATAAAGTTAGAGTTTTATTTTACGATGTGTCTTTCTTCTTCTCTCATGATCAGAAAACTACAATGAGATAATGATAATTAGGTCAAACCTAATTATATGGGTCGTAGGAGATCCTATGACCCTATAAGTAATTGAACTTAATCCAATAACAATTAAATTAAGTATAAATTTAATTTAACTTAATTAATTATTTTCTATCAAATAAAAAATAATTTCATTACTCATAAGTTAATATTTCAATCCAATTAAATATTTAATACTCTCGATTCATTCTTCGTCGAAAAACTGATTGCATATTGTGTGACTCTATATGCCTTCATATATTGACATAAATCTAATTTAGATCCTTATGAAACTCCTAGACTGCGTCGAATGACGAACACAAAATATGAAGTGCGTGTTTGATAAATGGGATGGGATTGAACAAAAATAATACTATATTGTGGGATTGTACTGTTTGGATTATTTTTATGTTGTCTTATGTTGGATAGGTGTAGGATAAGTTATTTATTAAAAAAAGAAAAAATAAATTCATTCAACACAAAACCCACATCAATGTTAGAAAGTACAAATTTGCCCCTTAATGCTCAATTTTTTTTTACTACAATTATGCTCGATTTTTCACCCCATTTCAGATGTAATTTCACGCACAATTCCCTACGCACAATTCCCTAGCCCCTTCTGGCCATCTTCCTCAATTTTGCAGTCAGTTCGGTAACGAGGACGAGGGCCACGGTGACGACGACCATCTTCCTCGATGAGCAACGTCAACAATTTGGTCTCATATTTGGGTCTCCATCGGACGGCAACGAGGGGATGACGTGCTAACCAACCAGCTATTTCCACCTGTACAACTACTCATCGGCGACCGGCTATTACCTCCAACTATCCACTCCTAGGTAAATGAAAAATCGAAAAATGCACCTTCCCGCAGCTATTCATACTTTTGCTCCAATCAACTAGTTCCGCTCTTCATCTTCAATACTGCTTGAATATTTAAATTAAAACCATAGTGTGAGTAAATGTTTGTACAGTGGAAATGTAATCTCGTACCGCTCTTCATCTTCAATCACTCTATTATCTTCAACACAGGATAAATGTTTTCATGAAAATCAAGCATTTTTGTATCATTGACCTCTTACAAAATATTTTTTATGAATTATCTGCTAACATTTGTAAAGTTTGTGCTACATTGAATGATAAAAGGAGGTTTAAAGTTTAAACAAACAAAATCTCTTCTGTGAAAGAGTGCAGATGTGTTACATTGAATGATAAAAGGAGGTTTAAACAAACAAAATCTTAATAACAAAAAAATTTCCCGCTCAATTAATAAAAATCCCAAAGAAGAAGATATCAAACCTTAACATTTCATAAACGTTACTGAACTCGAGCTTCTAATCATCAACCTAGGTTGGAATTGTAGTCGAGAACCAATTATTGTCATCCTACAGAAGAATTATTTATTCTAACTACTTTCTCGCATAAGTTCACTCCAATTAAGACCAACAAAAGAATACTCCGATTGAATATATAAGTTTTCACAGGAAATGCAGGAAACAAGAATGAAACCCACCACTCATGAATGGCAATTTCATGTTCAAAACAGCTTATACGCATAAACCCAACGACACAAGCACACACACTTCACAAAACACAAGTAAACTATGCAAAGTCACAGACCCACAAAACATTCCCAATAGAGTGACAAATTGTTTTATTTTCTTTATTGACAAGTATGAGAAAAGATACAAATATGAGCAAAAAAAGGGAACAATATTCTTCATAATCAGTCCCAAAATCATCATTCTAGATTGTGAACTTTGTTCATTCAATACACAAACATAAATGTAAAGATATACACATAAAAGACTCTAATTGCAACCAAAGTTAATTTTTATTATGGTGTTTCAATATACAGACAAAAACACAGACATACACATCGTGTGTGTGTATTTTTCCACAGGACATATCATGTTTATTATGGAAAATTTGTTAGATGTATTAAAAACAAACCTACCATAATTTGTTATTCAAACAGAAGTTTTGCTCTCTTCTTCAGTGTCTTCTTAACCTGAAAAACTCAACAATCTTTAAATCATGCACCAAAAATCATAAACATAATATAAATCTATTTGAGAGAATGTTGGAAAACAAACAATGGTTATTTCAGATTGATATGGTCGTAAGTAGCGGTTCATGAAGGATCGGTTGTGATCCGGGTTTTAGTCCAGCCAGCTAGGCAGGGTTTGTGGTACCTCTGGAGTAGAGGGGTGCTAGGCGGAGCCTACCTCAATGTGAGCTAGGCGGAGTACTAAGAGTGATGAGCTAGGTGGAGGTAGTCGGCCAGGTAACTGGCACCTCGGTAGCTAGGCGCCTCGGCCAGAGGGCCTTGTCGAGGAGACTAGAGCCCGGAGGTAGTCGTGTGCTCAAGTCATGAAGAGGTTCACAACCTCAAGGACTCTCAAGATTCGGGGATCTCTTGACCTGATTGAGAGATACACATGGGAAAGACTTCTTGTGTCATGAGGAGTCTTCAACTTCACCTATAAAAGGGCACAGGTTTATTCATTTTACACAACACACATACACATATTATCTCGTTACTCTGCCGCTTTCTCTCCGAAAGACCACCACTGACTTGAGCGTCGGAGTGTCCACGCCGGGACCACCCCCAGCGTGTTTTGCAGGTACCGACGATTGAGGAAGCGCAATCCAGTTCGAGAGGGGCGGTCGAGCGGTTCAGGTATTTGTGGTAATAACAAATTGGCACCGTCTGTGGGGACATAACTCAGTCTTCTACCAGAGTATTATACGCTGTTTGTTTCTCACCAAAGAAGAAGGAAGGTAGCGGGGATCATGGCAGGAGATAGCTTGAAGAAAAACTTGACGAAGGATATGGATGAGGCGTGGACGAAGAGGACCCTCGGAACAGGGCCGCCGCCTGGGTGGTCGTCGTCGCCTACTACCCCCAAAGAGACACTGACCCCGACACCGCCATCAGGAGCTCAAGGGCGTTTGGCGAACCCAGGCGAATCGAGTGGAGGAATTGGTCAAGCCGGTCAGGTCCCTGATGGGAACACGGGTCAGGTGACCCCGCGGAACAATCAACAACTGGTCTTAGCAGGAGAGACCACCCAACCGAACGATCAACAGATGGTCTTAGCAGGAGGAACCAACCCCCCAGGTAACTCCTCGATGGCAAGAGGAGATCAAACGATACATATGACGAGGGCGGAACTGGATAGGGTCATAGCAGACGCAATAGGGCGGTCTCAAGAAGTTGATTGGCGAGCTAATGAATCGCTAAGGCAGCCCGTGCATCAGCAGTTGTCCTTGCACCCTCACCAGACCCACCAGCGCGAAAGGGGGGATGAGGATGGCGATAGGTCGGCGACATCTCGACCCTTGGTGGCGCAGCAGGAGGGGTTGACTCTAGAAAGGCTAGCGGAACAAATGCGTGAGATGCAAGCCCGACTCCCAGGGAGAAGGGTGGGTAGGTCGCATGGTCATCCTTTTTCGAAAGAGGTGCGAGCTGGAGACTTGCCCAATAATTTCAGAGAGCTTAGCCTATCATATGATGGGTCGGCAGATCCTGCTAGACACCTGAGGTCGTTCGATAACATAGCGGTCTTGCACCGATACAGCGATGCGGTTAGTTGTCGGGCTTTCTTAACTACCTTGAAGGGCTCAGCACAAGACTGGTTCCACCAGTTGCCATCCGGTTCTATTGACAGCTTCGAGAGGTTCAGTTCTCTATTCTTAAACCAGTTCGCGAGTGCTAGGAAGCATGAGAAGACATATCTCTCACTAATCAACATGCAACAGAGGGAGGGGGAGAGTCTGCGACAGTATGTTTCAAGGTACACTAAGGAATGCGTGGAGGTACCTTCTGCTACTGAGGAGATAAAAGCTGGGGGTCTCACGCGGGGGTTGAGGCCCGGTAAATGCAGGGATTCGCTGGCGAAGAGGCCTGCGAGGTCCTTTGACGAGCTCCTCGAGAGGTGTAGCAAGTATGTGAATATGGAGGAGGCTGAAGCGGATTTCATTCAGAATGACAAAACAAAGGCTAAGCAGATAGACTAGAAGCCTCGGCAAAGTGATCGCCGAACTGCTGCTAAAGAATCCAAGGTTGAGGAGCGGTTCAGGGGTCCAAGGTACGAGCATTACAAACCACTCAATGCACCACAACAAGAGATCTTGGAGATGATGGAAAAGCGGGGAGAGGACAAATTGCTCGCGCAACCAAAACCTCTCCCCCCACCGCGAAAGTTTTCAGCTGGAAAGGATAGATACTGTCGGTACCACCGTGATTATGGCCACTCTACCAATTTCTGCCGAGAGTTGAAAGACGAAATTGAGCGGCTCATCCGGGCCGGTCATTTAAAGGAGTTCGTGATCAAGGATATAGAGCGCCAAGAAGATCGCCGTGAGGGGCGTGAGTCAGGAGACAAGCGGAGGAGGACTGATGAGCAACCTGATAGACCGGTTAAGAAGGGCATTATACACATGATCGCGGGGGGTCCTACAGATGGAGATTCGCATAGGGAGAGGAAGAGGACCTACCGGGGAAAGAGTGTTTCCAGCGAGGTGGCCGAGGTGCAGGTGCAGAGGAGCTCGGCCACTCTAGAGTTTGGAGCTGACGATGTGCAGGGGCTTGTTGTCCCACATAATGACGCTTTGGTCATCACTGCGGAGGTGGCTAGTTATGATGTGCAGAGGGTGCTCATAGACACGGGGAGCTCGGCGGACATCATTTTTCTGAAGTGCTTACAACAGATGGAGTTAGACGTGAAAGTCGAGCCAGTCCACACTGCTCTCTATGGATTTAGCGGCAGCGAGGTTCGCCCCGTTGGCGAAGTTAGCTTAACTGTAGCATTGGGAAGGTCGCCTTTGAGGAAGGTGAAGATGGTCCGTTTCTTGGTCGTGGATGCTAGCTCGGCCTACAACATCATACTGGGGAGACCTAGCTTGAATTCATTCCAGGCAGCCATTTCCACTTATTGCATGAAAATTAAGTTCCCCCTAGGGAATGAGGTCGGCGAGGTGACTGGAGACCAGTTGCAGTCTCGACGATGTTACGAGGTCACATTGAAGACAGCTGAGGCGCAGAATAAGAGACGGAGGGAGGACTTACCTGAGTGCTCCCACAAAGAGAAGAAACAAGAATTGGGAATGAGCTCCCAGGACGAGTTGATGGAAGTTGAATTGATAGAAGGAAGCTCTGCAAAGACGACCAAGGTGGGTCGGCATCTAGCGGTCGACATTCAAGGCGCGCTGATTGCATTGTTGAGAGAGTTTGTAGATGTGTTCGCTTTTTCGGCCGAGGACCTCACCGGCATCAGTCCCAGGGTAGCAGAGCACAGGTTGAACATCGACCCAACCATGAGGCCGGTGAAGCAGAAGAGAAGGCATTTTGGTGCTGAGTTAGATGTGGTCATTGAAGCTGAGGTGGAGAAGCTGTTGAAGGCGGGGCATATACGATCCATCCAGTTCCCGGAGTGGCTGTCCAACTCAGTTATGGTAAAAAAGGGAGAAGGAAAGTGGAGGATGTGCATAGACTTCAGGGATCTCAACAAAGCTTGCCCCAAAGACCATTACCCCCTACCACGTATTGACCAGCTCGTCGACTCTACAGCCGGGTGCGAGTTGTTGAGCATGATTGATGCCTCCCAGGGGTATCACCAGATCCCTCTTGCCGAGGAGGACCAGAAGAGGGTCAGTTTTGTGACATCCAAGGGCACTTATTGCTACGTCGTCATGCCTTTCGGATTGAAGAATGCGGGAGCCACTTATCAACGGTTGGTAGATAAAATGTTCAAAGAGCAGATAGGTCGGAATATGGAGGTCTATGTTGATGACATGCTGGTGAAGAGTAGGAAGGCAAGTGACCATGTGGCAGACTTGCGCGAGACCTTTGATACTTTGCGACGATATGGCATGAAGCTCAACCCGACCAAGTGTAAGTTCGGGGTAAGGTCGGGAAAATTTCTAGGTTACCTGGTGACGGAGAAGGGCATTGAAGTCAACCCAGAGAAGGTACGGGCGGTCATGGAGATGCAGGCACCAAGGAATTTGAGGGAGGTGCAGATCCTCACCGGACGCCTAGCAGGGTTGAGCAGGTTCATAGCTCAATCCGCGGAAAAAGGTTTTCCGTTCTTTAGGGCTTTGAAGAAGGGATCTCGTTTCGAGTGGACGTCCCAAGCACAACATGCATTCGAGAGGTTGAAAGAGTTTCTGGCTGAGCTCCCTTTACTTACCAAACCGGAGCCAGGCGACACATTAGTCGTTTATCTATCGGTGGGACACGAAGCCATTAGTTCGGTGCTGATAAAAGAGGAGCAGGGACAGCAGAAGCCAATATACTATGCTAGTCGGATACTGCAAGGCGCCGAGCGCCGGTACTCAGACGTGGAGAAGGCCGCCCTGGCGCTTAACTCTACAGCTCGGAAGTTGCGTCCCTATTTTCTGGCGCATAAGGTTATGATCCGGACTAACTACCCGCTAAAAGACACCTTAGGTCGCCCATCGGCCTCGGGGAGGATGGTGAAGTGGGCAGTTGAGCTAGGCGAATACAATGTCCATTTTGAGGTGCGAAAAGCTATTAAAGCCCAGGCGTTAGCCGACTTCATACAAGAGTGCACATTGGGAGCTGAGGCTGGACCTTGGATGGTGTATGTCGACGGCTCGTCGGCAGTAGGAGGAGCAGGTCTCGGCATCTTGGTGGTCACACCAGAAAAAGATCATTTGGAGTTTGCGGTTAAGCTGTCTTTCAGAGTGTCGAACAATGAGGCGGAGTACGAAGCTCTAATCAAGGGAATTCAGCTCGTCTTGAAGGAAGGAGCTCGGCAGGTGATCATTCATTCGGACTCTCAGCTTGTGGTCGAACAAATCAGGGGTGAGTATGAGGCTAAGGAGGAGCGCATGAAGAAGTATCTGGTGGAGGTCCATGCGATGTTAAAGGGATTTGTGACTTGGGAGTTGAAACAGATACCACGGGGGGAAAACGGTAGGGCCGACCTACTTCTTCTGTCGGGGTTGAGTCCGGTGATGTGATTAATCTTTAATCCTCATTAATCGACGGAGTCGATTGTGTTATGACCATTTTTGTTACATTTTTATGTACTATTTTGTCGTTCCTTTTTCCACGTTTTAGGTCATTTCGTGAGTTTTTAGTTCGTTTTGTGTTTTATTATGTGTTTTGTTGAATTTTGGTTTTCTTTGTGTTTTTCGTGTGTTTTTCCGGTTTTTCTTCATTTTTGGTGTGCAATTTAGAAGTCTCGTGAGGAGTTGATTATAGACCGGGCAATCATGGTTGTGTAGATGGACTTGTTTGCTACACATAGGAAAAAGCGGAATTCGATTTCGAGTTCGGATGAATCCGAACGAGGCCGAAATGTGAAATTGAGCGAGTTACCGATCCTTTAAAGGTTGGAAATTCCACAAAATTTGTACTCAGGGCAAAAGTGCGGTTTTTAAGCATCATTGGATAGAGGGGTTCGTTAGCTACGCGTAGGAAAAAACTGAACTCAATTCCGACTTCAAACGAGCCCGAACGAGCCCGAATCGTGAAGACGCGCGAACCAGTCCAGCCCAGCTAGCGGCGCTAGGGGGTGCTAGCGGGCTTCTGCAGCTCATTCTTGACCCTAGCGGCGCTAGGGCCTGTTGGAGCCCTCCACTTTGATTTTTCCCACATTTTTCTCCATGTTTTGAGCCACCATGTCCTCCTCCATGTTTTGTGCCATTTCCTACTTGTTTTACTCCATGTCTTGAGATTATTGTGCCTTAGAAATAGGATGGATGTTTGATGAGGAGTAGTATAAAAGGAGGTGAAGTGCAAGACTTCAAATCATCCCTCATGGGAGGAGTTCTCCTCCTCCTTCTTCCTTGTTCTTCTCTTGTTCTTCTTAGTTATTTTTCTTGTTTGTATTTTGGAGATTAAGCATTCCTCAAGAACTCGGTTTGGCTTGTACGTTTGATTTCGATTCTCGACTTGGATTAATAATAAGTTTTCTTCATTTGATTATGAACATGAAAGCTTGTGTTAAATCTTTTGTTGTGATTCATTTCATCATGAGTAGCTAATCCTCTAGCTAGGGTTAAGGGATAATCATTCCGGTTTGTTCTCGTTTACGTGCATGACGATAGCTCAATCTTGACGAGTTGTTTTAATTATGAATTGATAAAATCATACTCGATAAATGGTTATAACCTAAGAGTGACACTTAGGTTAACTTATTGATATAATCAAAGAGTGACACTTTGATTTGTGATTGAATATTTATTTGTTGATTAGAGTTTGTTAATTCTACGAATTGCGACTTGTAGAACCGAAAGGGGAGGAGTTGTAAAGATAATTGATTTCAAAACCGAGAGGGGAGAAATTGGTAGAATTTGGCTCGTTTAGAGTAGACATGTTCGGAGACGTATTGTCTATGTGTTAATTGTTTCGTTAATTCGCTCATTTATGTTTATCAACATGTTCGGAGACGTATTGAGGTTAAACCGCTAAATGAGTGGATTAGTCGAGCCTTTTAACCGAGTTATTGATTGCCGTTAAATGTGTGTAGAACCGGAATCGATTATTCCTGACACCCTAGCTCGTCTATTGTTTTATCGGTTATATTTTTAGATAGATTTATATTTCTTGTTATTTTTAGTTGATAATCAAAAACCAATCCTATATTGATTAGAGTGTTTAGGATTTTATTTTCCTTTTATGTGTTATCAATACCAATTCTAGATTCCGAACAGTCTTCCTCGAGAGATCGACCCGGGGAACGAATCTTTTGATTCGGTGCTCGGTAAAAAAATAATTTGCTACAACAGATTGCGTAGGCGGTGGCAGTTGCCGGTGATATGAGAGGGGTGGGCTATGTTGTTGGGCTCTTGAGGCTATCTATTGTGGCAATCTCGGGTTGATTAGGTCTGTTGGTCCGGGTCGAGTCGGCCATAGGGGGAGTTTCTGGATCCGGTGTCGGGGGGATCGTCTTTGTTCAAGAGGTTTTTGTCTAGAAGAGAACGTTATACCAGGTTGTCTGGATTCAGTCAGTCATAGGTGTAATGGAGTTTCTGGATATGTAATTTGGGTTGAGGTTCTTTCGGTAGGTGGTAATATCTGAGTGTCAATCTCGTATATGTTGTCGTGGAGCGGCTTTTAGGCCGTAGGGAGGGTTTATTCTACTTTAGCTAGTGTAACGCCCCGTTTTATTTTAAAGAATTTATTTAATTAATTAATGAAAATCAGAGTTTTTTTTTTTTAAAAAAAAAACCAAGTTAAAACATTTATCAAGAAACGGGCGCTACTTACTAACATCACTAAAATAACACACATGCACGAATTATAAATAAAATAAATTTCAAATAAACGTAAGTCTTAAAACCATTTCAAAAGATCCAACATTATTCGAAGCACAACCGAATCAAACATAATTTGAAAAGTGAAAGCAGTAAATAATCCATGGCAATGATAGCAAACAAATAAAATTCGAGTTTAAACGGAAGCATAGGTTTATCAACACATATGACCACCATCTCGCTCGTCCTACGCCACGCCTCCAGCTCGTCTCATCCTAAAAACAAAGGAAAAGAGAAGACAACAAGAAAATAATGGGGGTGAGCAACCAACTAGTTCACCTTTATCGCACGGTTATCTCGTATAATTATTTAGAAAGCAGTTTCATAATAAATCAATATCGATATCCGTATGCATAGAATTCAAAGCCTAAACCCCCTACCCGGCCCTATCGCAAACCTCCTATGTACATACAACAACCTTCCGGATACGACGGCATGGCTGTAACTGGAAACCTTCCCACCCCCGGATACGACGGTCCATGGGATACTTTCCAGGAGACAGTGAAGTTGAATCACCCCTCTGCTCTACACGGATTCGAGTATTCAGACAATCCCCTCCGCTCTACACGGATTCGGGCGCCCACCTCCCGGATACGACGGGCAGGTGACTTCCACTGATTATGCATTCGTCAAAGGCACTAGCGTTCGGGACACTTAGACTAGAGTTCTCATGCATACAATAATTTTCAAAAGAAAACATTACACGAAATAAGGAATGCGATAAATATGGAATACATCATAAATGTACCCACCTGATAGCAGCAACAGTTCACAGAATCACAATTCCAGAAACGAGGCAAGATCAACACCTCTAGGCACCTACATGGTGTCAAGATCCTACAATCAGAATCTATCTTGACTTAAATCGGAAATCACAAGACAGACCTAGTCGAACTCGTTTCGACTAAGTAGTTCGTGAAGTCCAGTGGATGTGGAACACTAAGACTCGGCATTTAACTCAACCAAACCACTTAAGGGAGTTCACAAAAATTCATCTAAGGATTGACTAATTCAAACTCACATAAAAACCAAAAAAAAAACAAGTCAATCCAAATTCCATACAACAATTATGCTCGATAATTGAAATCATTTAATCGCATGAAAAATCGAAGGTCAAGATATCCTACGAATTAAGATCTGAAAATTTATACAAAATTTCATCTCCCAGAAACATGTAAAATCACAAAGTTTCAGCTTTAAACTCAAAATACCTTATTTTATAAAATTCAAACAGTAATTCAGCGAAAAAGGTACATTAATTCATACTCAGACTTAATGAATGAATTTGAACCTGAAAATTTTACACAGCAACATACATTATGATAAAGTTCATGTATAAAAATCTCAGCCTTAAATGATGACTGGTACTATTTTTAAAAATCCAAACGAGCAACAGCAGTTTATCGAATTTAAATCCAAACTGAAACCAAACCGACTCTAAAAATTCCCATCTTTTACAAACATGATTAAATACATAAATTAGACCTCTCAGTAAAATTTCAGAATTTTTCATGCAGTAACCGATTTTTAAAAATTCAAACAACATTTCTGCAGATTCAATAAATAAAATATTACCCATATCAAATCAACTCCAAACATTCTAAAAATTTTACACAACACATATAAGTCACAGAGGCATGACATATTCAAATTTCAGCTCATTTCAGTCACGCATGAATTACTTATGCATTTAATACCAATCTGCTCAGATTCACACTTTAATTAAAATAAATAGATACAGGTATCTAAAAATTATGAAAATTTTACACAAGGCAGACAATGAACAGATAACATACTCCTCAAAATTTCACATCGTTTCGAGCAGCGAGCTATTTTTAAAAATTCGAACGTTAAAACAGTGATTAATAAGCTCGACAACTCGACTATTAAATCACAACACGAAATTAATCGTCCGAGGACTTTTCATAAAACCAAGGACTCGACATTGTTCCAGTATCCACCGACTTACACGAATTTCGAGGTCTCGTTCGATTTTTCTAGAAAATCGAAGAGATCCCGAACATACGCTAACACATAAAATCATAACAATCACATAAAATCATAACGAACAATCTAACGCACATTATTTACGTCACGTAAATCACACATATTCATGAATAACATAAACGATATAAACGAGACGGGATCGAGCCTTTGTACCGTTCTCGAGAATCAAACGAAAACGGACGAACGTAAAGTTGTCGGGCTCGACGGAGAACTCGCGTCTCGCCGGAAAAGAAGGCTCGACGTGCACGGAAAGGAGGAAGAAGCTTGCTGCTGGTTCACGGGCTCGACGGGAACGGAAAGGAGGGTCGCCGGACGCTGCTCGAAGAGACATTGAGCTCGCCGGAAAAATTCTGCGGCGCGGCAAGAGAAGGGTCACGGCACGGC
Source organism: Striga asiatica (assembly GCA_008636005.1). Lineage (NCBI taxonomy): Eukaryota > Viridiplantae > Streptophyta > Magnoliopsida > Lamiales > Orobanchaceae > Striga > Striga asiatica. The sequence continues at coordinate 756,898 of BKCP01010070.1, forward strand.
AAAGCTTGGCGGTTTTTCGCTGTGATCGAGAAAGCAGCGGCGACGGCGGCTCGTGGAAGACTTCCTGGTCGCGGCGTGGAGTAGGACTCGCCGGGAAGAAGGTTGCGACAGCTGCCATGGCCGCGGCGTGGCGGGTCGTCGCGACGCGGAGGGAATTGCAGGATCCCGCGGAGGAGGGTGATACCGCTAATGGTCGTTGCTGCTGAGGGGTCGTCAGAGATGGGAGTGACGAGAAAATGACGGCAGGAAGACGATGATGGAGGCCGATGATGAGCTGAAAGTTGGCGACGGAAAAACTGCCGTTAAAGTCGCCGGAATTTGCAGCAGCGGGTTTGAGAGAGAGATATGAAGGTGATGAGGGATGGTGAGATCGGATCGGTGAAATCACATTTAAGAAGAAAAACAACATGTGTAGATGGAGTGATTTGCGGATCGAAGATCACAATCAAAATGCTGAACAATTGTTTCACGTGAATGAGGTAATAAATACAAATTTTGTATCTATAATTTCATAATATAAAAATGTTATTATGACTTTTCTGATTTTGACTTTTCTCACAAATACACACATCACACAAAATTCACAAAATTGAGAAATCCGATTCTTGAACTGATCGGTTTGGTTCACGCGAGTATACTCGGGCTCAATTAATCGCACGATAAAACCTAGAAATATTTATTTAATATATACATTATTTTAAAATAAAAATATTAATAATAATAAACTCAATTAATTCGTAAACAACGGGCTTACGAATCCTCTAATTTCGATTACTGGTTATCGGGCTCAATTTCTGTAACTCCGAATATATACAATACTCGAAATAATAAAATATGACGACTCGTAAATCTTTAAATTTACGAAACCGACATAATATATGTTTATTAGCGTACACTAATAATATATCACCAAGTAATTATTTCTCTCTGCAGTTTAATAAAATAATAATACTATTCGACTCGATATTTATATTAATACAATTAACAATTATGAGCACATAACCGAAATAGAATTATCGAGCTCGAATAAATAATTTCGGAATAAAATAAAATAAAATAATAATAAAAATTCCCAATTTAATCCGGAACAAATGGGGCGCTACAATCTACCCACCTTAAAAGGAATTCCGACCTCGGAATTCGAAGACAAAAGAAAACTAATGATCTAAAAGAATACAAAAGTCTCCAAAACGAGAAGGTAGGGAGATCTCCTTCTAATCTCAGCCTCATCCCTCAAGTCGTCTCGGACTCGTCATGTCAGCTCCACAGCACCTTCCCAAAGCTTACTGCCCGGTTCCTCAGCCGATGGACACCCCGGTCCAAACTGGCCACCGGTACCTCCTCATAGGTAAGGTCTCGCTCGACCTGCAGTTCGCCGAAGTCCACCCCGTGGTCCGGTTCATGAATATATCTACGCACATCGAGACATAAAGCACATCATGCACCCCTGACAAATCTGGTAGTAAAGCTAGCCGACAAGCCGAGTCACCGACTTGAGCAATGATCTCAAAGGATTTACCATACGCAACAGCGGATCCTCGCTTTCCCTAAGCCAAGGTATACCACACCTCTAGTCATACGAAAAGGGGAAACTCGAATGGTATCGTTCAGACACCCGTTCGATACACAAAAACACGAAACGGCTCACCCAAGGTGAGACATCACAAAACGCAATACACCACATGCGCATACGACCTCAACAGGTCTCATAGTGCCTTGACCATGAGATCATAAGTCAAATAATCGTGGTCGACACGTGGAGTTAAGTTTCAGCATGGTGCCCGGGTCACACCGAAAACTTACCCACAATCTCGACACACATGTCACTTCTTGTCGAAGAGATTGTCACAGAAACTGTGCAACCATGTACGCAGTATAGCCCGACTATACTCATACTTACAACACACGATTCTACGACACCAACGTAGCCCCTCATGGCTCCGTTTGCAGGCAACACAAGCGATCTGATATTAAAATATCAGTAGCCATCACAATAATTCACAAGATAACATTATTACCGACATCTCACATCTGCTTTCGGCTGCATTAAATGCACTCTGATAGCAGATGATGACACTCAGTATATTATATTGCATAATCATCTATCATGCGCGTCGGTCACACCGATTATAAGCGTATCTCATACGCATCATTAGCCTATAAATTGGCTGCAAAAATCGACGATCTTCATCAGCAATGGTCCGAACTAACAAATGGATCTAGCACTCTCCAATATTTGCAGATCTTATTCTTTTCTTCCGCTTAATATCATAAAGAAAATTTATCGATCTCGAGTGGAAAGATTGAGAGTGCTAATGCTCTATAATATACCAAATGATCTCCGATGGTTGATTGAAGCAAAAGTCCGACTATCTGGAGAATTTCCAAATTCTCACAAATATCTACCAGGTATGGGTAGAAGTACGTTTTCAAAAAAACGTAGAGCAAAACGATTAAGCGGATGCTTCAAATGTGCTCGATTGAATTGCGACACCCGATGTAAATCAGTAGGCTTTGTGTCTAACAATCGAGAGGATAAAATAATTTTCATAAAGGATGGCTTGAGTAAGGAATCTATGGATAAAACTCTCCAACAGATTCTTGAGACACATCCTAGCGGATATGTGCATCGAGAGATTATATCTTTATGGACTCAATTCAAAAATGAAGAGAAATTCCATCATCTTGAAAATATTGTTGCTAAGGATCCTGTTTGCAACAACTGTCTCTGAATATTCAATTTAAATAAGGTAAGCTATATCTTATCTACCCTGATAGATAGATAATACTCCTTTAATGCTTATCTTCTCACTTGTCGGTTGCTTTTGTCAGAGTGCAACAATATATCACATATCTCTTCATAATCTCTCTCTTTAAATAGGCCATCCTTTTTCACGATCAAACATCCCTCTACTCCAAATGGAGATTTCTGAATCTTCTCAAGCTACTAAAGTTCTTCCACCTTTAAAAACCATATGCGTTCTTGGTGGTTCTAAACTTGTAACTTCCTCTCAAAATATTGATATTGTATCCCAATTAGTTAAAGAACTGGGAAAACACAACATCAATATACTGTATGGAGGAACTAGCCTCACTTTCTTTGATAATCTGCTCATGGCTGGAAAATGCCTTGATATTGAAGTGAAAAGTGTTCTACCTTTCCACAGAGCTCCTCCAAATGTTATCAAAGATTCTGCCAGTCTAATGCTGTCTAACTCGATTTATGATTGCACTATGTTTATGGTGAATCATAGTGATGCTTTCATCATACTTCCTGGTGGTTATGGAACTTTGATGACCATGCTTACTCTTGCTTCCTGGTCAAACATGAAACTTCATAATAAACCATTGGTCTATTAAATTTCCATCACATCTTTAATGGTTTCCTTGGTTTCCTTGACGAAAGTTTATATCAAAGCTATATATCTGATTCTACCAGAGAGATCTTCAAATGTGCAGATACTGCTGCTGGACTTATCAAGAAGCTTCAAGAAAACGTCACTTCTCATGATTCTGTGGAAACTCAAGGGGTTAAACGCAAGCGAGCTTTTGATTCAATAAATCTATCTTTATAAACCCGGATCTCTATGCATGGGTGGCAGAGTTACGGAGTCTTGTACTCTTGAGACGCACCCTCCCTTTGTGTAATATTATGGTGTGATGGTTGAGGATTCACTACTACTTGTCTGTTTTTACCATCATCTGATGGTTCTGTACTTGTTTGCAGTAATAATAATATCCTCAACAGTGTGATTTAATGTTTACAATGTTTCAATGATTACAAAACATCACAAAACATAAAACCACGTTCCAAGTTCACCACTCTTATAGGCCATATAATTTCAAGTGAATATATACTGCCAGAGATAGGGAACAATTCCCAATGAAAACAAATATCAGCTCGTCAGCTGAAATAACCATAACTCTAACTTAATAATCATTGCCAAACTTCACAATGGTTAACTCGCTTGACTCTTCCGACTACAGTGTCGGCAGTCATGTAAGCTATTGATCAGGTAGCTAAACATGCCGATAGTCATAAACGAGTTCAATTCATACACCATCAGAATTTCCGCACAAACTCGGAGTTATCGCAACAAAAAAACAAACCTTGCGACAAATAAGGTTTAGCAGAAAACAAATATGCTTATCCTTCTTCGTACGCAAAGTCTCTAAACAGAGTTAGTTCCAATTATCAAATATAGGAATTGCACAACAGATTGAAAGATAAAACACAGAAAACGAAAAAATTAATAGACAACACACGATCTCGATTTCCCAGTCAGTTGTCCACTCCTTGCTCAAATCCTCCTCGTCCTAAGTGAGAGCATACTCATGGGATTCTCCCTCTGTATTGACCAAATGTCGAGCAGAAGTGTTCATTCCCGTGAGGGTTCAACCACATTCGTCCACCGTTGATCCTATCTGGAGTAGATCGCCAATTTCCTTCATTCGTACTTGAGATGCAACGACACGATCCTCTTCTGACCTCAATGCCAGTAGTCAGCATAGCAAACTATAACGGAATAGTAGAATTAGGACTCTGCGTATACAGTACGCTAGATCCATTTGAGTTGACTAAGTCATTCCGTCAAACAGTCAGCTTTCGCGGTCAACGCTCGTAATCCACACAATAAGAGTAGTCATCGCATTCCTCGAGATTTCGCCATCCTCGAGAATCACGTTAGTAATGCTTAATCGATCATCAAAACTCTTAGCTTCAAATGACAACACATCCGAATCACTAAGTTCAAATCCTCACACTCTAATGATTGGATTCCACCATGATCCTCTGGTCCACTTGTCAACTGCCCCAGACGTTCGAAGGATCCCGCACATTCGGAACCTCTCGGTTGTCTAATCTCAACGAGACATCCTGACGTTGGTCACCAGAAAGTTATGGTGCATAAACGCAATTCTCATCTATCGACGAGATAGCTAGCACAAGGTGCTAACTCGAGACTTATAGAGAAAAATTTTCTAAGGTCATCACCAAACACTAGAATTCAAATTTTAACAAAAGTGGATAGTCCTAAGCCCCATATAAGATAAATAAAACAGCAAAACTCATACCTCGAGCTGGCGCGGCGAGACGAAAGCGAGTGGTCGAAGGTCATTAAACACACCAACATTAGAGATAGTCTACAGAAATGCAGACCAGCTCTGATACCAAACTGTAACGCCCCGTTTTATTTTAAAGAATTTATTTAATTAATTAATGAAAATCAGAGTTTTTTTTTTTTTTTTTTTTTTTTTTTTTTTTTTTAAAAAACCAAGTTAAAACATTTATCAAGAAACGGGCGCTACTTACTAACATCACTAAAATAACACACATGCACGAATTATCAATAAAATAAATTTCAAATAAACGTAAGTCTTAAAACCATTTCAAAAGATCCAACATTATTCGAAGCACAACCGAATCAAACATAATTTGAAAAGTGAAAGCAGTAAATAATCCATGGCAATGATAGCAAACAAATAAAATTCGAGTTTAAACGGAAGCATAGGTTTATCAACACATATGACCACCATCTCGCTCGTCCTACGCCACGCCTCCAGCTCGTCTCATCCTAAAAACAAAGGAAAAGAGAAGACAACAAGAAAATAATGGGGGTGAGCAACCAACTAGCTCACCTTTATCGCACGGTTATCTCGTATAATTATTTAGAAAGCAGTTTCATAATAAATCAATATCGATATCCGTATGCATAGAATTCAAAGCCTAAACCCCCTACCCGGCCCTATCGCAAACCTCCTATGTACATACAACAACCTTCCGGATACGACGGCATGGCTGTAACTGGAAACCTTCCCACCCCCGGATACGACGGTCCATGGGATACTTTCCAGGAGACAGTGAAGTTGAATCACCCCTCTGCTCTACACGGATTCGAGTATTCAGACAATCCCCTCCGCTCTACACGGATTCGGGCGCCCACCTCCCGGATACGACGGGCAGGTGACTTCCACTGATTATGCATTCGTCAAAGGCACTAGCGTTCGGGACACTTAGACTAGAGTTCTCATGCATACAATAATTTTCAAAAGAAAACATTACACGAAATAAGGAATGCGATAAATATGGAATACATCATAAATGTACCCACCTGATAGCAGCAACAGTTCACAGAATCACAATTCCAGAAACGAGGCAAGATCAACACCTCTAGGCACCTACATGGTGTCAAGATCCTACAATCAGAATCTATCTTGACTTAAATCGGAAATCACAAGACAGACCTAGTCGAACTCGTTTCGACTAAGTAGTTCGTGAAGTCCAGTGGATGTGGAACACTAAGACTCGGCATTTAACTCAACCAAACCACTTAAGGGAGTTCACAAAAATTCATCCAAGGATTGACTAATTCAAACTCACATAAAAACCAAAAAAAAAACAAGTCAATCCAAATTCCATACAACAATTATGCTCGATAATTGAAATCATTTAATCGCATGAAAAATCGAAGGTCAAGATATCCTACGAATTAAGATCTGAAAATTTATACAAAATTTCATCTCCCAGAAACATGTAAAATCACAAAGTTTCAGCTTTAAACTCAAAATACCTTATTTTATAAAATTCAAACAGTAATTCAGTGAAAAGGGTACATTAATTCATACTCAGACTTAATGAATGAATTTGAACCTGAAAATTTTACACAGCAACATACATTATGATAAAGTTCATGTATAAAAATCTCAGCCTTAAATGATGACTGGTACTATTTTTAAAAATCCAAACGAGCAACAGCAGTTTATCGAATTTAAATCCAAACTGAAACCAAACCGACTCTAAAAATTCTCATCTTTTACAAACATGATTAAACACATAAATTAGACCTCTCAGTAAAATTTCAGAATTTTTCATGCAGTAACCGATTTTTAAAAATTCAAACAACATTTCTGCAGATTCAATAAATAAAATATTACCCATATCAAATCAACTCCAAACATTCTAAAAATTTTACACAACACATATAAGTCACAGTGGCATGACATATTCAAATTTCAGCTCATTTCAGTCACGCATGAATTACTTATGCATTTAATACCAATCTGCTCAGATTCACACTTTAATTAAAATAAATAGCTACAGGTATCTAAAAATTATGAAAATTTTACACAAGGCAGACAATGGATAGATAACATAATTCTCAAAATTTCACATCGTTTCGAGCAGCGAGCTATTTTTAAAAATTCGAACGTTAAAACAGTGATTAATAAGCTCGACAACTCGACTATTAAATTACAACACGAAATTAATCGTCCGAGGCCTTTTCATAAAACCAAGGACTCGACATTGTTCCAGTATCCACCGACTTACACGAATTTCGAGGTCTCGTTCGATTTTTCGAGAAAATCGAAGAGATCCCGAACATACGCTAACACATAAAATCATAACAATCACATAAAATCATAACGAACAATCTAACGCACATTATTTACGTCACGTAAATCACACATATTCATGAATAACATAAACGATATAAACGAGACGGGATCGAGCCTTTGTACCGTTCTCGAGAATCAAACGAAAACGGACGAACGTAAAGTTGTCGGGCTCGACGGAGAACTCGCGTCTCGCCGGAAAAGAAGGCTCGACGTGCACGGAAAGGAGGAAGAAGCTTGCTGCTGGTTCACGGGCTCGCCGGGAACGGAAAGGAGGGTCGCCGGACGCTGCTCGAAGAGACATTGAGCTCGCCGGAAAAATTCTGCGGCGCGGCAAGAGAAGGGTCACGGCACGGCAAAGCTTGGCGGTTTTTCGCTGTGATCGAGAAAGCAGCGGCGACGGCGGCTCGTGGAAGACTTCCTGGTCGCGGCGTGGAGTAGGACTCGCCGGGAAGAAGGTTGCGACAGCTGCCATGGCCGCGGCGTGGCGGGTCGTCGCGACGCGGAGGGAATTGCAGGATCCCGCGGAGGAGGGTGATACCGCTAATGGTCGTTGCTGCTGAGGGGTCGTCAGAGATGGGAGTGACGAGAAAATGACGGCAGGAAGACGATGATGGAGGCCGATGATGAGCTGAAAGTTGGCGACGGAAAAACTGCCGTTAAAGTCGCCGGAATTTGCAGCAGCGGGTTTGAGAGAGAGATATGAAGGTGATGAGGGATGGTGAGATCGGATCGGTGAAATCACATTTAAGAAGAAAAACAACATGTGTAGATGGAGTGATTTGCGGATCGAAGATCACAATCAAAATGCTGAACAATTGTTTCACGTGAATGAGGTAATAAATACAAATTTTGTATCTATAATTTCATAATATAAAAATGTTATTATGACTTTTCTGATTTTGACTTTTCTCACAAATACACACATCACACAAAATTCACAAAATTGAGAAATCCGATTCTTGAACTGATCGGTTTGGTTCACGCGAGTATACTCGGGCTCAATTAATCGCACGATAAAACCTAGAAATATTTATTTAATATATACATTATTTTAAAATAAAAATATTAATAATAATAAACTCAATTAATTCGTAAACAACGGGCTTACGAATCCTCTAATTTCGATTACTGGTTATCGGGCTCAATTTCTGTAACTCCGAATATATACAATACTCGCAATAATAAAATATGACGACTCGTAAATCTTTAAATTTACGAAACCGACATAATACATGTTTATTAGCGTACACTAATAATATATCACCAAGTAATTATTTCTCTCTGGCAGTTTAATAAAATTATAATACTATTCGACTCGATATTTATATTAATACAATTAACAATTATGAGCACATAACCGAAATAGAATTATCGAGCTCGAATAAATAATTTCGGAATAAAATAAAATAAAATAATAATAAAAATTCCCAATTTAATCCGGAACAAATGGGGCGCTACAGCTAGTGTCTTAGTGTTGTGTTTAATGTACTTTCTGTTGTATTCTCCATTTTTTGAGTTAGAATTCTTCACTTGTGGTAGTGTAAATTACTATTATTGTAATTTGTGGGTGTGGTTAGTTTAGTTTATTCTATAGGCATCCTCGTCCTATAAGTTTCTTTATGAATTCAATTCCAGACGACTAGTTGGTCGCTTGTAATTATGTGTTTTATTGATAGAATATGTCGTCGTGAAAAGAAAAAAAAAGTTAGAAGTTTGACCTAGCAAATTCGGTAATTAGACTGTTGGGTAGAAAACTTATTTGATCAACTTTTTAGTCACAAAAACCTAATTATGAATGAAGTTTTAAGCACAAAAAAGCTAATTCTATATATATATATATATATATATATAATTTGTAAATACTACTAGCAACCAAAAAAATGAAAAAAAAAATTCACAATTATAAGTAATTGATTTGTAGTATATTTTTGTCATTAGTTTATAAATTACGTTGGTTTTGGTTTATGACGCATTTATGAAATTAAGTGTATTATACTTTTGGCACCACACAACGGTTGAAACTGTCGATCTATCATATTATTTGAACTAGTATGAGTCCCATGCGTGCACGGGTAAGAGATATTCATTAATATTTAAATTAAAAATTCTTATTAAATAATATTTATAAATTAAAAATATCGAATCAATATGTAAAATTATTTACCTATATTAATTTATTGAAACTATTATATGAAGTTTTAATTGTGCAAAATTACATAAAAATGTCTATTTAAAATTTGTACACAGCTTGTGCGGTGCACATAACTGATTCCATAGAAGAAAGTCAGAAAGATTGAAAAATAGACTGATTGAATTCATTCCCAATAGCCATGAAATGATCATCTTAGGGTGATCCTTTTGTCGACGGATGCTCCTATTACACTTGTAGTCTCTGAAGGATGAGAACCAACTAAGTAGGATCTACATCGAGAATTCAAGTATTGGATACGTCATTAGTCCGATCCTTTGTAGGAACTACCCGTAATAACGAACTTGCAAAATGGATATAATAAATTGCGCTATATTTGTTTCAAAATAAGTGTCATTTCAAAATTTTTATTCAGAATTTGATTTGATCACTATAATGTGATTCTATAAAATAGTTATTTTGGTAAAATTTTATCATATATTTAACAACCTCAGTGAATAATAAGTATAAATATAATATTTATATTACTTCATTACTTAAAAAAACTTTTTTTGTATAAACTATCCAAATCAAAAGAAATTAAGTAGTCGAGTAAATTATTAAACTATAAATAATTGATTAATACATTGTTTACGCTCAAGTTAATATTGACCGTAAGTTATTGAGTAAATTATTAAACTATAAATAATTGACTATTTCTTTTACGTCCAAGTTAATATTAACCCGTAAGTTATGAATAATTTTTTTTTAATTTTAATTAAAAATATTTTTTTCTTTCAATATATTGTGTACCAAATTTAAACCATACAACTAATAAAAATAAATGACGCAATTTTATAAATATATTATATTTTAAATTGAAATCATTCAACTAATAATGGTTATAGCTGCAATATTTCACCAAAATGATTCTTTACCTTAATTACATTAATTTAAGCGAATTTTTCAAATTTTGTCAAAAAAAAAAAATTATCCACTTTTTTTTTTAAGTTACTACTTCAAGTAAATATCATTACCTCTTTATATATTAATGGATATTTGAAAATATATAAAAATTCCCTTGGGTTTCATCTCTAGCCTACCCCGACTTGCTTGGGACTAAAGGCTATGTTGTTGTTGTTGTTGTTGTTGAAAATATATAAAAATATGCTAACTACTTTCAATTTTCACGAATATAGTGGGTAATAAATTCTTAAATATAGCTAGAATCTAATTTAGTTTTTATCTATACCAAAGATTGATGGCCCCAAATCAAGGAGATTTCTTTGCATGTATTTAGAATCATTTGATATATATTATAAATTCATAAGTTTAATCAACTAATTATTTACATGTGGAACATTAGTTTTTTTGGGCAATTTATTTGAACTGGAAAAATAAAAAAATTAAAAGAATGAAGTTAGGAATAGTTGAAACATTCCATCTGAAGATACTATTCCCGCCAATATTTATTTACCTTATAACTTTATGAATATGGAGATAAAATATTTTAAATGTTCTTATAAATTTACAATGTAACGACGTCATGAGTTTTTAATACATATTGTCAATTTTGTCACAATATTTTTTTCATTTCAAAAGGAAATTATTCTTCTAAAATGGTGTTAGGAATTATTGCCAACTACACCAGATATGTTGCCAAACTCAAATAACCACTCATACAGGAATATAGGGAAAAAAATTGAAAGTATATCAAATAGACTAACGAAATATTAGGGATTTAAAACAAATTGATAAAGGAAAATATATGTTAAAACGGTAAAATCTGGTTAGATAAATTTTTACGGAAAGATTTTAGATAAATTTTCACGGATGTTTCTTATGCTGAAATATCGCCTACCTTATCTCCAGCTTTCTTCTTTGGTTACGCAACCAACATTCTGCTCCGACAATAAACCCGTGATCATCCAACGATTTCTGGCTTCCAGAGAAGCTACCTTCTCCAGCCTGCAAGCTTCCATCGTGACAAGAAAATTTTAGCCCTTCTCAGCACGCGTTCAGATGCCATGTCCTTCAATATGCTAGAAAATGTGTCTGTCATGTCCGGCGAATAGAATCCTCGTGCAGACACAAGCCGCCGGCCCACGTCCGAAAACCATGACACGTTCAGCCCGTCCAGACATCCTTATTCATAAAGCACCCAAGTCCATTAGTACAATATACATAAGGTAGACAAAATGCAATTTGCATGTAAACATAGCCATGGACTCCAATATAGAACATCACCTTCACAGTCCACAGTTCAATAATATCAAAAGCACATAAGAGTAGACAAAATTTCCATCATCACTAATTTTATAAATAATAAAAAAAAACAGACTAATTAGCTTTTATTCTTGTAATTAAGCTAAAATCGCACACACAACTAACTGAAAGCAAGAAAGCTTACTCGGGCGGATATACAGTTTGCCAGGGTCATTAGCATAATATACATTAGGCTTGTCGGGTGTATCACAATCCCGGTGGCTTCCATCACCAGCTTTCGGCAAATACCCCAGCACCGTCACAATATCATAGCACCGCCAACCTTAGCAGCCACACCACAAAGTAAAATTATTATTATTCTAACGAAATAAAAAACACTAAATACAGTAATAAAACATTATTAATTTTTTATAATTTTCCTATGTCTACAGTTAAAAATAACAAGACTGTCTGTCGTTTGATTCTGCACGCAGCACACTTGAGTTAATAAAGGAGTTTTCATTCTTTCCAGTCCAACTACAACAAAATCTGACATCACACAAAAACTTGGCACAAAATCCATGTTTAGCTTTTCTCACCAGTACGCTAAAAGCATAAGCGACCTCTGAGCACCTTAGCAACCCACCAATGGTTTGTGAACAAAGTCTTTAGAGCTGCCATTTTCATTCTTCATCATCAGGCGCGCCACCTCCATCACTCTCCTGCATATCAGCATCATGGCTGGGCTCGGGCTGGGCCTCTTGCTCTGGATCGGGCTTGGGCTGCCTCCCTGCCACCTCATCTTCTTCGTGCGATTCCGACCAAACCCTGCCATTAGTCCTTAAGCTTCCCCACCATTCATTAAATGAGACATCATCTTTATCAAATCCCTGCCACTCTATTCCACACAATCTTGGCTCTTAAGCAATTAAATAGGATATGGTCCAAATCTTCAGGGGCAGCTCGACATAGTTGGCAAATACTGTCTACTGTGAATTTTCTTCTCAATTGCTGATCACTAGAGCTCAGAAATTCAAACCACCATTCCAAATGAACAGCTTGATCTTACCCTTGATAGGAAGATTCCATGTGAAGTTCCAAATAGCAGCCATATTCTGAGCAGTATCACCGGAAGAAACCACAACCCTTCTAGATTCAAATTTATCAATCAACACCTTATAAACAGATTTAACAGTGAATTTCCCTTTCTTCCCAAATTGCCATATGAGCTTATCTCTTTTCCCCATCATAGAAATATGGATTTGCAAAATCAAATCTGCATCAGCCGGTGTGAATGATTGTCTCACCAGTTCCCTATCCCACTCCCCTCGCCCCTCACTTGCGATTATGAGTTATGACTCGTTTGCTTGGTTTCAACCAAGCTAGTTAAACTTGGTGAGATTTCGATTACAATTTTGTATTCCAAAATTAACAGTCAAGTTGATAAATAAAATTCACTTGCATAACCATTCTTATTGTTATACTTCACTTAATACAAATGAATACCTTATACTTTTTGTTTAATACAAGGAAAAAATAATAAATAAATCCACAAAGCAAATGATCCAACAATATTTGATCTGTGTGTTATAGTCTTAATTACTATATTACTATATCTATATTTAAATTAATGTATCATGTTCATAAAGGTGATATAGTAATTGAAAAATGATGGGTATTTGTTAAATTACTTGTCATTATTTTTAGGGACTAAAATTCTCGTTAAAATTTATAAGGTTAAATTGAAAAACACAATTACTTTTAAGAGTTGAAAATTATATTTTATTTATAATATTTAATGGTCAATCAAAATAAATATGGTAATTGGTCCGGGTCGGCCCGTTCAACCAACGGAATGCGACTGTTGACCCATGCCTTAGACCCATTAATTCAGGTTTCAGCCTTAGGTCGAGTCTAAAATATTGTTCGTCATTAGGAATGAGCCCAGTCTAAAAACAACTAGACCCTTGGACATCTATATTTTTTTGGTCCATCTACATATTTACTACATCATAAACGAAAAATAATAAGAAATGACAAGGATAAATTGCAAATCGTCCATTCATAAATAATAAAATTAGTCCATTTGTAACTAAATCAAAAAATTCATTAACGTGTAAATAAAGAAGGTTTTGAAGATTAAGGGTATAGTGTTCTTATTTTATCTAGCCATCAGCATATATGCTCTTGGGCCCCCATACATATGGGCCAGAAAACCTCTAACAAGCTGGGCATATTAGAAAAGCCCATATTTTGAGCTCAAACCCATCAAATTACACCCCCAGGCCCTAACAAANGCTAAATAATTTTTTCCAACCTGTATTATACATGCTTTTGGAATTTTCAACCTAAAGTATTTTTTGTTGTAAATTGCAACCTGAACTACATATACAGTCACTATTTGCATGCTCGACCACATCTTGACCATACACGTGTCTTTTTTTATGGATGATCGGACGGTCAAAAGAACTCGAGCATGCAAATAATTGTATATATGTAGTTCAGGTTGCATTTTACAACAAAAAATAGTTTAGGTTGAAAATCTCAAAAGCACGTATAAAACAGGTTGGAAAAAATTATTTACCCTTTATATATATTTCGTCCTTCTCCATTATTATTATTATTTTTTTTTCTTCGTCGGAAACGGGAGAATATATATTAAAATTAAAGAAAACTGAGTTTTGGCTTATAAGCCATACAGACCAGGCTCTAAGAGCATCTCCAACCGGGCCTGTAAACCTCCAGGAAACGGCACAGGTGGAGAAAAAGCATCTCCAACGGGCTCTCTTCATTTGCCGGAAATGCCACGCTATGATTTGTGGAACGGTTTGGCAACCGTTTCACTGTTCACCCGCTTAGGTTTTTTATTTTATTTTTTTTATTTTTGTTTTGTTAAAGAATTTGTGATGATGATTATATTTTGTGATATATTTTTCCTCGCCAGCAGCAAGGTTCCGTCCGTTCAGCATCTCCATTTGACTACCATCGAGCAGCAGCCGGAGGTAGGGACGGTGTAGCGAGAAGAAGAAAGCAGCAGAGGATTTTATTTCTCCATTTTTCATAATATGAGCTTCATTTTATGTCGCTACTTCGGCAACCCCGTCGGCCCTCTTTAGGCGGGCCGAGCATTAACGAGAGTATTTCCGTGAAAGCACGAGAAGAGGAGAAGTCGGTTGATGCGTTTATTTCGTATTTCGAGGCCCCGAGCATTTATTTTGAAAATCTCGAGCTCGAGGGCGCATATTAGTAAAATAAATGAAAAAACCGCTTTCGTAAACCCCGCAAGGTCGTGTGAGATTTCGGTTTACCGAGAAACAAGTCGGGAAGTGTAGACCTTTTTGGCACGATTCCATTCGAGCCATTTATCGAGTATTTCAGAGCTTCGAGCATTTAATTAGAGAAGCTCAAGTTTCATGGATGTATAATAGCAAAATGAGCAAATTTGTAGAGGACAAGTTAAATTTTATGGTTTTAATTTTTTTATGTAAATTTATTAAAAGTATTTTTATGTCAATTTTATGAGTGAAATTAAAATATTTTTATAAAAGTTTTAAACTTAATTATTGTAATTAATATGGTAGAAATTTAAGTAGTATAATGAAAAATTGGATACTTTTATTAATTAGTACGATAGAATATTAATTAGTACTTAAATTCACTTAAATAAATATTTCAAACAAACAAGTTACAATTATAAAATAAGGATAAACATTCAACACACTTAAAATTAAAGTACAAACACTAAAATTAAAATCACAACATAAAAATAAACTAAAAAACTCATCTTAAAGCTCACACATGCTACAACAACAATAATTAATACGAAACATAAAAATAAAAACTAAAAAAGGATTATCAAATAGACGATTTCATAGACTTAATTGTCACCATAATAATCATTCAAATTTCTTCCGTCATGCCCGATGTCATCGAGAAATCCAAATTGACCCGTGTTAGATGATGGTTGTGTTGCTTGAGATTGTTGTTGCTCAATTTCTCTTTCTTGTAAAATTTGCATTTGTTTTTGTTCCCAGTGTCGACGTATCATGGGATTCGTAAGGGAATTCAAATCTATCATCAAAATTCTATCTTCATCCCTCTTTTTCTGCAAATCGATATGTTGTTTCTGCAATTGAAGCTGGACATTTTGACGTTCATCGGCTTTCTGCAACAAATCAACAATAGTATCACTTTTAGCATTTAGAGTTTGAAAATATTGGCAAAATTGGTCTTCATTTTTCTTCTTCAATTTTGCTTTCTTCGCTCCCATTGGACGTTGAGAGGATGTTCCACCAACACCATCGTCACTTTGTTGAGGACTAAAAGACGACAATCCCGGAGACTCTGGTGTTGGTTGTCCATCATATGGAACGTCGGACTCGGAAGAGTCATTGAGTGTATCGAAATCCCGACGACGAGATCGTGGTTGGGACACATTATCATCAAATTTACCAAACTCTTTGAATAGTCGGAACACATGATGAAACTTGAAGCCATCTTTATATTTTGGGTCTTGTTCAAACAATCGTTCGGCTTGCTCAATCTACAAACAAAGTAAAAGATATATAATTGTAAGTATACTTATAAAACAAGCAAATAACATGAACCGAGATTGAACTTAAAACAAAATACTCACCCTATCTTGGATTTGTGTCCCACTAGGATTGCGATATTTGATTTGCTTCAAGCATCCATTAAACCTCCGACAATGAGTTTCCATGAGACGGTAACGAGAGTCAAGGGACCTCATAGAGCGTTCTGGTAAATCTTTGTGTTTCTGGGAGTTGTATTCACCATGTATTTTTTTCCAAAAGGTTGAAGAACTTTGATCATTTGACGATATTGGATTTTGTGAAACACTTATGTAACATCTAACAATTAAGACATCTTCCGGTTTTGAGTATTTTGGCCCTTTGAAGAAGACATTTTGAAGAAAATAAGGAATTGAAGAAGAGTGGGAACAAGAAGACTACAATAATGGAAGAAGAAATGAGATGTGTATAGTTGCTTCTTGAAGTTTGATGTATAAATAGATAAACGAATTCACATGACAACTTCAAACAATAATGCGTTGGTCAAATTAATGTAGTGTACACTTAAAAATATAGTGTAATAATGTAGTGTCCAATGGCATCACATGGCATCACATGGCATTGTCCAATGCCAACTAATCAATGCCATCACATGACAACTTCAAACAATAATGCGTTGGTCAAATTAATGTAGTGTGAACTTAAAAATATAATGTAATATTGTAGTGTCCAATGGCATCACATGGCATTGTCCAATGCCAACTAATCAATGCCATCACATGAAAACTTCAAACAATAATGCGTTGGTCAAATTAATGTAGTGTGAACTTAAAAATATAGTGTAATATTGTAGTGTCCAATGGCATCACATGACATTGTCCAATGCCAACTAATCAATACCATCACATGGCATTGTCCAATAATAATGTAGAGTAATAATGATCACATGGTCTTGTTCGAAATAATTCCATTTGGCATTGTGTTGGTCAATTTTTTTTCACATGGTATTGTCTGAAAAAGAATCCAATGAAGAAACAATGTATTTTTTTTATTCATCCATTCGTCTATATAAACATGAAACTATACATGATATCATCCAAGCTAAATATAAATTCATTATCAAATATTTCTGTAATACTTCCCTCTAATATCATTCACAATGAACTATCTTCCCCCTTATAATTATGATTCTGATGAGGAAGATGCAAATGCTTCATTGCCTCTTTTTGATAACACTTTGGAATCAACCACCACTCATTTATTGCAAACCAATAATTATTTTATGGCACATGCTCTCTCCGCGCAAAGTAGCCAACCAACTTGGGGAGGTTATGTTCCGGGACATAGAGTAGTCCATCGTGATCGGGAGGAGGCTCATCGCACACTGTTTCGAGATTATTTTAGTAGTAATCCAACCTACGATGAAGATACATTTCGTCGAAGGTTTCGGATTTCTATTCATAATTTCAAACGTGTTATGCGAGCATTGGAAAATCATGATAGTTTTTTCCAACAACGTCGGGATGGTCTTGGTCGACTTGGATTGTCAACATATACAAAAGGGACAGCGGCGCTTCGTCAGTTGGCCTATAAAACTCCAGCAGATGGTGTCGATGAATATCTTAAGATTGCTGAGTCAACGGCCAATGAATGCGTAAAGAGATTCTGTCGTGGAGTCGTTGAAGTTTTCGGAGCACAATATCTGAGATCACCAAATCACGATGATATCGCTAGGTTGCTTCATATTGGTGAACAACGTGGTTTTCCAGGTATGTTGGGTAGCTTGGACTGCATGCACTGGGAATGGGAGAATTGCCCTAAGGCATGGGCTGGTCAATACGCTGGACGTTCCGGAAAGCCAACAATCATTTTGGAAGTTGTGGCTGATTATGATCTATGGATATGGCACGCATATTTTGGTATGCCAGGTGCGAATAATGACATTAATGTGCTGGAAGCATCACCTCTAATGTCAAATCTTGCTGAAGGTATCGCTCCACCAGCTAATTACACCATTCAAGGTAAACAGTTTAATATGGGCTATTATTTAGCAGATGGTATATATCCAAAATGGTCCACTATTGTTCAGTCTTTTGTTGCACCATCAAATCCAATGGAGCAATACTTTAAAATGAGACAAGAGGCATGTAGAAAAGATGTTGAGCGTGCATTTGGAGTTCTGCAAAAAAGGTTTGCAATCGTCGCGGGTCCTGTTCGTTTTTGGAAAAAAGAGGTGCTTAATGATATAATGAAAGCATGTATTATTTTACACAATATGAATGTCGAAGAGCAAAGGGATCTTAGTGCACCAATTAGAAGTGATGTTCAATTTGGTGCTCCTACGGTTACTCCAGCACCGCGAGATCACGTCTCTTTTCAACAATTTCTTGCTCGACACAAAAGAATCAAGGATAAGTCTGTCCACTATGAACTTCGTAATGCATTGATTGCACATTTGTGGGAAAAATATTCTCATGGCAATAACTAGTGTTGTATTTTGTTTTCTGTAGTTCTTGTTGTATTGAATGCTTCATGTTTGTGTTGATGTTTTTTTTTTTTCAAATTAATGTTTGTGATGAAATCCACGTCGTTTTATGATGTAGTGTGAAATTTTATGATTTTCGATTTAAATTTAGCAATTAATCTTATTAATCGATAATTAATATATATACGTAAATATGTAAATTTTAGCAAGCATAATGCATTAAAATGTAATTTGTAGAGATTATTTAATAAACTAATTAAATTAGAAAAGAATATTCTTGGAATATTCTTTTAGAGGAGAATTATAGAGGGAATGAGTTGGAGTTGCTGGCACTGTTGAAACTGTATAACTAGTGGGATTTTACTGTAGAAACTGTAACTATAGAGATTGTGGTTGGAGATGCTCTAAGAGCACGTTTGTTCAGGGGCGGACCGAGATGCATGTGAGTCTAGGCTCAATATGGATACGCGTACATGATTTTGCCGCTTTACATATGAATTTGTTTTTTTCTTTTATTTCATCTTCTGGCATATGTATCTGTGATTTTGCTGAGTTCAATTGTTTAGAATTTTCGTTATGAACATAGAAATCATTATTCATTAGGGTTTTATGTCTTATTAGGCCTTTGGTTTTGAGTTAGGTGAGCATGGATTCGAGCTAGAGAGAAAAATTGAACTCGAAGGCTGAATTTCGGAAGCCTTCGAATGGCTCGGCTAATAGGAAGTACCGGCTTAGATCTTCGGTGGCTGGATCAACGTCCTCATCTGATGGTAATTTCCTTGGAATGTTCATTTTGTTTTTAAGTAGAAAGGTAGTAACTTTATAAATTACTGCTTATGAATCCTGGTATAGCTTTGAGTTTGTTGTGGGTATGTTGAATGTAATGCTGGTATTGGTTGTTTCTTTGTAGTCTATTATTATTAATAACTTCATGTTCTGCCTCGGTTATGGTTTATGGTGACTTGCTGTTAGAAGCATTTATTTGGTCCCTTGTATTGCTTAAAAAATTGTGCTGGAATTTTTTTTGCGTAACTTGTATGATGCTAATGAGCAATCCAAATTGTGTTTCTGCCTGTACTTGAAGATGTTACTAAGTTCACTTAACTGATGACTATTACAAATTGAAAGGCCATATTCAACATTCAATCGTGAATAGTTTGTTGGATTGTGTCCTATGTGATGTGTATTGAGCTATATGCCTTGTGCTATGATTATATGAATGGAATGCTTCAGCTATATGTGCAAATTAGGCAAATATGGTTTTTAACAGTCATCATGCCTTACAATATCTCTTCAAAAATTCTAATTTCGTGAATTATTTTTCATTTATCTTTGTCTATCATGATTGTTATTAACCATTCTTTTACTCCCATAGTTTCTTTTACATGCATTCAGGAAGTCCACAACGTGACCGCAACTCGAGTCCTGTCCAATTGAGAAAGGATATAGCAAAATTTGATGATGATGATGATGAAAGAAAGAGGGATAACACTAAGGATCGACAGTCGTCTAGGAGGTATCACAGGCATGACGATCACATCAGGCTTGATAGACATGTGGATGACTATGATCGAGGTTATTCCAAGTCATCCTACCATTCTAGACAGGGCTCGCGAGATAAAAACAACTCAAATTACTCGAGGTCTGATAAGGAGCTCCCATCTAGACATTACGTGAAAGATGTGGACACTAACTCTCGTGGGAAATCTGATGGTTTGGGGCATAGAAGTAGGGATAAAGACTCATATAATTGGGCTGGTTCTGATAGTAGGCATGCAAATATTGAGAAAAAGGACAAAGGTGATAGGAGTGACCGATATGGAAGGATGGATTATAGAAAGAGTTCAATGGATTACAAAGGTGATCGTTCGCCTGCTTATGAAGAGTCAAGGGATCAAATAAATGATTATTCTTCACGAAGAGAAAATACTGGACGTCGTTTAAAGGAATCCTCTTCAAGATACTCCAAGGAAGTCGATGCAGTTGATGAAAAGAGTAGGCGCCTGGATGCAGGTCCTGATAAGGTGCAATTTAATAGAGATACAAAGGAGGATTTGGATGGTATGTCCAACAAGGGTGAAGAAGCTGTCGCTAAGTAGGGGAAGACTTTTAGCATGGAGAGCACTGCTGCTGGCCCAGATGGTATGTTTCCATTTTCTCCTGTAGTGATGTGCTTTCTGTTCTGTTTTTCGTGTTTTGATATCATTTTTGGAGAATTGTCCAACAGTTCCTTCCGAGAAGGCTTATGTGACGGATTGNAGTAAGCATATAAGCTAACTTATAACTTATTTGATTAGCTTACAAGTTTAATTTATTTTGTCCATTTCAAATGGAGCTGGAAGAGTCATTGTTGACAATTCTCCTGGCATAATGCTAATAATGGACTATATCAAAATGGCTCAATTAAATTCTAGTGCTTCTTCTATTAGTGAAGTTTCTAGAAAAAAAAAAAATATATCAAACGGCGCAATGCACCTTGGGTCGCTACGGAAACAGCCTCCTTGTATAATTACAAGGGTAAGGTATGCGTACAACTGACCCCCCAGACCCCAACCTGTTGGGAATATACTGGGTATGTTGTTGTTGTTGTATAAGTTTAATTTATTCCAATAAGTTTGATTTGATAGGACGAGCTTATCTCACAAGGTTCCTTGGGGTTTTTTTATGGTAAAAAATGTATCCATTTCAGTTATTTCTCAAAAAGAAAACAGTCAATTGAAATTTTTATTTCAGTTTGCTTATCAACTAATTTTACCAATCACTTTTATCATATAAGCTAACTTTTCAGCCATAAGTCATAAGCTATCAGCTACAAGCATGAAATTCAGTTAAAAGCTATAAGCTAGTTTATCAGCTAGGTTTACCAAACATACCCATAATCCACGAAACTATATGCATTAAGCTCCTCGTAACTTTACGTTTATCCCACCACACATACTAACATTGTTTTAGAGTCTGAGGCTGGGTTGGGTGCCTATGGCGAATTGTAGGGCGTGAAGGGGGACTCGAAGGTGGAGTCCAAGCTGGACGAGCCGGATGTCGAGAAGAAACGGGAGCAGCTTCAGGTGGACTTAGAGAGACAGTACACGGCCTGTTTGCGCCGGCAAGATGGCCGCACAGTTGGCCTCGGTCTTTTAGATTACTTTGTTCGATATTTTCGTGTTTGTGTTGCTGTTATTGTACTTTGGATGTTTGTGCGTTAGGAAAACTATCTTCTTGTGTTAGACTTGTTATTTGATCATGACTTGCAACGTAGCTGGATGTTTGACTTAAAGTGGGATTATCAAGTTTGTGGTGTGTATTGAAAAAGTGAAATTTTACGCGTTTTGCTTGATTATGGCATACGTGAATAGTATACTTTCAAATGAATTTAGTATGAGATTAATTCAACAAAGGGATATATTGTTCAAAAAGAACATGCATAACGGAGGAGTTGAGGTTGAGACATAACAAAATGAAACTATGAAAAATATAGATGCAACCGGCGGGTCCGGGCTCAGAACCGGTCCCGGACCGCCCCTTTGTCCGGTTCGGTACCGGGCCTCGGCCAGGCGGGCCGGGCCGGGCCGGGCCCGGACCCGTTGACTGGCCACCTCTAGATTAAACAATCTTGCCAAATGTAAAGTCTAATTTACCCTCATTTATATCTTTTTCGGACCATTTTGGCCCTCCCTAATACACAAATTACTACCTTGCCAATATATAATCAAAATTTCGATCTTCCATCTTCATATCGCAGCACGGCATTTAACGAACCCTAGCCCCAAGAACAGAAATCTCGATTCCAGCTTCATTTTTGTCGTCAAGGATCGATCTGGGGCAGTGTTCTAAAAGTCGCTAGGCGTTCGACTAGCGCCTAGCGCCTAGGGCGCCTAGTCGGGGCCCAGAAATTAATATTAAATACCTTATTTTTTATTTATTTTAACTACCTACAAAATAAAATTATCTAAACTTATAATAAATTCACACACCAAAGTCCAAATAATAGTATTAATATATATTAAAGAAAACATGAGAACAAAATAATGTAATTAATATTTAAAAAAAATAAAAAAAATATAAAAAAACTGAAAAATTGTCGTCGAGCCCGCCTAGGAGCGCCTAGGTCCGCCTACGCCCGCCTAGGCGCCGCCTAACCGCTTGGCTGCCGAGCACGCCAAGCCCGCCTAGGAGCGCCTATGGCCGCCAAGGCCCGCCTAGGCGCCGCCTGGCCGATTTTTTCTGCCGATTTGTACAAATCGGAGGCGCCCGGGCACCGCCTAGCGCCTAGGCGGCCGCCTAGGCCGATTTTTAGAACAGTGATCTGGGGTACATAGGTGACATCTCCGGCGCATCTTCGGAACCGTACCCATTTGAGCTTTATGCGAATGATGATTGCCAACAATATTAAGTCAACTCTTCCCGATAATGTGGATGCGAAAGCATACCTTTTGCTTGTGGAAGAGCGTTTTCGTTCCGCGGATAAGTCATTGGCAGGAACACTTATGGCTGAACTCACGACCAAAAAGTATGATGGGTCGCGAAGTATGCAGCAACATGTTCTTGACATGACTAATCTTGCAGCAAGGCTTAAGTCCCTGGGCATGACTGTTGATGACTCATTTCTGGTGCAATTTATGCTTAACTCGTTGCCTCCTCAATATGAGCCATTTCAAATTAACTATAACACTATTAAGGATAAGTGGGATGTTAATGAATTGGCCAGTAAGTTGGTTCAGGAGGAGACGAGGCTTAAGGCACAAGGAGTTCATACGGTCAACCTTGTGGGTCATGGAGCTAATAATGTTCTCAAACCGAAATCCAACAAGTTTAAGAAGAAAGGACCTGCTAAAGTTTCACAGGTCACTAATGATGAAAAGAAGGAAAATCGGGCAAATAAATGTTATTTCTGTAAGAAAGAAGGACACATACAGAAAGATTGCCTGAAACGCAAGTCTTGGTTTGAAAAGAAAGGTATTTCTAATATCTTTGTAATTTTCGAATCAAACTTGTCTGAAGTTCCTTCAAATACATGGTGGTTGGATTCTGGTGCTACAACTCATGTTTCTAATGTGATGCAGGGATTTCTTACAATCCAGAGCATAAACCCAAATGAGAACTTCTTGTTCATGGGGAACCGTATGAAGGGCCCAATTGAAGGCATAGGGACTTATCGTATTGTTTTAGATTCCGGACACCACCTGGATCTTTTACAAACTCTCTATGTACCTTCATCTTCTAGAAACTTAATGTCTCTTTCTAAACTTGATGTTCTTGGGTTTTCCTTTAAGTTTGGACATGGATGTTTCAGTTTGTTTGATAAACATGATTCCATTATTGGTTCTGGAATTCTTATGGATGGTTTATATAAACTGAAACTTGATTTTGATTTTTCTGCATCTTTAATGTGTGTTCATCAAAACATTGGAATTAAACGTGGTGTAGCAAATGAGAACTCTGCTTTCTTGTGGCATAAACGGTTGGGTCATGTATCCAAAGAAAGAATGCAAAGGTTGGTGAAAGATGAGATTCTTTTGGATTTAGATTTTACCGATCTTGAGTTGTGTGTGGATTGCATTAAGGGAAAGCAAACCAAACATAACAAGAAAGGAGCCACAAGAAGCAGTTAGCTTCTTGAAATTATACACACCGATATATGTGGACCTTTTAATGCTCCATCCTTCAATGGAGAAAAGTACTTCATTACTTTTATAGACGATTTTTCACGTTATAGTTATGTCTATCTGCTCAAGGAAAAATCTCAAGCTGCAAATGCACTTGAGGTTTTCATTAATGAAGCTGAAAGGCAGTTAGATAGAAAGGTGAAAATAGTAAGGTCTGATAGAGGTGGTGAATACTATGGAAGGTATGATGTATCGGGACAAAATCCCGGTCCATTTGCTAAGTTCCTCGAAAGACATGGTATATGTGCACAGTATACTATGCCAGGCACACCTCAACAAAACGGTGTAGCAGAAAGGCGAAATAGAACATTAATTGATATGGTTAGGAGTATGATAAGTAATACATCATTACCCAAATCTTTGTGGATGTATGCACTTAAGACTGTTGTGTATCTGCTAAATAGGGTTCCTAGTAAGTCAGTTCCTAAAACTCCTTTTGAGTTATGGACTGGAAGGAAACCTAGTTTGAGACACCTGCATGTTTGGGGTTGTCCAGCAGAAGCACGAGTATACAACCCACATGAAAAGAAATTGGATTCTCGAACTGTGAGTGGTTGCTTTATTGGTTACCCAGAGTGTTAGAGTAGGGTACCCAGCGTTCCAATCGGATTGGACGTATTCTACTTGTAAATACAATCTATTGGAATTATATTAATTAAAAGGCATTACTTTATCTTAAGAGTAAGCATTTATCTTATATTTGCACTTAAGATAAAATCCCTAGATCACATATAGTTATAAGGTATGGTTGCGCATAGAGATGGTGATCATGGAACATACCTTGAAAGCTGTGATCTTAAATGCAGTTCCAAGTCGATGGATGTTTCGAGATGGGATATCGAATAATCCATAAAAGACTTGCACATAGTATGTATGCTTGTTGGACAAGAATGTTGCATTCCATCAACATTAGCGTATGACGCAAGTACATTTATGTGGGTGCTTGTTAGAGAACAAGTTCACTGAACGTGACCGTATGAAAATTCTTAATGAAGAATTTATTCAGTCGAATAAGAATTTTCATGTTACAATAGTACATGACTAATCCTAAGACTTGAGGCACAATGGTAACTTTGTGCATATTACATTCTACTTTGATTTATCCTTTTGGTAGCTAGCACTATCGTTTAAAGGGATAAGTTGGGTATTATGTTAATATGTATGGAAGTTTGTTAGTGGCCAATAAAGGATTCGACACTTATGAAGATAAGTGAATTTCCTATGTGTTTCATAGTTATTAATCCAAAGTCCTTGGCCAAGGCAGAGATGAATAGAGATTCATAACCGGGTTAATACACTTTGAAATAGAATCATAGTTATTAAGTCAATTTGGGTTTCGACAAAATCATACCCAAGACTTAATCGGGAAATTAGATGTCGAAAGGATTTTACATGTATGGAGTTGTAATTGAAATAGGTTTACTCGCTATTCACTTAATACTAGATTCATACTGCTTGCTAGGTGTTACTATGATATGTGGGTTCTAGAATTAAAGAGTTAATTCAAGAATAAGAGTTAATGTGATTAACTCAAATTACAAAGTGTTGTAAACCCACTACTAGTATTAAGGTGAACCTAAAAGGTCACACCTATTATGAACAAAGGTGAAAAATGTATTTCTAAAGAGTTAGAATTAATTGACAATATCTAATTTGATTAGATGTCAATTAAAGGAATATGTTAATCAATAAGATTGATTAATTACATTTTGGATATTACTTTAGTAATTAAGGTAATTACTAAATTAATAAAGTTGAATTTTAAAATAGGATTTTAAATTTCAAATCCAAAATAATAATAATATGATTATTATAATATGGATGAAATTGGGAAATGAATATAATAATAAAGTCTTAAGAAAGATTCTTAAGATTTATTATTATATTATCTTTAAATATGATTTAAAGATTAAAATAATAATTATGAATATAATAGATGGTGGGTAATGGTGGTTATGAACAACCTAACATATCTTATTATTTTCAAAGTCAATAGTTAGTAAATACTATTTAAATAAAATTTGATTTTATTTAAATATTACTAAATGTTGATTATTTTATGCTAAAATGTTTAGTATAAATAGATGCAAAATGGTTTTGCATTTGCTAATTGATTTTGGCTAAATTTCTAAAGTGTTAGAAAGAGAAGAAAAGTTCTTCACAAAACAAGAAAGTGTTCTTGAAAATTTCCCAAAATAAATCCATATAAATTCCTATACAAGAAAACCGAGACATTTCTACTAGCGAAGAAAGGTCGTCGGAACCGGGCTTCATAGGGTGGATACAATTAGAGGGAAAACACTTGGATTCCTCAAGCGAGTAACCTCAAGCAGTTGACGTTACAACCGGGAACCGATTCCCACAATCCACATCTTTGTTGAAGGAGTTCAAGACACTCGGTAAATATTTATACTGTATTTACTTTATAGTAACAAATCAAAATTTGTATATGATGCATGTTTTAAAGATGACGATCAGTTAATTCGCAATTAGTATGTACGGGTGTTGTATTTATTCGATAAATACTTACTTGAAAAATTTTAAATTCCGCTGCGTACAGCCCGTACGGTACTAGCGAACCCAACAGTGGTATCAGAACCACGGTTATCATCTTTAAAAACAGATTTTGATTTGTTAATGTTTATGAGATAAACATAATAATTAAATGTTTATGAGATAAACATATTAATTATTAAAATAAAAATTTGATTTTTCCCACACGAGTCATGTGAATGGGTCACACGAGTCGTGTGGGGCCACACGAGTCGTGTGAGGAGTCACACGGGTCGTGTGGTTCATCAAAATGATCAATTTCGTAGGAAAGCAGGTCCACACGAGTCGTGTGAGTAGTCACACGAGTCGTGTGACATATCAAAAGGTTTGATGTTGCTTTCGGGTTTTTCACACGAGTCGTGTGACGTTTTTGACACGTGTCGTGTGGCATGACACGAGTCGTGTGACCAGTCGTGTGACCCAGTCGTGTGACTAAAACAATTTTTTTTATGCTTTAATTCATGTGATGAATGTTTTTAGCATATTAAGGGATGATCATGAGCCTTTTATTCAATATAATTGAATATTTGCATTTTATTCAATATGATTGAATGGATGTTTTATTATTCAAAGTGATTGAATGAATGAATGAATGTTTAATTATGTTTTTCAATATGATTGAAGAAATGTAATTTATCGAGACCTACGAGTCTCTTGAGATGAAATTTGTAAAATTTTAAATTTTGTATCGTTAGAGATTAGATCTAGGTGGAGACCGTTCGATGCAAAAGGCCCACGCTTGTGTGGGTAATTTTACAAGTAATAATCTCGAAGGCCTGTGCTTGTACGGGTAGATAAAATAAATGTAATAGAAGTAGTTCTATTATTTGTTTTATCACGTACATAGGCATAGATCCATTTTGGCTCGAATGGATCGAATAGGCAAGGACATGATCATCCCACCATGCATTAGATGTATGTTAGGTTTATTTATGCGTTTGTGATTCATGCGATGAATAATACGGTAAATAAACACACGTAAAGATGGTAAATGATGAGATCAAGGAACCCTAAAGAATTAATAAGATTAATTCATATCAAATCAATAATGGATAAAAATAAGTTGGAACTTATTAATCCAGGCCTTCCATCAAAAGTAGACGACATGAGATGCTACGATGCTTTATCACCGACCATGAGTCGTGGGGTGGTTCTGTGTCGAAAGCTGTGAACTCTACTAAGTATATTGATACTCGTGAGATGGATTCCTCTTTGTGTTGACCATGAGTCGTGGGACACTCTGGTGGGCCATAATCATGAAAGTTTTGATGGGTTTGATTTGACACCGAGTAATATATACGGTCATAAAATTGAGGTATATAAGGAAAGGTGAGGCAAAACATCTTGAAGGTTGTATAGAGATACAATTGTCAAAAAGTTGACTACCGATAAAATTGTTTCATGGTGGCATCATAAAATTGGGATATGAAATATTTTTATTGGACTTCAAGCCCACTATGGAAATAAAGATTTTCATAATTAAATTAGGGTTCTAATTAAATTAGTGGGAGACATTTAATGTTAAAGACCTAATATTAAATGAATATGAATTCCATAGTCTAATTACTTTCTGCTTCGTCTGTTGTTTTTTGTAGATCGTCTACTAAAATGGCTAAAAATCCAATCGCAAGTATCCTTGAACATAATAAATTAACTGGACCCAATTTCAACGATTGGCTAAGGAACCTAAAAATTGTTCTTCAGTCTGAGAAAAGGGCATATGTATTGGATACATCTCCTCCTCCTCCACCGGAGGATCAGACTGCTGAAGAGTATGGAGCATACTTGCGTCATGTTGATGACAATCTCCAAGCTCGGTGCTACATGTTAGCATCAATGTCAAATGAGTTACAGAGACAGAATGAATTATTAGATAATGCTTCTGAAATCCTCCTTCACCTACAAGAGTTGTATGGTGATAGGACGCGGCAAATTAGATATCAAACATCTAAGGAGCTTTTCAGATGTCGTATGACTGAGGGCTCTTCAGTTCATGATCATGGGCTGAAGATGATAGCTCTCATTGAAAGGCTTTCATCCCTTGGAGTCATTATGGATAATGAACTCTATACGGATTTGTTGCTGCAATCTCTGCCACCGTCATTTGATAGCTTTGTCGTTAACTTTAACATGCACAACATGGAGACTTCTCTCCATGAGTTGGTGGGTATGTTAAAGACGGCTGAATCCACAATTAAAAAGGATAAGTCGGTGCTTCTAGTTGGATCCACTTCCAAAGCGAAGACTTTTCAGTCTAAGAAGAGGAAGGAGATGGGAAAGGTTCCCAATAAACCCAACAAGAAGGCATATAATGACAAAGGGAAGAACAAAGAAAAGGTTAATCCTCAGTCGAATCAAGAATGTTATCATTGTGGTAAAACTGGGCACTGGAAGAGGAACTGCAAGGAGTATCTTGC
Organism: Striga asiatica; assembly: GCA_008636005.1. Taxonomy (NCBI): domain Eukaryota; kingdom Viridiplantae; phylum Streptophyta; class Magnoliopsida; order Lamiales; family Orobanchaceae; genus Striga; species Striga asiatica. The sequence goes on from BKCP01010070.1 coordinate 786,276, forward strand.
AAACCTGAAGAGTTCAGGTATTTATTTTGTTGAAGTTAACTTATCAGTTAACGATTCTTCTTGGGTATTAGATACCGGCTGTGGCTCACATATTTGCAATGACTTGCAGATGATGGCAAGAAGTAATAAGCTAGAAGGTGAAGAAACAATCCTAAGGATGGGCAATGGAGCAAGAGTTGCTGCCAAAGCTATTGGGACTGTTTATCTGGCTTTAAATAATGGTGTAAAAATTTGCCTTACAAATTGTTTGTATGTTCCGGATGTTATAAGAAACATAATTTCTATTCCAGAATTGGATAGAGAGGGTTTTAAGTTCGTCATTGAAAATGGAAAGTGTTCTATTTTCAAAGACACAACTTTTATATATTCCGGAAGTTTGACAAATGGGTTGTATACCATTACACCACAAAGTTCCATCCTAACCATTCAACAAAATAAAAGAAAATTAGATAATCATAGTTCATTCACAATTTGGCATGCTAGATTAGGTCATATATCTGAAAAGAGGATTCACAAATTGGGACTTAAACTTGACCTTAGGGAAGAGGAAAGGTTGCCTACATGTGAATCATGTCTTAAAGGTAAAATGACAAAATCACCATTTGTTGGACAAGTGGAGCGAGCTAAAAATCTGTTGGATTTGATTTATACAGATGTATGTGGACCACTAAATGTTAGTGCTATGGGGAACTATCACTATTTCATAACATTTACTGATGATTATTCACGGTATGGTTATGTATACCTATTAAGGTACAAATCTGAAGTATTTGAAAAGTTCAAAGAATTCAGAAATGAAGTGGAGAAACAAATTGGTCGTAGTATTAAAATTCTTCGATCGGATCGAGGAGGTGAATACTTAACTAATGAGTTTCTTGATTATTTAAGGGATAATGGGATTATCTCACAGTGGACACCTCCTGGAACTCCACAACTCAATGGAGTTTCTGAAAGGAGAAATCGAACATTGTTGGACATGGTTCGATCGATGATGAGTTCCACTGATCTACCTCTTTCATTCTGGGGTTATGCCTTAGAAACAGCAGCACATATTTTAAATAGAGTGCCGAGTAAAGCTGTACCCAGCACACCTTATGAGATATGGTGTGGCAAAACACCCTCGTACAAATATTTAAAAGTATGGGGTTGTACTGCTTATGTGAAGCAGTTAGTGGGAGGTAAGTTGGATATGAGATCCATCTTATGTAAATTTGTGGGGTATCCAAAAGAATCTATTGGATACTATTTCTATGATCCCTCTGAACAAAAGGTGTTTGTTTCGAGGAATGCTATATTCTTAGAGGAAGAGTTTCTCTCAAAGAATAGTGGAGTCATAGAACTTAATGAAGAACCACAAGAAATTCCACAAAGTACCACAAATAACATACCAGTAGAGACTGGACCATCTGAAACACAACCTCTTCGGAGATCCGAAAGGGTTTCTAGGGCGCCTGAAAGGCTATACCTATTGTCAAAAGACAATGAAGAGGGACTCCTTTTGGATAATGATCCAATAAGCTATGATGAGGCAATGTTGGACATTGACTCAGATAAATGGCAAGAAGCTATGCAAACCGAGATAGACTCCATGTATTCAAACCAAGTATGGACTTTGGTTGATCCACCTCAAGGTATAGTACCTATCGGTTGTAAATGGGTTTACAAGCGAAAACGTGGTGGGGATGGAGAAGTTAATACTTTTAAAGCAAGACTGGTTGCTAAAGGTTATACTCAGAAGCAAGGAGTTGACTATGAGGAAACTTTTTCACCAGTAGCAATGCTAAAATCTATTCGGATATTGCTTGCCATAGCTGCATATTATGACTATGAGATATGGCAAATGGATGTGAAAACTGCTTTTCTTAATGGAAACATTAAGGAAGAAATTTTTATGAAACAACCGCAGGGTTTCATATCCAGTGGGAGCGAACAAATGGTTTGTAAACTCCAAAGGTCCATTTATGGACTAAAACAAGCTTCAAGGAGTTGGAACATCCGGTTTGATGAAACGATTAAAACGTTTGATTTTCATAAGAATCCGGATGAACCATGTGTTTATAAGAAGGTAAATGGGAATGCAGTTGTTTTTGTTGTTCTCTATGTTGATGACATTCTACTCATTGGGAATGATATAGGAATGTTGCAGTCAACTAGGACATGGTTGTCAAAACAGTTTTCCATGAAAGACTTGGGAGAAGCATCCTTTATCCTAGGGATAAAAATCTATAGAGATAGATTTAAAAGGATGATCGGACTATCCCAGTCAACGTACATAAATAAGGTGCTAAAACGGTTTAGCATGGAAGAATCCAAACAAGGATATATTCCAATGGGTCATGGGATTTCTCTTTCTAAGACGATGTCTCCAAAGACACCTGAAGAGAGAGAAAAGATGTCTCATATACCTTATGCATCTGCTATTGGTAGCATTATGTATGCAATGTTATGTACGAGACCTGATGTTGCTCATGCACTTAGTGTAACGAGTAGATATCAGTCTAATCCAGGTGAAGGTCACTGGACTGCCGTTAAAAATATTCTTAAGTACTTGAGAAGGACTAAGGATATTTTCTTGATATACGGTAATGGAGAATTGAAACTGGAAGGCTTTACTGATTCCGGTTTTCAGCCCGATAAAGACGACTATAAATCCATGTCAGGATATTTGTTTACTCTGAATGGAGCAGCGGTCAGTTGGAAGAGTTCCAAACAGGAGACGATTGCTGACTCTACTACAGAGGCTGAGTATATTGCTGCATCTGATGCTGCAAAAGAAGCTGTTTGGATAAGGAACTTCATCCAAGGGTTGGGTGTAGTACCATCCGTTGTTGATCCAATAATGATTTATTGTGATAACAATGGGGCTATTGCGCAAGCAAAGGAGCCAAGATCTCATCAAAGATCCAAACACATTATGAGGCGATACCATTTGATTAGAGAAATTATTGGTAGAGGCGATGTCGTGATGGAGCGAGTCGACTCAGCAGAAAATATAGCAGACCCCTTAACTAAGCCTTTATCACAGAAAGTGTTCGAAGGACATCTTGAGAAGATGGGTCTTAGATACATGAGTGATTGGAACTAGGGCAAGTGGGAGATTGTTAGAGTAGGGTACCCAGCGTTCCAATCGGATTAGACGTATTCTACTTGTAAATACAATCTATTGGAATTATATTAATTAAAAGGCATTACTTTATCTTAAGAGTAAGCATTTATCTTATATTTGCACTTAAGATAAAATCCCTAGATCACATATAGTTATAAGGTATGGTTGCGCATAGAGATGGTGATCATGGAACATACCTTGAAAGCCGTGATCTTAAATACAGTTCCAAGTCGATGGATGTTTCGAGATGGGATATCGAATAATCCATAAAAGACTTGCACATAGTTTGTATGCTTGTTGGACAAGAATGTTGCATTCCATCAACATTAGCGTAAGACGTAAGTACATTTATGTGGGTGCTTGTTAGAGAACAAGTTCACTGAACATGACCGTATGAAAATTCTTAATGAAGAATTTATTCAGTCGAATAAGAATTTTCATGTTACAATAGTACATGACTAATCCTAAGACTTGAGGCACAATGGTAACTTTGTGCATATTACATTCTACTTTGATTTATCCTTTTGGTAGCTAGCACTATCGTTTAAAGGGATAAGTTGGGTATTATGTTAATATGTATGGAAGTTTGTTAGTGGCCAATAAAGGATTCGACACTTATGAAGATAAGTGAATTTCCTATGTGTTTCATAGTTATTAATCCAAAGTCCTTGGCCAAGGCAGAGATGAATAGAGATTCATAACCGGGTTAATACACTTTGAAATAGAATCATAGTTATTAAGTCAATTTGGGTTTCGACAAAATCATACCCAAGACTTAATCGGGAAATTAGATGTCGAAAGGATTTTACATGTATGGAGTTGTAATTGAAATAGGTTTACTCGCTATTCACTTAATACTAGATTCATACTGCTTGCTAGGTGTTACTATGATATGTGGGTTCTAGAATTAAAGAGTTAATTCAAGAATAAGAGTTAATGTGATTAACTCAAATTACAAAGTGTTGTAAACCCACTACTAGTATTAAGGTGAACCTAAAAGGTCACACCTATTATGAACAAAGGTGAAAAATGTATTTCTAAAGAGTTAGAATTAATTGACAATATCTAATTTGATTAGATGTCAATTAAAGGAATATGTTAATCAATAAGATTGATTAATTACATTTTGGATATTACTTTAGTAATTAAGGTAATTACTAAATTAATAAAGTTGAATTTTAAAATAGGATTTTAAATTTCAAATCCAAAATAATAATAATATGATTATTATAATATGGATGAAATTGGGAAATGAATATAATAATAAAGTCTTAAGAAAGATTCTTAAGATTTATTATTATATTATCTTTAAATATGATTTAAAGATTAAAATAATAATTATGAATATAATAGATGGTGGGTAATGGTGGTTATGAACAACCTAACATATCTTATTATTTTCAAAGTCAATAGTTAGTAAATACTATTTAAATAAAATTTGATTTTATTTAAATATTACTAAATGTTGATTATTTTATGCTAAAATGTTTAGTATAAATAGATGCAAAATGGTTTTGCATTTGCTAATTGATTTTGGCTAAATTTCTAAAGTGTTAGAAAGAGAAGAAAAGTTCTTCACAAAACAAGAAAGTGTTCTTGAAAATTTCCCAAAATAAATCCATATAAATTCCTATACAAGAAAACCGAGACATTTCTACTAGCGAAGAAAGGTCGTCGGAACCGGGCTTCATAGGGTGGATACAATTAGAGGGAAAACACTTGGATTCCTCAAGCGAGTAACCTCAAGCAGTTGACGTTACAACCGGGAACCGATTCCCACAATCCACATCTTTGTTGAAGGAGTTCAAGACACTCGGTAAATATTTATACTGTATTTACTTTATAGTAACAAATCAAAATTTGTATATGATGCATGTTTTAAAGATGACGATCAGTTAATTCGCAATTAGTATGTACGGGTGTTGTATTTATTCGATAAATACTTACTTGAAAAATTTTAAATTCCGCTGCGTACAGCCCGTACGGTACTAGCGAACACAACAGAGAGAAGTCCAAAGGGTATATGTTTTACTGTCCTAATCATAGTTCTAGAATCGTTGAAACGGGCAATGCTAGGTTTATTGAAAATGGTGAAGTTAGTGGGAGTGCTAAAGCGACTGTGGAAATTAATGAAATAAGGGTTGATGTTCTATTACCCATTAATGTTCAGTTGTTCCAAATATTGTTTCACAGCCTCATGAACAAAATAATGGTGGACAAAATTTGGATGAAGTAATACCCCATGAAGAGACTAACTTCCCACCAACTAACACAAATGAACCACGTGGAATAGCATTAAGCAAACCTACAAGGGTGAGAAGATCTGCTATTTCGGATGATTATGTGGTTTATTTGCTAGAGTTGGATTATGATACTAGCATTGATGAAGATCCTATTTCGTTTTCACAAGCCATTAACAGTGACGAGTCTCATAAATGGATTGATGCTATGAAAGAAGAGTTAAACTCTATGGCTAAAAACAATGTTTGGGATCTAGTAGAATTGCCAGACAGTTCAAAACGAGTTGGGTGTAAATGGGTCTTTAAGACCAAACGCGACTCGAGTGGCAATATCGAACGACATAAAGCTAGACTTGTTGCCAAGGGTTATACTCAGAAAGATGGCATTGATTATAAGGAGACTTTTTCACCTGTTTCTAAGAAGGATTCTCTAAGGATCATTATGGCTTTAGTAGCTCAGTATGATTTAGAGTTACATCAAATGGATGTGAAAACAGCCTTTCTTAATGGGGACTTAGATGAGGAAGTTTATATGGATCAACCCGAAGGGTTTTCCATAGAAGGAAAGGGTCACATGGTATGTAAACTTAAGAAGTCAATATATGGACTTAAACAAGCTTCCAGACAATGGTATATTAAGTTTAATGATACCATCACGTCTTTTGGTTTTCAAGAAAACACTGTTGATCGGTGTATTTACCAGAAGATCAGTGGGAGAAAGTTTATATTTTTGGTTCTATATGTTGACGATATCCTACTTGCTGCTAATGATTTGGGAATTTTGCATGAGACTAAAGATTTTCTCTCAAAGAATTTTGAAATGAAAGATATGGGAGAGGCATCCTATGTGATTGGAATTTCTATATTCCGGGATAGATCACAAGGAATGTTGGGATTGTCTCAGAAAGCTTATATCGAGAAAATTCTTGAGAGATTTGGTATGAACAATTGATCACCAAGTGTTGTCCCATTACAGAAAGGGGATAAGTTTAGTCTTATGCAATGCCCTAAGAATGATGTGGAACGAAAGAGTATGGAATCTATTTCATATGCTTCTGTTGTGGGCAATTTGATGTACTTGCAAACTTGCACGAGACTTGATATTAGCTTCGCTGTGGGAATGCTTGGCCGATATCAAAGTAATCCTGGAATGGATCACTGGAAAGCTGCAAAGAAAGTGATGAGATACCTTCAAGGGACGAAGGATCATATGCTCACGTTTAGAAAATCTGATCGCCTTGAGGTGATTGGATATTCAGATTCAGATTTTGCTGGGTGCCTTGACAGTCGCAAATCAACGTTTGGCTATGTGTTTCTCCTCGCCGAATGAGCAATATCATGGAAAAGTGCCAAACAGTCTGTCATAGCTGCATCTACTATGGAGGTTGAATTTGTAGCTTGTTTTGAGGCTACAATTCACGCATTATAGCTGCGGAACTTTATTTCGGGACTTGGGGTTGTCGACACCATTACCAAGCCGCTGAAACTGTATTGTGATAATTCCGCAGCAGTTTTCTTCTCCAAGAACGACAAATATTCCAAAGGTGCAAAACACATGGAATTAAAGTATTTTGTTGTTAAGGAGGAAGTTCAGAAACAAAGAGTGTGCATTGAACATATAAGAACGGACCTTATGATTGCCGATCCGTTAACTAAAGGTCTACAACCAAAGACATTTAAAGAACATGTACATAGAATGGGTCTTGGTTGTATTGATGATTGATTACGATGATGTTATGGCACACTCTTGAGCTCATTGATGTTATGTTTCTGACTATTATCGAATTTCTTGTTCATTATGATTTTTGTATACATTATATTTAGAACAAGAAATGAATGTCTTCATGACAATTAAGTTGACATTATGATATTTATATATAATTATGAAACTTGATGTGTTAAACTATTAGTGTAGTAGTATGTGGAAGGAAGTATGCGAATCGAGAGTGTACAACCGCCATAACTCTCACTATATGGTTTATCATGTCATAGTTTATTATGATGTATGGCATAATGAGATTTGTTTAATACGCACCTAATGTTATACTATTAAATTAAGGGCTTTCGGACCAAGTGGGAGAATGTAAGAATATATGTGGCCCGAAAGCATTGGGCTCACATTTAATTATCCTCTTGGGCTAGGTTTTTATGTAATAGTCAAACAAATCTAAGTCATTAATCTGGATATTTGATGGACGTACCAGATCTAAAGCACCCCTATATAAATTAGTCCTCTCTCCTCCTATTAGGGTATACAGTCTTTATCCCATCACTTTTCTGCTACGTTAAGAGAAGGTCAGGAGGGAGAAACTGATTTAGATCTATCAATCGATTCAATTTCGTGTGATCATCAAGATCAAGATCACAATTATGTTGTCTTCCGCATCAAGTAAGTATTTCGTATACACAAATTATTTATTCAAGATCCTATGATGATGTTTACAGTTCTCGCCTCGTACAGATAAAATGGTTTGTGATATGTTTGTTACCTAAATAATTGGCTTGTGATATGTCATGTTACCTAAATAATTGGCTTGCCAATTATTAACATCCACGAATTCCACAAAATCTGTAACAGAATTGTAGTAAAAAATGAAATCTTATGTCAGCGTGTGAATTGTACTGCCAAAAAAAAGGAATACATGCGGAACAGATTTCCTAAAAATCCTCACAAATGATTTTATAAAAAATCGATTTCATATATTCGGCCATTAAGGAATTTTTGGATGTTTTAAAATGGTTGACATATTCAGTAAATCAACTTGATTGACTGACATTTTTTTTAAACTTTTCTCATTTAATTTAATTTATTGACCTCTCTTTTTCAATATATATAAATATAAATAAAATTATATTAATTAAGAATTTGATAGAGACTTTTTTTAATAATAGGAAATCTATTTCTTCTCTCTCCAACTAAAAGTCGTCCAATTAATTCTCTCTCCAATTAATCTCTCTTCGCGATTTGTTTTCTTTCCAAATAAAACTCATTCAATTAATTCTCATTATTTCTTCCGCGGATAGTCCCATGTCAATGATGTCATCACCGGAATATTCCTTCTCCGGTCACAGGTACTGTTATCGGAAGCCTTTTCCGATTCATCGAGGTGCGAAAAATCGGAATTGGAGTCCGATTTTCCATTATTTTCATAATTTTATAATTTTTAGTTTAAACTGGCGGATTGGTTTAATCGAATAACGTTTCCGGTTGTGGAAACTTGAGCTGGCTTCATGTATGGTGTCTCAATTTTTGTTGCAGATTCAAGTGTGTTTAAGAATGACAGTAAAATGATTGTAGTATTTTGGACAGTATGAAATTGATTTATGAATTAGCGCATCTCGTTCGTGCTTCCCTTTCCTCGTCTTACAGTTAACCAATCCTAAAAAAGCATCGAAGTAGTTGCGTTTTTTTCTGCGTAGAGGAGAATGAATTCACTTTTATAATTTTATTGTGCTTTTTTTAATCATATTTATTATAGGATTGATGGGTTGAGCTGTGAAATTGAGTTTGAGTTTTTGTAAGGAATTATTCTGAGTTTCTTGCTATGTCTGAGCTTTCGCGTTTCATGAGCATAAGGGGCGGTTGATTTATCTCACATATGATTAGCTCAATTTATTGAATGTGACCATTTATTCCCTTGACGTGAGCTTCTACTGTTCTAAAGGAAATATTATATTGTTCCTATTACTTCTGAATAACAACATTAGATATGGAAAAAACTTGTAGGAGATAGCTGCAGAGGAGGGTAGCCTCTTTAAACAAAGCTGCGGGAATTTCTGGTAAGTTCAGCTATAGGAAGGTCCTTCAATTTGATTATAATTCAATTTATGATGATCGTAAGTAGAATGATTGACATGAGCAATAAGACCAGAAGTGGTTAGGACATGTTTAAGCACGGGTTTGATTCACTTTGCATGGGTAGAGCAACTTCTTAAACTAAACATAATGAATAAATTTGAGCAAACTTAGATCTCATCTGCCAAATTTGCGCAGTTTATTTTACTTGTAGCACAAAGATTGTTGTCCTCCACTTGAAACAGCCGATTAACAGGTCCTATATTGGCAGTACCGAAAATGCCATACCTCGTACGCGGGCATTTGTTCATCGGCAACATTGGAGATGCTGCAGAAGTTCTCCAGAATGGAAGTGATGACATCACACACATACTCTCGGTCCTAAGCTCAGCTTCCATTTCTTTCTTCTCTGAGTGGTGAAGTGGGATTTCAATCTCAACTAAAGAAATCCGGGAGGTTTTTGTTGGGGACTCTGATTCAGAAAATGGGTCCAAGAGCGCACTCTCACCGGATCCTCTACTCACTCGAGTATGCAGGTAACGATTTGAAGATTGTGAGGATGGCAGTGCCTCTGAGGGATATGGAGAGCGAGGACTTGCTCGATTATTTGGATGCAGCTTTGGATTTTATCGAAAATAGTCGGAATGATAATTCGGTTTTGGTTCACTGTTTTGCAGGTGTATCAAGAAGGTATAAATTATTACATTGATCTGCATCAGTTTAGAACAAAGAATATCAATACTAATAAAAGCTAGTGCTGCTGAATCTTGTCAGTTTTGTTATTAGAGTTGTGCTTTCTTTAGTTCACAATTGCTCATTGTCGTTCTTCTTGTTATTGCCTTATAATATTTAGCAAAGGAATACATTGTAATTGGTTTTGTTTTGTTCTCTGCTTTGTCAAGCCCTTAAGGGTTTACACCCTTCTTTGCCTGTGTTCGTTGCAGTGCAGCTATCATTACAGCATGCCTGATGAATAGTGAACAGCTCACTGTAGATGGTAAAGAGTTGCAAATATCAATGAGTTTGCTTCTTTCTATCGTTAGTTTATTATTTTCTAATCTCAAGTTTTTTTTCCACGAACAAATTGGTCATTAGATGCTATTGAGTCTTTGAGACAGAGCTGTGAATCTGTATGCCCAAATGATGGCTTCCTGGAGCAGGTGACTTAAATGGGACTCATCTATCATAAAAGTTAGTTAACTTCAGTTTATTTATAATCTCCTCTCGAAATTTGGTTGCAGTTGAAAATGTTTGAAGAAATGGGTTTTAAGGTGGATCGTGATAGTCCAATATACAAGCGCTTCCGCCTAAAAGTATTAGGTTCGTATCTTTTGCCTGAACAATTGTGCCTTTTTATTACATTACATTGTGTACAATGTACTAGTTCATTTGAATTTTTTTTTTCCTATTGTCATAGTTCCTGGTTATCTTTTTTCTTTAATAAGGTATGTATGATTTTTTCTACATCGAATGAAATAAACCTCAAAACTTGACAGGTGAGACCTATAACCGTGGAGAGAAAATAGATATTTCCAAGTTCGGGCGTGACCCGGGCTTCCCTGCTGAAAAACGTTCTTCCAATTTCGAAAGATTGACCAATAACGAAGCTCGGCCTAATACTCCTGCTTACCGTTGCAAGAAATGCCGCAGGCTAGTTGCCTTGAAAGAAATGTCGTGGATCATGTTCCGGGAGAGGGCGAAACGTGCTTCAATTGGCGTAAAAGGAGTGGTACTTTTAGCAGATCTGAAGATAACGAGTGTTCTATCTTTATCGAGCCTCTTTGCTGGATGAAAGCTGGTACATTTTTTTTTTTTTTTTGATCGAGTTTTTTTTTTGATCGAGTCTTTCTCATAGGGAAACTTAGTACGTAAAGTCGTGAACTTAATCATGATAGTGAACTTTCTTATGGTACACACAAGTTTGCACATTTTCATCATAACTGCTGAAATGGGACTTTCACACTATCACTTCTAAACGTAGACGCGCTTCAAGTAAAGTTGTGATGGTTTTGACTCGAGTTTCTTACTCAGGAACCAAACCTGATTGATTCTAGCTTTTACTAGCTTTACTGCCTAATTGTTTTGAAAATTATTCAGTTGAAGAAGGTGGTCTGGAGGGAAAGCTATCGTGCATCAACTGTGAAGCTCGTTTGAGTTACTTCAACTGGTCCGGCATTCAGTGCAGTTGCGGAAGCTGGATTACACCTGCATTCCAGCTTCACAAAAGCCGAGTCGACATCAGCACTATCTAGAATCTTCTTCCCGGTTTTTTTATCCGATTTGTGGCTTTTTTTTCATGTGATTTGACTTTCCCTAGCAAAAGTATAATCGAAGTTATATATCTGCGACTACATTTTGTCCAGAGTACTTGGCAGTGTAATACTGTGTACTGTCCTTTTGGAGATTTGGCGACTTATTGGAAAATTTGGTCTTATCTCTTTGAAGTGATGAAAATGAAAATTGGATTTTTGAATGACGTCTTCTTTTCATTGGTCTTATCTTGTACATTTTACATGATGTACTAAATTGATCAAATTTAGAACTTTTAAATTCAAAATCACAGTCAAACCAAATAAGATAGAGAATGTGGTAATACCATTGTTTTAAATAGCTCGCTATGTAGCTCGATATTGCTCGTTATATAGCTTATTTTCGGAAAAATGCAACGTAACTGTATATATTTAACGTTTTTCACAAAAAGCTTGCGCGAAATGTCGAAATGATACGCTTTCTTACGTTATTTTGCGTTATTTCACGCTATTGTGCGCTAAATTGCGCTATATTTCTACGACATTTGAACAATAAAATATTCAAAAACTCTTATTTTTAGGGATCATAATCATATTTACAAATGACAACTAAAAGCTAAAAATTTTGATATGATTTCAAATTAAAAATTTGATAATGCAAAGTCCTAAGTTGAATATTGCTATATTTATCGGTCCACTTTTGTTATATCAATTTATGTTTCAATATTTGACATTTAAATAAAGAATAAAAAATTCATATCTAATGGTTAGAATTAAATTATAATTAAATAAAATAATAATAATTAAAATGCATATATTTAAAATTATACTATGACTTACCTCATTATATTTTCGTTCTTTGTTTTCCTTTTAAGTATATTCAATTTATTATTTAATATTTATATTATGATGATATTTACATTAATTATTTGTAAGAAATCATCCTTAGATGTTATTTTTAAGTAATTCAAATATTATGATAAGTTTTGTAATCAACCATTCAGTTTTATTATATGCAAATATATTTGTATTATTTTATATATATATATATATAATTATACCCAAATAAGTTACGCAATACGCTACGCAATCGCATTATGCATTTTAAACCACTGGGTAATACAAGTCCAACAACAATCAAAAGTCCCACAAGTTAAAACTTCCTACTATACACTAACACTGCTATCAGGTCTACAGCTAAGTCAAAGTCCCTCTTAACTAAATAAATGCAGAGGCAAGAAGAAGAAAAACATATGATTTTGTCGACTGGGGACAAAATGTTTCTCAGCTCAGAAAATCCGATAACTCATTGCTCGAGATGAATACACCATTAAAACCAATACATAACTCGTGTCAATGCCCTTGAGATTCGAGAAGGATGTTAGTGGCAGTATTAACGTCATTTCTTGCTCGTATGAGAGCCTGTCTTGCCGAATTCCGGTCAAAGCCCATTGAAACGAGTGTGGCTATTAAGTCCTCAGGTGGTTCAGTCGATGATAAAATCGCTGGATAGTTTGCCTGAAAGTCATTGAAAAATGAAGGATTAATTATTATAAGGATGGTTTCACATGATTTATGTAATGACTACAAAAAGACCCAGTATACTTGTAAAATTCTAATAATAAAATAAAAAATCGAGCTTTCTTGTTCTAAAAAAAAAAATAAAAAGATCTACCTCAATCTGGCGACCGGTATTGGGCGATGACCAGGTGGTGGGTGATGTGTTACCAATAGATGGCAAAGACAGTCGTGAGAAAAATGAAGCGATAAATTCGGGAAACTGAAACAGAAAAGCATAAGCTAGTCAGCCATTAGCTCGATAAAATATCAGAGAAAAAAGTAAAAGAAACAAAGCAGTGGCTATCTATAACTCCGGGAAACTGAAACAGCAAAGCCTAAGCTAGTCAGCCATTAGCTCCATAAAATATCAGAGAAAAAGTAAAAGAAGCAAAACAGTGGCTATCTATAACTCAGTAAACAAAATTTCTAGGATAATATATGCTCTCCATGTGAAGCATTAAAAAGGTACTTTTTAAACACACAACCAAACATAATAATGTTTTAACTGATAAAGGCCCAAACTTTATTATGCAAATGCAACACGTTTATGCACTCTCCATGATTTTTCTGTAAATTAGCTGGGCAGTTATGCGTAGTGATACCCACAAAAAAATGAAGATAAAAAAATGAAAACCATTTATATCACTGATATATAAGTTGGAAGAATATTACGAAAGGGGTTAACGTAAGAAAGGGTCCCATTTGCTGAAATGAATTCTGACAAAAGACGCTTCGTAACAGACAAGTTTAGCCTCATAAAACTGATCGACTTAAGATTAGGTGCAACCTTCAGCTTGCGTATGTTGAAAACATTCAAGCGGTACAGGGAACCAGCGAGAATACCGCAAAGCCCTGGCAGCAAGGATCTTTTCCAGGATGATAAAAATAACTGTAAAGTACCAAGTAACGAAAATTAATAAAGAAAATGTTAAGATGATAGAAAATAACTAGCACCTCATCGTGTATATAGCCATAATGCTCATAATTACCTGCATTCCAGCTAAATAAATAAAAGTCTTGTCTGAGAAGTTCAGGCTAAACACACGAAACTGCGTCGAAACAGGAATGTCGAAATAAAAGGGAACAAATGAAGAAAATATAAGGCCATAGGGTCCACATGTGAGTATACTCAATGAGGGATCTGCCAGACAAATACATCCGCATCATCAATCTACAGGAATGTATGTAATATACATGTAATTTTTCCCATTACATTATACAAGCGAAGAAGTCAATTTCTATTGTGCAAGAAGTTTGAATAAACAAAGGAAGGACGGATATTATTGAGACTGAAAAGGAGACATACAAGTATACAACAATTCTATGAAGAAAATAAATACAAAAGAAAAAGGATACTTGGCTTCTTACAAAAATTAGCCAGGAACTTCCATTAACATCACATAAGGAAGCAACATACAAGGTAAGAATCAATGAAAATTGGAACCCATAAGAGATTAGTTCTATCTATAATAACTACATCGAATATAAGCTCTAGTGACAACTGACAAATTAACAGTTACTGATTCAAAAAAAAATACAATCTCAGAGACTTACTGTAGCGAGAATTTCTTAATAGAGTAAAATTCTAAGGGAAAGATTTATCCCACATTTCAACATTTTGGATGTCATATGACCCTTGTATAATAAAGTCTTAACGTTACGAATTACAATGTTTATAGTAAAATGTAAACTAGTATTACGAGAAGGTACAGTTTTACGATCATTTATCAGGAGGGTTTTCTCCCCACAAGGATGTATTCACAAAAGCATTACATAAGTTCCTTAAAACTAGCATATAAGAAAAAAGCATATAGAAGCCACTGATGCAAAAGAACAAGAACGATCGAGAGAAAAGAAATGACAAGGAAACATCACCACACCTTTAAGTAGCCATTGTGCAATGACTTCAAGCAGTAAAGACATGATGACCGAAAAAAGGATAAAAACCTGCAGGAAAGTACTTCAGCTGATTGTTCAATTGAACATAGTGCTAACTAATTTATCACTAATACAACTCATAATCACTTTGCTGAAACTTAAGTCGAAAAATGTACTACATAGTACACCGTGACACTTCATTCTTGCACAACATGTTACTTTCTCCAATAATACAACTTATAATTTGGCATATTAACTTCATACGGGAACAGACAAAAGAAATTGTGCTGGAACAAGAACTCACAGTGTGTTTATTAGAACCTATTTGCCTCTCAAACACACGAAAGTAGTACAGAAGACAAACTCCGAAAATCAGTTCTGGTGTAGATGAAAAGCCAAAAACTGAAACTATGAGCTTCCATATTTGAAATTTCTTGAAAATATCCTGCCATCAGTAAAGATTCACGTAAGGATGCAATTAATCATAGAAACATGCTGCACCATATCGACTTTGTAAAACATTAAACTTATATACCACGAGCTGGTAGCTCAAGTGGTACCTATTGTTGGACTAGTTGATACAGGGTTCGATCTCTGTAACTTGCAGTTTCTTAAGAATTTCCCCTCCCTGCCAGTCCCCCTGTAGCTACTAAAAAAATCACTAAATTTATATAAAAAAGCATTAATAGTAAGGGTACGTTCTTCTCTTTTGTTCCTCTATGACTACAAGATGTACGTAAAGAAGACAAGCGGAAAAAAATAAAGGCACAGACTCGTGCAGATAATGACTAGGGAAGAACCCTCCATTTGGTTAAGTACATGGGTACGTATGGGAACAGCACGAAAGAAATTACAAAACAAAGACCTCTGTTCTTATTATAGAGTTGAGCTGGAGGCTTAAGGGCTAAAAGGATGCGTCTGGTGCTAAAATATGATTCTTTGTATCAAAGTAAAATTGAGCTTTCGTAAGAGTGTCCCACACAATCACGTTCAAATATACCAAGACTATTATGGTAACCTGCCAGAAAAAATATGAGTAATTCAGAGATAGCACTACCTAAAAGATACTTTTTTTTGTCATTATAATAACTGTTGTGCACAAAGAACTTCACTACTGAGATTAGATCATAAACAACAAGTAGTTCGACTGTCTACCCCACTTTATTTTGCCGAAGTTCAACACTCAACAAGCATAATCAAAATCAAAACAGAAAACTTCCAAACTTTACATAATGCATGTACCTCCACCTTCCAACTGGATCCAAGCAAAATAAAAATTCCCAATTGAAATGAGAATTTAAGTTAATAATTCATCACAATAACAAACCAAATTGTATAACAAATCGAATTTTTCCACAGATTAGAAACAGGAAAATGCCTCTCACACCCTAAAATGAAAAGAAAGATAAAAAGAGGGTACCTGATAAGACCAATTTGAAACTCCTAGAGCGACCTTGGATCCCAAATACCACTGTGAAAAGAATACTGGCGATCACTACTACCCTCGTCACCGGCGCATTATCTGTAAACGAATTGTTCAAAAACCTCAAATTCTCCATAACCATAACACAGCTTTTCAAACTTAGAAATCGGAGCTTACTGAAACCAGATGGGCTGCCGTTCATCTTTCAGCGAACCACCCACCTCGCCTGTGGCTTGTATCGATGTATAATTTTGTGTGTATATGAATGAATCGATTGTATATACAGCGCCGTCCGATATCTATTTGTATTTTCTCTCTCTAACTCGCCTCCCTCACTCTCTCTCTCTCTTCTGCAGCTCCTCTTGGGCTTTGGTCTATCGAGTCGTCGCGAACGACTCCAAGGTTGATAGGCGGGTTCGGGCCGACCCGCTTTTAGCCTTTTGTTGGTTGGGTCTGTAAAGTGTAAAAATTTAAAATACAGTATTGAGAAATTTACATACAAAAGTTTTTACAAAATAAATTTAAAAGTTTGTAATTTAAAAGTTAAAACTAACACAGTGCTCCTAGCAACAGGACAATAATGAAGAAACTACAAAAAAGTTAAAACTAACACAGTGCTCCTAGCAACAGGACAAATAATGAAGAAACTACAAAGGAACAGATTAACTTGTCAGCTGGATGTCAGAACAACCTGAAGTGCCAAGTCCTGCATCAATTGGGAGCATTGGCGGATGGACATGTTACTTAGGTGGCCATGGTCCCCCAAACTTTTTTTTTTATACCTAAGTGTATATAAAATATTAAGTTTATAAAATTATTATTGTCCCCTCAACCAATTAACTACATCTACATATATATAGATTAACACTAGTCAAGGCCCATTAAGAATACATTTAAAATAAAATAGGCGAAAATACAAAACTGAACAGCTTAACTACCACTTCTTCTTTTATTATATTATATATTATATTAGTTCTTTAATAATTATAAAACTAATAAACTATTCTAAATCTAAGTAACATAAACAACAACCAGCAACCTCATTCAATTCCAGAAAGACGCTAGCAAGTGGCAAGGTAAAAAGAAAAAAGAAAATATTCACAGAGCATGTAACATCTTTACATAAAAAAAACTGAAATAGCAAAGCATGCAAGATATGCAATTTTTACGGGATCGAAAAGTAATTATAAAAATTATTAACACTTAATCGATTGTTAATGAGTCCCCTTAAAGAAGAAAAAAAAACAATTGTTAATGAGTCTTGTGATATGAATTAATCTCAAACATAATTTTAAAATAGTGAAATCCTATGTCATATCTTTTGTAGAGCATTTTTATTATTTATTTATCTATTTAATATATAATGACATTATATGTCTCATATGTATGTTTGTTCTAAAAAAATTATATATCCTCTCCATAGGTGGTGTTCAGTGGAGTCAAGCCAAAATATCTCATGTTCAAGCTCGTGTTTGATTGATAAATGAGTCAGCTCGGCCTGACTCATTTTTTTTTAAAAAAAAAAGTAAAACCCAACTCAGTTAATGTACAAATTCGATTAATTCGTTTAATTATATAAACAAGTTGAGCTCGAGTTTGTACGAGTCAAACCGAGTTGTACATGTTTGCAGACAGTTTTGTTCGAATAACAACTTTGTCCCCCCTAATTTTTTTTTTTAGATCCGCCCCTGATTGGGAGTCAAATGGTGGAATGTGTAAACATAATCAGGAGATATCTCCTCCAGCTTTATGTACTATACCATAAAATGCAAGTCTCTGTATCTTGGAACCTCAACAACAGAATCCTCCCTTAGAGGCTGCAATACTAGTGGAGTGTGAAATTATGGATTCAGAAGAACTCCAAAAGCAACAACTGGATGGAAGTGAGAACTCCTCTCTAATGAACAAAGGAAAAGAACAGATAATTCAGAAAGGATGGAGGAGATTGTCAAGTCTTCATAGAAGGAATATCAGAAACCAGGAGGAAAAAGAAGGAATACTACCAGCTCAGGCCTCAAGGAAAAGACACAATCTAGCCATGGTAGATGATGAGGCTGTTGATGATGAACTAGTCAAGGAATCTGATCTAAAAAAGCTAAAAATTTCAGAACAACAGGTGGGGGTAGCTAGCCTTGAGTGGCCCCAAGTGGATAAATGAAGACAATGTGGAACTGTAGAGGTTTGGGTGGCCCCTCTACAGTTTCCCAGATTAAGGAGTCTTCTAGACTCCACCACCCGGGGTTGTTCTTTATTTCAGAAACAAAAAAGAAAAAAGAGTTTGTGAAGACTGTCTGTAATAAAATAGGGTTCAAGGAGAGGTGGAGGGCTATTGATCCCCAAGGGCTGAGTGGGAGGCTTTTACTTTTGTGGAGCAGAGAAGTCACAATCAAGCAGATTGTTGAGCATTACTTCTGTTTTGAGGTAGAACTAGAAACTTCTGACAGCAATGATACTTTTTGGATCATCATGGTGTATGCTAGTACTGATAGGAAGGAAAGAGAAGTTCAATGGAATATTCTGGAAGAGGCAAAGGATAAATGGGGGGATAGATGGGTCATTGGAGGTGACTGGAACGAGACCAGAGATAGTAGTGAAAAAAGAGGTGGTAGACTTAAATCAGAGGCAGAGTACAAGGGTTTTAATGACTTCATTGAGAGGATGAGTATGCAGGAAGTCAAGATGTATGGCCACAGTTTCACATGGTTAAACAACAGGGAGGGGGCAGAATTCATTGAAGCCAAGATTGACAGAGTTTTTGGGTCTCTTGGGTGGATGGCTCAACATTCAAATGCCTCTGTGGAAAATGTCTATAGAAGTTCCTCGGACCATAGGCTGTTGACACTCACTGATGAGCTTTCCTCGGGACATGGATTTCTGAGGCGGTTTTATTTTGATAAAAGATGGACCCAGCATAATGAGGTAAAGAAGGTTGTGAGGATAGCTTGGGAAGTCCCACAGTCAGGTACACCTATGTTTCAATTCAAAGAGAAGATTAGAGAAACTAGAGTTGCCTTACTGAAGTGGAGCAGGTTTTTCAAATCAAAAAACGAGAAAGAGAGAATGGAGATATCAGAAAAGCTGGACTTACTGAGTAGACAAGAAAATGACAGAGATTGGCTTGAATGGACAAATTGAGAAGGGAGTTGAATACAGCAAACAAAAAAGAGGATGAATATTGGCAACAGAAGGCTAGGGTTAAGTGGTTGAAAGAAGGTGACTCTAACACAAAATATTTCCATGCCTTGACTATTCAAAGAAGAAATGCCAATGCAATAACCAGATTGATTGATGAGGAATGGAAGATCTGTGAAACAAAAGAAGAAATAGAGGACTGTATATGCTCTTTCTATGAGAAACTGTTTGTTTCTGAGGCATCAGAAGGGGAGTCTGAATTTTTACATCTGATTCCACACACCATTTCTGAAGAGCTGAATCAAACTTTAGTGGCTCCTGTTGATGAAGATGAGATAAAAGAGGCTCTGTTCAGCATGGAGGCATGCAAAGCTCCAGGGCAGGATGGTATGTCTCCTTTATTCTTCCAATTCTTCTGGGATGTTATTAAAAGTGATTTGTGTGATGCCATTTATAGTTTCTTCTCTTTTGGGCTTTTATTGGAAAACTGGAATCATACATTGATTACTTTGGTGCCTAAATGTCTTAACCCCATTTCTCTCAGCCATTTTAGGCCCATTAGTCTTTGTGGAGTGTCTTATAAAATCATATCCAAGGTTTTTACTGTTAGGTTAAAATCTTGCCTTCATCTTTGTGTTAGTTATAATCAAGCTGCTTTCATACCTGGAAGACAACTCCTAGACAATGTAATTGTTGCCCAGGAGGTTATCCATTTTCTTAGTAGGCATAGATCAGGCAAGCAAGGATATATGGCCATTAAATTGGACATGGAGAAGGCTTATGATAGAGTGCAATGGAGTTGTATTTCTAAAATCATGTTGAAGATGGGTTTCCACAGTTCTTTTATTAAATGGGTAATGGCTTGTGTATCTTCCTCTTCTTTTTCTTTTAATATTAATGGGGAGATGAAAGGGTTTATTTCAGCCTCCAGGGGTATTAGGCAAGGGGATCCTCTGTCCCTTTACCTTTTTATCCTTGTATCTGAAATTTTCTCTAAAATGTTGGGGAGTTTAGTCTTGAGGTGGGAGTTTAAAGGTATCAAAATTGCCAAGGCTGGGCCTCAAGTTAGCCATTTACTATTTGCTGATGATCTCCTTGTATTCTGTGCTGCTGATTGTGTACATGCTAGTAGGCTCTTGATGTTGCTGGATAAGTACAAAAAATTTACAGGGCAGAAGGTTAACTAGAATAAATCATCCATATTTTTTTAGCAAGAATTGCCCTCATGAGAAACAAAGGGACATTTGCCAAACTCTGAATGGAATCCATGCTCATGCCTCTTCGAGATACTTAGGCTTGCCACTTGGCATTGGAAA
This sequence comes from Striga asiatica, assembly GCA_008636005.1. NCBI lineage: Eukaryota > Viridiplantae > Streptophyta > Magnoliopsida > Lamiales > Orobanchaceae > Striga > Striga asiatica. The sequence continues at coordinate 806,976 of BKCP01010070.1, forward strand.
ATCGAAAAAAGAAGCCTTTGATTATGTTCTGACTGTTGTGAAGAAGAAACTGGTGAGTTGGAAAAACAAATTCCTTTCCTCAGCTGGGAAAGAGGTACTCTTGCAGGCTGTTATTGAGGCCATACCAGTATTTTCAATGTCTTGTTTCAGACTCCCAAAGTGCCTTTACAAGGACATTACTAGACTTTGTGCTGAGTTGTGGTGAGAAAAAGGTGATCAGCATTTGGGGGGGTTACACTGGAAAGCCTAGAGTAAAATCACACTTCCAAAAGAGCTGGGTGGGCTGGGGTTCAAAGATATATGTCTGTTCAATGAGGCTTTAATACTCAAGCAAATCTGGAGAATACTTACAAAACCAAATCTGTTGATTAGTAAGGTCTTGAAAGATAAGTACTTCCCAAAGTCCTCTATTCTTCATGCTTCCTGTCCTAGCTCCGCATCTTGGTTATGGTCATACTGGGTGAAAGTAAGGGATAAGCACAGACAGTTCTTTAAGGTACAAATTGGAGATGGATGTACCACAAACATATGATCCCTGGCTACTGGATTCTGGAAATGGGGGTAGTGGCCTAACTAAGAGAGATAATAACAATCTGGTGTGGGTGAAAGAACCGGTTGAGGAAAATAACAATAGATGGAATTCTGAAATCCTAAGGCAACTCTTCTCCACTCCAGATAGAGAAAATATCAGACAAATCAGCTTGGGGCAGAGGGGGACTAGGGACAGATGGGTGTGGACACTGGATCCAAAAGGCCTGTTTTCTGTGGCTAGTGCTTACTCAAACAGTGTGGCAAAGAAGCTTAGGGAGCTGGATATAGCTGAGGGGAGTTCAAGTGCTGATTTGGACAAGAAGGTGAGAAGAAGGAGCTGGGCATTGAAAGTTAAAGGTAAACTGAAACATTTCATCTGGAAATGTTACAACAATACCTTACCTACCAGCTGTAATCTGAAATCCAAGGGAATGGATGTGGAAGCCATTTGTAAATGCTATGGTGAAGGATGGGAAACTGTAGAGCACTTGTTTTTACATTGTGATAGAGCCAAACTCATGTAGAAAATAGCTCATGTGAACTGGGACAATCCTATAACTGTGATGCATAATTTCATAATGTGGTGGAACAACATTTGTTCAGTGGATAGAAGAGCCATTTCAGAGGATAGAATACAATTGTCTACTTATTTACTCTGGTGGCTCTGGAAATCGAGGAACTTATGGAAATTCCAAAACATTTGGATGCCTGTCAAGGCAGTGGTTGAAGCAGCTCTTAGGGATTGGCAGGAGTTTCAGTTTAGCTGCACTGTAAAGATTTAAGCAGAGGGTTGGGATTTGACTAGGTCTTCAGAGGAAGTTCAGTGGTCCAAATGTTCAGTTCACTGTGACTATGTGGGGTTTAGCTGTTGTTCTTGATTTGTGCAGGAAAGTTGCTTGGTGGATCACTATACTCCAAAGGTGAAGCTGATGACTGGCAGCTTTTGGAGGAATTGGGGTGTGTTAGGTAGTGGCTGGATTTAATGGATCATTTGATTATTCTATGTTGATTGTTTGGTATTTTGTTAATTTGTAGAGCACCATAGTGTGTTTCTCCTGTGTGTATTATCATTTGGGACCAGTTGATCTTCGGTTTGTAAAACATTTGTTATTTTGCTTTTATCAGAATCTCCTATCGTTTTAGAATATATTTTAATGAAAGTTAGGCCAAAGTTGGCCTAATTTCATCCGCCCCTTCATCCTATAAATAGTGGACATTCGGGCAGAAGAAGAACACAGAATAAAAGGGAAAGAAAGAAAGAAAGAAAAGATAGAGAAAAAATATTCAGTCTAAATAATATTTAAGGGATAAAAATATTGGTGTAAAATTAGAGAAAAAATTATCAAGGAGATAATTTTATTTCTATTTTTAAGTGCTCAATTCTCGACTCCGTTCTAGTTCGCCGGAGCTCGTAAATTTGGTGTGCTACAGATTTAGAGACGTTTGCCGTTGTATCTTTGGGGAAGTTACGCCTGAACCGTTAGCAGCCACACGGGGCGTATTCTTCTTGCGGAAAGAGTTTTACTCGCCTCGGCTAAAATCTTTCTGTAATATTTTTTTCTTTAATTCAGTTATAATTTGACTTTTTTTTTTCGATTGTAATTTATTTTTTCAGTTCGATTGTAATTTTCTATTTTTAGATCATTTGTAAGAACTGAAAAATTACATATCAGTTCGTAGGATTCCCGTGTAATTTTATACAATATTTCGAACAATCGCAAGAAGAATAGTGTCATCCTACTGAACTGATGGCTTCCACCGGAGAAGGTTCTCAACATCAGCATCCGGTCAACCCAGTTGTTAATAATCCAATACGAGCTGCCCATGTCCCCACTGCTGAGAAGCCCGAAAAATTCAACGGGCTAGATTTCAAGAGATGTCAACAGAAGATGCTCTTTTACCAAACCACCTTGGGTTTGGAAAAGTACCTTAAGGACGATCCTCCAGTAATTGATGAAAATGAAACTAATGCAGAACTACGCAATGCGTACGATGCTTGGATGCAAGGTGATTACCTTTGCTGTAACTATGTCCTAAACGGACTTAGTGGCGAGTTGTACAATGTGTACAGCTCGGTTGGTTCTGCCAAAGAGCTTTGGGCTGCTTTGGAAAAGAAGTACAAGACCGAGGATTCCGAGGCGAAGAAATTCGTCGTCGGAAAATTTCTCGACTTCAAAATGGTTGACACAAAGACCGTTGTGTCACAAGTGCAAGAATTCCAACTCATCTTGCACGATATTCATGCTGAGAGAATGTCTCTGAGCGAGTCATTCCAAGTTGCTGCTGTGATTGAGAAACTGCCGCCGGGTTGGAAAGACTTCAAGAACTACCTCAAACATAAGAGGAAGGAAATGAGTCTTGAAAACCTGGTGGTTCATCTTCGTATTGAGGAAGACAACCGTAATTCATCGGCGAAGACTCCGATGATGGAGGCTCGTGCAAATTTGCTGAAACAAGGCAACTCGAGCAAAAGAAAGTCCGTGGACAAAGGGTAGCAACCAGGTAAGGTTTGGAAATTTACAGGTACTTGCTACAACTGTGGAAAGCCGAACCATATGGCGAAAGACTGCAAGAGGCCAAAGAAGGTTGTGCCAAAGAAAGGTAAACCGAGTGCCCTTGTGGCTGAACACGGCCCTGTGCTGGGTGAACTGACCGACTTTGATATGTCGGTTGTGGTGTTTGAAGCCAATTTGGTGGATAACCCAAGGGAGTGGTTCATCGATACTGGTGCCACTCGTCATGTGTGTTCCGACAAGGAGGTATTTTCAGAATACACTCCTGCTAAGAGTCGGAAACTTTACATGGCAAACTCTGCCACGGCTGATGTGGTTGGAGTGGGCACTGTGGTGTTGAAGCTGACTTCTGGAAAGGAGTTGAAGCTTAAGGATGTTCTGCATGTCCCAGACATCCGCAAGAATTTGGTCTCCGGATCTCTTCTTGTTGAACATGGATTTAGGCTGGTATTTGATGCTAAGAAGTTTGTTCTTAACAAGTTTGGAACTTTCCTTGGTCGTGGATATCTCGACAAAGGTATGTTCAAAATGAATGTAATGGCCGTGAGCCGTGTAACCGTTTCTAATGAGAATGAAATGTCTATTTCTGTTTATACAGTTGAGTGCTGTGATTTATGGCATGTTAGATTGGGACATGTAAATCTAAACGCGATTAAACGGTTGATGAATTTAGAATTAATTCCTAATTCTAAAATTGAATCACATAATAAATGTGAAATATGTGTTGAAGCAAAAATGGCTAAGTTGCCTTTTCACTCGGTGGAAAGAAGTACCGAACCATTAGGGTTGATCCATACTAATGTACGTGATATGAAAAGTGTGCAAACAAGAACCGGTAAAAAGTATTTTGTAACTTTTATCGATGATTGCACAAGATTTTGCTACTTATACTTGTTAAGAAGCAAAGACGAGGCTGTGGAAGCTTTTAAAATATATAAGACCGAAGTTGACAATCAACTAGGCAAGAGGATTAAGATAATCCGAAGTGATAGGGGTAGGGAGTATGTAGCTCCTTTTGAACAAATATGTTCTGAATATGACATAATTCATCAAACCACGGCCCCTTATTCTCCACAGTCGAACGGTGTTGCTGAACGCAAGAATCGTACGTTAAAAGAAATGATGAATGCCATGTTGATAAATTCAGGATTACCCCAAAACATGTGGAGGAAGCTGTTTTAACAGCAAATCATATTCTGAATAAAATACCACCTAAATGGAAAGATGAGAGTCCTTACGAAATGTGGAAAAATCGTAAGCCGTCTTATAAATACCTTAAAGTGTGGGGGTGTTTGGCTAAGGTTTCAGTACCTGAACCAAAATAAATGCGAATCGGGCCAAAGACGGTCGATTGTGTATTTATTGGATATGCGTACAATAGTATGGCATATAGATTTCTGGTTCATAAATCAGAAAATCCAGAGGTATCTGTTGGTACCACGATTGAGTCAAGGAATGCTATATTCTTTGAGAATATTTTCCTCTGAAGGAAAGAGCAGAATTTAGTTCTAATAAAAGAACGTATGAAACTGCTAGAGGTTCTGTACCAGAGGGTACTGATGAAGAACCGAGACGTAGTAAAAGGATAAAAACGGTGAAAACATTTGGACCTGATTTTATTACGTACATGTTGGACGATGAACCGAGTTCCCTTAAGGAAGCTCTGTCCAGCCCAGATGGACCACTCTGGGAAGAAGCTGTAAATAGCGAAATCGAGTCCATTATGCAGAACCATACTTGGGAGTTGGTTGATCTCCCTGATGGTTGTAAAACATTAGGATGCAAGTGGATTCTAAAGAAGAAATATAAAGCTGATGGATCGATTGATAAGTTTAAAGCACGATTGGTGGTCAAAGGCTTTAAACAAAAAGAAGGGTATGATTTCTTTGTAACCTATTCACCAGTTACGCGTTTAGCGTCGATAAGAGTGCTTCTCTCGATTGTTGCATTGCACAATCTTGAGATTCACCAAATGGATGTCAAGACGGCATTTTTGAATGGTGAATTGGAAGAAGAAATATACATGGAACAACCTGAAGGGTTTGCTGCACCTGGACAAGAGAGAAAGGTGTGTAGATTGATCAAATCCTTGTACGGACTGAAACAAGCTCCAAAACAATGGCATTTGAAATTTGATGACGTGATGTTGTCAAATGATTTCAAAATCAACGAATGTGACAAATGTGTTTATGTCAAGAGTACATCAAATACATTTGTGATTGTATGTCTATATGTAGACGATATGTTGATCATGGGGAGTAGCCATGAAGTGATCATGGATACGAAAAGAATGTTGAAAAGAAATTTCGACATGAAAGATATGGGTTTGGCTGATGCTATTCTTGGAATAAGAATTATCAGGACCCATGATGGAATTGTCTTGTCACAATCTCATTATGTAGAGAAAGTGCTCAAGAAATTTGATGCCTATGACGGTGCACAGTCTAGGCGTATGTGTAAGACACCCCTTGATCTTAGTATAAATCTGGTAGCCAATAAAGGTCAACCAGTGGCTCAGAAGGAATATTCACGGATAATAGGGAGTCTGATGTACCTGACGAATTGTACACGACCATACTTGGCCTATCCAGTGAATAAGTTGAGCAGATTTACGAGCAATCCCAATCAAGAGCATTGGAATGCATTGATAAGGGTACTTAAGTACTTGATGTACACCCTTGAATACAGGCTAAAATACTCGAGATATCCAGCTGTACTTGAAGGGTACTGTGATGCAAGCTGGTTATCAGAATCGAGGGATTCTCACTCCACCAGCAGATATGTTTTCTGTATTGGAGGAGGTGCAGTTTCGTGGAAATCCACAAAACAAACGTGTATAGCTCGGTCAACGATGGAATCAGAGTTCATCGCTTTAGATAAAGCTGGTGAAGAAGCCGAGTGGCTTAGAAATTTTTTATCCGATATTCCATGTTGGGATAAGACTTTGCCGCCTGTGATGATTCACTGTGATAGCCAAGCTGCTATAGGTAGGGCGCAAAGCAATTTGTATAACGGTAAGTCTAGACATATACGTCGTAGACATAATACCGTACGACAATTGATCTCAAATGGTGTTATTTCCGTTGACTATGTGAAGTCTAAGGAAAATTTGGTTGATCCTTTGACGAAAGGATTAAACAGAGATCAATTGGTAGTTTTGCTAGAGGGAATGGACTTAAAAATCCACAATGTAAAGAATAATCATAGTGGTAACCCTACCATGATGAGTGGAGATCCCACGAACTTGGTTCAAAGGGAAAACTAAGCTATGAAAATTCAGTTAAGCACTTGGAACATATGAATGTCCAAAGCTATTTCCTAGAGCACTCCAAGTGCAAGATGACCTGCTGATTGTGGTGAGGATAAGTCATGTGGACTTTTAATGAATCCCTAACCTTGTAAAGGTGGAGTATGGCAGGATACTCTTGATAGGGAGGTCACCTATATAAGTGTGAAGTGAGGGCCGCTTCAAATGTAAACACTTATGAATCCAAAGTGTTGTCCATGGCCAAAACGGACACAACGATAGAACGGAATGGAGTTAGGACTCTATTGTGTAAATATCATTGTCTCGGTGTACACTATGGAGGAATAGTTCAAGGTATTATATCCACTAATCCGCAAGTGCATCCGATGATGTTTACAAAGAAAGGTTCAAAGCCAAAAGCTACCTTATCTGATGCAATAGTGTTTTATGAGAATTGAACACATAGTATATTATAATTTACACTTTTGTGGGGGATTGTGGAAAAAAGTGTAAAGGGGCGGCTAGGCTGCGCCGCCCCAATTGATCAAAAAGAAAAAAAATATATATATTTTAATGAAAGTTAGGCCAAAGTTGGCCTAATTTCATCCGCCCCTTCATCCTATAAATAGGGGACATTCTGGCAGAAGAAGAACACAGAAGAAAAGGGAAAGAAAGAAAGAAAAGATAGAGAAAAAATATTCAGTCCAAATAATATTTAAGGGATAAAAATATTGGTGTAAAATTAGAGAAAAAATTATCAAGGAGATAATTTTATTTCTATTTTTAAGTGCTCAATTCTCGACTCCGTTATAGTTCGCCGGAGCTCGTAAATCTGGTGTGCTACAGATTTAGAGACGTTTGTCATTGTATCTTTAGGGAAGTTACGCCTGAACCGTTAGCAGCCACACGGGGCGTATTCTTCTTGCGGAAAGAGTTTTACTCGCCTCGGCTAAAATCTTTCTGTAATATTTTTTTTCTTTAATTCGGTTATAATTTGATTTTTTTTTCAATTGTAATTTATTTTTTCAGTTCGATTGTAATTTTCTATTTTTAGATCATTTGTAAGAACTGAAAAATTACATATCAGTTCGTAGGATTCCCGTGTAATTTTATACAATATTTCGAACAATTTTTTTTTATTGATCAAGTGGGGCGGCTAACAACCGGCCCTTACACTTTTTTCCACATATTGTACCTCAGTTATGTATAAGTTAATTTTAATTGGTTGATAATAATTTTGCTATTCGCTTAATTAAGATAGTTTTTATTTATAAAAATGATAATAATCAATTTCTTTTGCTATATGTAATATGAGTGTCAAATTATAAAGGTCAACAATGATATTATAGACATATATCAGTTGGTTATATGTTTGAAAATTTGATTGCGAATAAAAAATTTATTTAAATTTAATTCTATGTTAAGTTACTCTTGTATTGTATAATTTCGGGACTTTTAATCTACATGACAAAGGTACCGACCGACAAGAATTATTTCATATATAGCATAAAAAATTAACAAATATTTCATACTCTATACTAAGAGCATCTCCAATGCTCCACTTTGAACATTAATTAAATTTGAACACATGTCAAATGATGAATGGAATGTAAATCCATGTAATATGAATGTCAAAAGAGAAGACTTTAATTTGGAATGCACATCTCCAATGCATCCCTTTCAAAAGCTTAAAATAGGTTAGATTTTTTATGAGTTGGCTTTCAAACACTCTTTGGAAAACTAGAAAGTGAGCTTCACACTTTGGATATTTATTGTCTCCATGTCAGCATAAAAGAGTCCATAACATTATGGATTGGAGATTAATTTTTGTAATCACTTTATAACTTGATGATGTGGTTAACATTTTATTAAGTCAACCTCTCACATTGGAGATGCTCTAATATGTATGCACGCACACAAAATTTTATATGAGATGACCTAATCACTAAAGGGTAAATATTTCATACTTTTTAAATAAAAATACATTCCTATATAAAGAAGTGTCATACTTCTATTTTTATTATTTTTGTGAGTATCACATTTAAGTTTGAAAGTATGACATTTAGTAAAAAACAATATGATTGTCTAATTACTAGATTTGCCCTAATAATAGCCTTAAGTTTGAAAGTATGCACATTTAGTAAAAAAATGTATGATTGTTTAACAGTTAGATTTCTCTCACAATAATGACCTTAAATTTGACACTATGCACATTTGGTCAAAAAATATGATTGTCTAATTGTTGTGTTTCTCTGAAATTAGATATATGTTGTTTAGTTAAGGTCTTATATTTTCGCCTTTTAAGAAAGAAAAAGAAAAAAAAGGCGTTATTTATTTATTTATTTTAACAATTCTACAACAAGTATCACACCCTACTAAGGTTAAAATTACAAATTTCAACACATCCTTCAAACAAATTCTACAAGAAGTATTACACCCTAACTCTTAGATTTGTCTCACAATGTTTTTTATTTTTTTTAGTGGCAAAAATAAGGCCAACAAAAAGAATTCACCCACCCTTCCAATTGAAAGGAACTAAGCTAAGGCAAAGACTTTTGCATCAAGATGCATCATAAAAAAAAAAAAAGCAAAGCCTTGACTAATTACATATCATAGTAACTTCATAACGGTTTTGCTATAGAGCCATTGGATGATTGAACTTATGGAGCCATCCATGCTTATCCATAAATGGTTTATTGACACGTGTCCAGCAATAAATACACATTGGACATGTGACAATACATAAATTTATGGATGCCTCCATAAAGGAACCATCCGATGACTCCATAACATTTATGACATAAAGAAAAAAAATAGCAATTATTCCAAGGTACATTTTGGCCATAACTCTTTCCATTTTGCAATCTCTTCTTTCTTGTGGAGTTTTCCCGCCATAGAAACCATCCATTTCGTTGCCGATTTCTCTATGGTCCTTTCGGCTAATCACAGCTTTCCTCCATCTTGAATTCGTGTTGTATTGTTTGAACTCCAAGATCGCATTATCTGTAAACACATTATCATCATTACACGTAACAATGAAATATAAAAAAGAATTTGAAAACAGCTAGATTATAAGTCGTACGTATTCCTCTAATAGCCATTATAAATCGTCTCGACAATCATTTCAGAAGATATAACTAGAGAAACCCATTTTGGAGAGTAAAAGTCTGATCTTTATATTTCAATTTAAGTGACAGTAACTATGGTTAGATATTTATACACCAAGATGGTTAGGTATTTATACACCAAGATACATACTTTGAAATGTCGTAATTTAAAAAACAAATACCATAAGTATGAATTTTTGTTACATAAGTATGGCGGATCGACCCGTAATGATTAGACTGTCTCACACAAGAAAATCACGTGCCGTTATCTTGAAGTCACAACAAATGGAAGGATGAAATCATTGAAGTCGCAACAAATGTTGGAATTAAAAAAAGGGAAGGATGAAATCAAACTTTCATTCCATGTACATGGACATAAAGGGGAGGGGGGGTGAGAAATTCAAAATAGAACACAAGAACTGTTAAGAAGTACAAAAGTACCCCTCTGGTTTAGTATAACTACCGAAAAAAACCCATCTATCTTTGAAACGACACATGCCCCCACTCAAGGTTTGTAAGGGAGAAACAAATGCAGAGGGTTATTTGTAGTTTGAAAAGATCTCGGTTTTTTTTTTTCGTAATTATGTCGAACCTATCATAAAGTTGGGAGCTAAGTTTACCAACACGAATTAAATTTATACTTTAAGGGGCTTGTATTCAATTGGGATTCTTAAGGACTTTTTAAAACTTTTTAAATTTGGTAATTTTTGTGGACTTTGCAAAACTTTCATGACTTTGGTGGACTTGTTGAGACTTTCAGAGAATTCTCATTAGTGACTTTTTAAGACTTTCATATTGGACTTTTTAAAACTTATTGAGACTTTTATATACTTGTAGTTATAATATATGTTAGAATGAAAAATTAATAAACGTAACATAATAACTAATATCAAGAAGAATAAATAAAATAAATATTTTATATATTAATCCTCTAAAAAATTATGAATCAACTCATTGTTATGCGAAATGAGTTATTCAATAACATATTATTTAGGATTTTAGCTTTATTAAACGATCAAATCAATCTGAACTTCAACGAGTCGAACTATGGAAGGTACAAACATTGTCGAAAAACAGTAATTGTATTTTATAAAGTTATCAATAATATTCAAAATAATTCAATATCAACAAATAAACTATTAGAAAATAAAATAATTTTATTAATATTAAAAAATAAACATTGATAAATAAAAAGAGAGGACAAATAAATTATTTGCAAGTGCAAACTATGGAAGCATTTAACCTTTGAAAACTCAAATTCACAAGATAACAAAATGAAAGATTAAAGGTATACATACATAAAATAACCATAATAAAAAAATATAAAAAAAATAAAGATTACGTTAAATATATTTAATGAAATAAAAATTATACAAGGTATCAAAATAAAAGAGTAAAATAATAAAGCATGAAAGTGATATGAGATACAAAGTCGTGTTAGAATGAAAAAAGAAAGAAAACGTGAAGAGAGTCACATAAGTCCAGCAAAATCTCACCAATATTGATGAGATTTCTGTTGGGACTTTCTCTTTGTAATTTTGTTAGAAAAATCTCTAAAAGCCTCACAATTTAAAAAGTCTCACAAAGTCTTCATATTTTGAATACAAGGTGACTTATAAAGACTCTCAGAAAGTTTTAATTGAATACCCTTAGACTTTTAAGGACTTTTTAAAAGTTTTTAAAAGTCTCAATTGAATACATGTAAACTTTTCAAAAGTCTCTAAAAGTTCTGATTGAATACACCAGAATTCTAAAAGTTTTAAAAAATCTCTAAAAATTGAAATTGAATACACCTCTTAAATTAACATCAATTCACCTTTGACTTTCAATCAAAAGGCATCAAATTAAGTTGTTTCTCTAAAAACTGGTTAACAACGCATGCAATTTGTAGACTTCATCAATAAAATCGCAACATTCTTGTTCAAGAGCTTTCTACAATCTCCTTTTCTCCACCAAAATAATTCTTCACCACTTCTGCAATTCAGCTTTTGTGCTCCCATAAAAGAAAACCCACATACAAAAAGTGATTTTTTGTTGAGCCTGGCATTTAAAGTTACTTCCTGGAAGTAGAATTTTCCTCTTCCATCGACAGCTTTATTGGAAGTTCTTCGCCTAGGTCGGTGCTCTTTTTCGAGTTCTATATTTATTATTGTGTTTTATTTCCCTTTTTTGCGTTTCTAGATCCAAGAATGATAATGCAATTTGTAATTTTTATTAATTTCTTGCCCTAATTTTTGGTTTTGTGCATTGAAGTACATACTCTGCTTTCGGTAATTTTATTGATCTCGAATGTTTAATGGAGCTTTAATTTTATTGTGTTGGGATGACGATTTAGGCAAATGCCGAGTGTGCGATTGTTCTGTTAAAGTTAAATCAAGATATTTTTTCCTGCTATCCCTTGTCCCTGTTTGGTATAGATGATAGTAATTATCTTGAATGGGGAAATTTGTGTGCCAGCAGTTGAATAATATTTATGATCCCTCGTGGCACTTCTGCATTACTTTTCTTTCCTTTTTGGTAATTGGGGGTTTTGATATTGATTGAAGAAGATTGAATTTCAAAAATCTCAGCCTGGATAGATGTTTGATTGTAGAGAAAGGTTGAAGAAGGTGAAGAATACAACGAGAGAGAGAAGGGAAAAGATTGATCGATTAAAATTCTGTAAAACGGAAAAGTGAAAGTGTACAGTGCTATAGGTCCTATTTATACTAAGATAAAATACAAGAGAAAATACTAAATACATGGAATAAAAAATACATTAATAAAAATAAAAATACATTGCCCTTATAATTCTAATATCCCCCCGCAAGCTAAAGCTAAACATGAACATTGTTCAAGTGAAGCTTGGACTGAAGATATTCAAATTGTGGTCTTGGTAGGGCTTTGGTAAGCAAATCAGCAGGCTGCTCTTTAGTGTTGATGTAGGCGACAGAAATCAGCTTTTGAGAGATCTTCTCTCGAATAAGATGACAATCAATTTAAATGTGCTTGGTTCGTTCATGGAAGACAGGATTTGATGCAATAGCTAATGCAGGTCTACTATCTGAAAATAGAGAAACTGGACCAATATGAGTTAAAGAAAAATCCTGAAACAGATACAGAAGCCATTGCACTTCACAAGCAGTGGAGGCCATGGCTCTGATTCAGCAGAACTTCTACTTATTGTGGACTGTTTCTTGGACTTCCAGGAGATTAAAGATTTTCTCAAAAAAACTGCATAGCCTGTAATGCTTGTAATGCTTCTCCTGGTGTCCAAGCAACTTGCCCAATCACTATCACAATAGGCAGATAAGTGAATATCTGAAGATCTAGAGAAGAGGATACCCTTACCAACTGTTCCTTTGATGTACCTTAATATTTTGTGTGCTGCTGCCAAGTGATGAGTAGAAGGTTTTGAAACAAATTGACTCAAAGTTTGTACACTATAAGCAATGTCAGGCCTTGTTATAGTTAAGTACAAAAGTCTGCCAATTAACCTTCTAAACTCAGTTTCATTGGTTAAGGAATCAGAATCAGAAGCACATTGAATTTTTGAGTAGGATCCATTGGAGTATGAGATGGTTTACATCCTAAGTATCCTGTATCCTCTAAAATGTCCAATGCATATTTTCTTTGACACATGTTGATTCCTTTATCAGAATGGGCAAACTCTAAGCCTAAAATGTACTTGAGTTTGCCTAAATTTTTAATAGTAAAACAAGATTCTAAGTGTTGTTTGATGGCTGTGATTTTGGCTAAATTATTACCAGCTACAATGATGTCATCAACATATACTAATAAAGCCAAGAAATCAGAATCATAATGATCATGTAATGTAAAAAGAGAACAATCAGCAGTGGACTGTGTGAAACCATATGCAAGTAAACAATTTGTTAGTTTTTGGAACCATTGCCTTGAAGCTTGCTTAAGGCCATAAAGGCTCTTAACAAGTTTGCAAACCCTATTATCAGATGGTGAACAATAACCAGGAGGAGGAGTCATATAGACTTCCTCATCCAAGTCACCATGCAAGAATGCATTGTTGACATCAAGTTGATGTATATGCCAATTTTTAATAGCAGCTAAAGCAACTAAAAATCTGACTGTGGTTATTTTGGCTACTGGAGAGAAGGTATCAAAATAGTCAATACCTTCCTCTTGTGTGTAACCTTTAGCCACTAGCCTAGCTTTATACCTTTCTACAGAACCATCAGCTTTATATTTTATTTTATAAACCCATTTGCAACCAATACAATGTTTGTTTGGGGGTAAATCAGTTAAAATCCAAGTATTGGTTTGTTCTAAAGCTGTGATTTCTTTGTTCATAGCCTCTTGCCATAAAGGATTTTTTATGGCCTGAGTATATGTTTTTGGTTCTGTATTACAATGCAGTGAATGAACAATGAGATGAAGACAAATGAGATGTGGAAAGATAATCAGTAATGGGATAATGAGATGTTCCAGAACTGTTATGAGAGATGTTAGTATCAGAAGATTCTGAAGAAACAAGGTTTGAAGATGGTAGTTTGCGTTCATAGATGTTTAAGTATGCTGGGGTTTTAGAAGTTCTGGTGGATCTTCTTCTAGGTGGAGAGCTGTTTGCAGGTATGATAACATTGGTATTAGTAGTAGGAGAACTATTTGTAGGTATGGTATTATTAGTGGGAGATTGGTGTTCTGGTTGTGGTGTTGGGGTAGGTATAATAGGAGTCTGAAACTCAGGTGAAATGGGTAAATATGGGACAGTTGTAGTGTCATAAGTGAATGGCTGTGGTTCAGGGAACATAGCAGAGGGGTTGAAAGGTTTAGTTTGGTATGGAAAAACATTCTCATAGAACAACACATTTCTGGAAATGAATATTCTCTTGGTTTCCAGGTTATAAAGTTTATAGCCTTTATAACCAAGGGGATAACCAATGAGTATGCATTTAGATGCTCTAGGTTCAAATTTGGATCTATGAGCAGTTAATGTTGATGCATAACATAAGCAACCAATGACTTTTAAATGATCATAAGATGGGGATTTCTTGTAAAGAAGCTCAAAAGGAGATTTATTTTGTAAAATGCTGGAAGGAACTCTGTTTATAATGTGAGTGGCAGCTAAAATACAATCAATCCAAAAAGTTAGAGGCAAAGATGCATGAAAAAGTAGAGCCCTAGCCACTTGAAGCAAATGTTGGTATTTTCTCTCCACCCTACCATTCTGTTGTGGAGTTTCCACACAGCTGGTTTGGTGGAGTATGCCATTAGATGAATAGAAATCAGATAGTGAAAACTCAGAACCATTGTCAGACCTTAACACTTTAATTTTTGTATTAAATTGAGTTTGAACCATATTGTTAAAGTGTGACAAATGTGTTCTGGTTTCAGATTTATGAATTAGGGGAAATATCCAAGTGACCCTGCTGTAATCATCTACAATGGTAAGAAAAAATCTATGACCTGAATGAGATGCAACAGAGAATGGGCCCCAAATATCACAATGAATAAGATCAAATGGTGAAGAACTAGTAGAAGTGCTTACTGGAAAAGTAAGTTTCTTTTGTCTAGAAAAATGGCACACATCACATGGTGAAGTAATGAGATTCTTGCATATAGGTTTGCAAATGTCAAGAGTATTCAGCTTTGAATAAGAGAGATGTCCAAGTCTTTGATGCCACAAAGTTTGTTCAGTTACAGGTAAAGGTAAAGTTACATTTTCAGCAACATGTACATGAGAGGGTTCAGAAGATACATGAGGAAGTTCAGAAGATACATGAGAAGAAAAACAAGTATTAGGAACAGAAAAGTGGTATAGGCCATCTCTCAGCTCAGCAGAACCAATCATTTTGGTGCTGTGCTGGTCCTGTATAATGCAATGAGATGACAAAAATTTTATTATACATGTAAGAGTGATGGCTAGTTTAGAAACAGATATCAAGTTGAATTTGAAAGCAGGCACATATAAAACATTGTGTAAAACAATATCAGGAGAAATTTGTATGTTGCCCATATGAGTTGCAATAGTGTGAGATCCATTAGGCAAGTTTATATGAGTATTGATTTCCAAGACATTGTCAGTAAAAAAAGATTTATCACACACCATATGATCTGTGGCACCAGTGTCAAGGATCCAAGTAGTGTCAGATAAGTTGGTAAGAACTGCACATGATAGATGAGAAAACATACCTTGATGCTCAGCAAGGGCAGTAGCAATGACAGGATTAGAAATACCAGATTTAAGAGACTCCTGTCTAGCCTCCTGAGCCTTTTTAAAAGCTACAAAGTCACTAAATAAACCATCAGTCATTGAATGTGCATCAAAAGAGTTAGTGACCTTTGGAGGAGAATTAGTCAAGGCAGCATGAGCAGATGGGGCGGGGCTTTTCTTGGGCCTCTAGGGCCTTGCCAATGGGAAGGATAGCCAATAATTTGGTAGCGTCTGTCTGAGGTGTGGCCAAGATAGCCACAGCGAGAGCATTTGGGTTTGGGTTGATTTCTGGAATCTTTCGGGTGGGATGGTTTATTGGTATAGTATTGCTGAGAAATGGTGTGATATGTTTTGAGAATTGGTCTTGGCAGCCATGGCTAAGGGTTCAAAGGATTTGGTTGTATTTGTCAATGATCTTTGGCTTTCTTCTTGTAACAGGAGAGAGTAGAGTATACAGTGGAGAGGGATGGCATAGGTTTAGACAGAAGAAAGTGGCTACGAAGAGATGAATAGGAATCATTCAAGCCGACAAGAAATTTCATAACAGAGTCATACTGTTGTGCATTTGCTATAGCCTCATACAAGTTACATGAACAATTAACCAAAGCACCACATGTGCATTTAAACAGAGGTCTATAAGTGATGTATTCATCCCAGAGAGTTTTAAACAAGTTGTAGTACTGAGTAATAGTCAAGGAGCCCTGATCAACAGTGTTTAGAGATTTTTCCAATTGAAAAACCCTAGGGCCAGAACTAAGAGCATATCTCGTTTTAATCTCATCCCAGACGTCTTTAGCAGATGTGAAAAACAGTAACGATTGACGAATGTCTTTAGTAATTGAATTCAGCAACCAAGAGAGGACAAGATTATTGGCTCGCATCCAAGAGATATACAAAGAAGAGTTACCAGTAGACGAAGGAGATGCAATAGAACAATCAACAAAACCTGCCTTGTTCTTGATGCTGAGAGCCATCAGAATAGCGCGACTCCACGAGACATAATTATCGCAGGTGAAAAGTTCGGCGACAATGAGAGCGCCAGGGTTGTCGCTGGCATGTAGATAGTAAGGAGAGGAGACATCGTCTGTGAGATTCAAAGTAGTCGCCATTGATGATTGCCGAAAGGATTAGGGTGTCGAAGAAAACGAGATCGAGAAAAAAATCGGAGATCTATCAGAGATCTAGTAGAGAAACAAGTGCGGAAGCGAAAATCAGTCACAAATCATGGATTTGTGACCTCTGATACCATGTTTGATTGTAGAGAAAGGTTGAAGAAGGTGAAGAATACAACGAGAGAGAGAAGGGAAAAGATTGATCGATTAAAATTCTGTAAAACGGAAAAGTGAAAGTGTACAGTGCTATAGGTCCTATTTATACTAAGATAAAATACAAGAGAAAATACTAAATACATGGAATAAAAAATACATTAATAAAAATAAAAATACATTGCCCTTATAATTCTAATAATAGATTCTTTGTTTAAGATATCTCATAAGTTCCTAGACATGTATGTTGCAAGATGATTTCAAGTGTTTATTATCTCAGACAAACACCTGTTATCAGTAGAGCTCCTAATGAAACTGCGAGATTGGTTATCGAATCAAATGATCTCAAGTATGGAAATTTCGTGACTTAATTGTGTAATGAAGATTTTTTTGGATCATTGACATAAACATGTGTTTCAGATGTCATACTGCAGAAACAATAACAAGAGGTAATAAAAAAAGATAAAGAAGAAATGTGAAAATGGGGCTTTTCTCTTTCTTATGCTGCAGATTGCTGTTTAAGCATTGAACTGCGATATATCGTGTAAACTCTGTGCTTTCAAGGTCTAATGGTGGCCCGGAATAAATACGTGCCCCCGGCTTATATCCCTCTGGGACAATCAGATGTGGAGACAGATTCTGTACCCCCTGCATCAGATGTTGTACCTTCTACACTAGGCATTGAAAGAGACCCCGGCCAGTGGTCATCTGGAATCTGTACTTGTTTTGATGATATGCAGAGCTGTACGCTACTTTCTACCTTGTGATCTTGATTGATGCGAAAACAAAAGGAAATTAAAATGTTAAAGAAATGTGCTATTTTGAGTGTCNGAAAAGTTGCTAAAAAATCGGGCCCTGATAATGTAAATGATTATGGGATGTCTAAATTTTGGACACTAATAATTCTTTTTCTCAGGTTGTGTTGGGCTGTTCTGCCCATGCTATCTTTTCGCGAAAAACGCACAAGTGTTGGGCTCTGGGACTCTAATGGGATCGTGCACGATGCATTTTATTTTGTGGGCTATTGTCAATACATTTTGCTGCATGTTGACTGAAGGCCTTATGTTGGGCTTACCCGGGTGCTTCGTTGCATGCTATGCTTGTGGCTACCGAAGAACATTAAGGTCAAACTACAATCTCGAGGTAATTTTAGTCCGCAGCAAGTTTCCAATTGTAATGGGTATTATTTCGTGTCATCCTTCGGGTAATTACAAGCAGTGTTGTTCTTTTACACTCGAACTGTACTTATCTTACTAAATATATTCAATCTAAGCTTTGGCTATATAATACTTGCGAGCTTCTAGTGTTCTATGAGGTTTCATCATGTGCTCATCAAAATTAGTGGTTTGGTAAACCTGTGAAACGCCATAGAAAGTTAAAAACTGTTGGATTTAATACTTCACTGTGTTAATTTCCCGGACTTTCTTTTACATGTTTATTTTATTTAACTTTTTGTATATATAGGAAGCGCCGTGTGGTGATTTCATTACACATTTTTTCTGCCATTTATGCGCTTTATGTCAAGAATACAGAGAAATACGCGAAAGGTCTGGAGACTCGAATTCGCTCGGTTTGAATTCTGCGCAAGTGACTGCCCCTAATGTGCAGACTATGGAATCAGCTTCTTCAGATTCACCTCTCTAGCAACAGGATAAATATTTTTCACCATGTATTTTATTTTTATTTATTTATTTTTTTTACTGCATTGTTTTTAAACAGTAATATACGAGTTCTTTGGTAGGCTAAGGCTCTATTGTACAATCTGAATGCTTGTGTTTGTTAAAGTTAATCTGTAGATAATAAAGATCATCTTTGCTCTGGAAATGTTTTCTTTCCCAACACAAATATCAGGGTACTAGTATAAGTTCAAGAACTGGGCAAATAATTTTAATTATTTCTGGAAAGTTCCTCATGTAATTGATTACAACTGTTGAAATTATAGTATAGTTATGGTATATGCGTGCATCTAATTAGCTCCTATTTATGACGATGCTTATGGATGGTTAGAGCTTCTTTAATAAGGTTGCTAGATTGCAAATTATAAGTGTATGCAAGTTTTAGTGTTTTTACTTTTTACATCACAAGCTATGGAGCTTCTATAATAATTGAAACAATCTGTATCAATATAACAGCCCAACTACTTTTAACTCCAGAAATTTGGCCTAAAATTGAAATTAATATTGGTTTTTTTATTATTATTATAATTCATGAAATAATGGTTTCAACTAATATTTTGTCAAATATAATTCTGGTTATGGATAATTAATTTGGTCAAATAACTTTATTAGCTGTTTTACATTGATGACTGTATTTTAAAAAATTATATTATAATAAATTTATATTCAACCAAATAATTTTATTTTATAATAGACACGTGCTATAAACTTTTGTTCTTGTATTTTTTGTTTGTTTTAAACTGCATTTAATCAAAAGTTTTGAATTTTATATTTTATGATTGTAATTGGTAACTTCGCGTCAAATACATTTTAGTTATGAAAATTACTTTTCGTTGGATTTTAATGCTCTGTTATTTATGAATTTTAATTGGTAACTTTGAATTTTAGTTAATGCTCTGCTATAAACTTCGCATTCTTTAGGATCTTATGTGTCAAACTTTAATGTTCTATTATTTATGAGTTTTACAAAAATTCTATGAAGCCATCGGATGGTTTTCTTATGGAGCCATCCACCACTTAGTGTATTGACACCTGTCTAAAGTGTATTTGTTGCAGGACACGTGTCAATATACTATTGGTTAATAAGTGTGTATGGCTCTATAAGCCGAGCCATCCGATGGCTCCATAGCATAACTGATGAATTTTAATTTACTCTCAATCCAAAATAATTAAGTTTAGAATAGTTATAAATATCCTAGATATTTATAGTTACTTTTTAAAACATTAATTATGTTACATTTCATATTCTAAACGTGATTTATAAGGCATAAATTTTTTCCTCAATCTTTCATTTGTTACTCGTCTTTCTTTGAAAATAATGAAAACGTTACTAACTTAAATTATAAGTAGATTTAAAAGTTAGTAAATTTTTTATTTATTATAATTTTGTATACATAATACATCAAATTAATCATGTCTTGATGAATTTCGATTTGACACATATATTTTACATACACAATAATTAAATTATTACATTTATTTTTAAAATAAAAAATAATTTAATATGTAATTAAAAAATAAAATGACAAATTAATGAATCCTCTGCCAAAATAATTTAAAGATAGCAAGATAATTCGCTATTGAAAATTAAAATAGCGGGCACGTGGAACGATAATAATTTGGTTTATATATTATACTATTAATTAAAGTTGCATAATCTCTCCAAAAGTGGGGAGGAAAAGAATAGGTTCAAAAGGACAAGTTATTATTAGGGATTGCTTAGTACATTTCCTTTTGTAAAAATTTTCAAAAACTGCGCACATTTTGCTAATTGCTACTAATGTACAGATTAAAAATCATGGTTACACTAAGTGTGTGTGTGTGTTTTCAATCACCTTTACTTTGTTGAGCATGTGATCATACGCTTGTTGAGTTATTTGATGAACAAATAATAAAAATACCTTTATGAAAATTATTTTTTTAATGAAAATTACACTATATATGAATAAATTTTTTTTATTATTTTTTTTCTTTTTTGGGTTTTATACTTTCCATTAAGAGATTAATTATATTACGACACGTAACGTAACTACTTCCAAATATTCCTACTAATGCATGATCATACCTATGCTATAAATTAATTAACTTAGGTGTAAGAAAAAAGTCGGTCTATATAGACAAACCTTTTTGCTCAATATATATAAAGGTAATTTACCCCCACAATGTTTTTTTTTTTTTTATNATACTAACTAACATGATAATGACATTAGTCGAGACATAACTAATCTAATTTAAGTGCAAAAGTGATCTAATATTCAATTTGTCAATTTATTTTTTTTAATTAAGGCACAAGAAATAATATATAATAAGTATAGGAGTAGAACGATGGAATAATCAGCCAGCAATTGTACAAATGTCGTTAAAGCACAAGACACGAGTATTAGTTAGGATAATAATTACAATATTTATTGTAATATTCTTTTGTCTAAAGACAATATAATTAAGCTCCACAAATGGATCCAAGCTCAATTGGGTTGGTAGTACAGTTGTAGTCAGAGTCGAGTACTTATGTAATATTTGAACTTGGGCTCGAGCACTTACGTACTAAGCGGAGCTCCAACATAGACATATGTATATGCTTAACGGGCCTAACTTTATTAGACAAGCTCGAGCCTAATAAACAGCCTCAAGTAAGTTCAATCTGATAAAAGAGTACTTTTATATACATACACATGCTTTTATAAAAATATATATAATATACTTTAAAAATAACGTAAGTAGAATTATGCTATATAGTTTAATATAAATAAATATATTAATTAAAAGCATGAAATATCAATTCATCTATACATTAAACTACCTTACACTATAATGTGTGTTTAGTCATGTATGATATTTGTTAATATCCAATTAATTGGAGAACTGAACTGGATTTTTAAATGTTTATGCTATGTTCATGTTTTGTGCCTTTCTTAAAAAGAATATATATGACTTCAATTCGAGTAACATGAATTGCATACAGCTACAATTGTTTTAGTTATGCTTTAGTTGGATTTAGGAAAATGAGCATCATCGTTGAGAAATTCAAAACCTAATTTTGGACGCATTGTTACTTTTTGAAATTTAGGCTAATTTTGTTGGAATACATTATATATATTAGTCGGCTTCAGTTCTTGAAAGTGCAATATTTGGGATCTGATTTGAAAACAGGAAGAACAAAATCTGACATGCTTGTTTTGTGTTGTTTTATTTTGATCCGAAATTGTAACCATTTTAAAACAAATAATAATCAGGCTCCAATACTTAAAATGATTCACCTAATTGGTTTAAAGTAGTTGATTATCAATATATTGGATGGTTTTTCTTCACCAATTGTTCTTGAAAATCCCTACTCAAAAAGCATTTATTTACAACAGTAACAATCTAAAGATCATTACAAAAACAGCAAATAATGCAATAGAATTTGTCCAAAAGATTTCTGAATAATCATGACTCAGGATTGCTAGCATTAATATTACATGCATTTTAATTGGATTTAGGAACATACACATAAAATGATGCCATAAATCAATAAATAACAATAATAATTAATGCAAATATATATCAGTCAAACAAGTAACATCATTTGAGGTAGTTTTGGGACATAACTTCTTTTTCTTTTTTCTTCATTCTGTTACGCAAACACAATATATTTATCATATAAATGCTAATATTAGTTCCATCCCTCGTGACCGTATCAAAATCCTCCATAACAGTTTCTTTACAGCGTCACCTAACTACTTTTGGCTACAATATTATTTATTATTTATTATCTCTTTTTTGGGTAGCAATTATTAGAAAACATATCAAGAACCTATTTTTGGACATATGTGTCATAAGTTAGGTGTGATGAGTGATGATATATTTACTCAAATGACCCTAGCGTTTGGAATATTTATGAATTTGGATAAAATTTCAAATTATAATAACTCTCAAGTATATAGGAGTCCTTAGCTTGATAGTGGATTTAAGCTAAATTCACAGACTGAACATTCTTTAGAGTATGGAATATTGATCAGTTAGGTTAGCTAATTAGCCTTGTATGGTAATGAACTTTACTAATTAGTATTTTGTACCTTGCTAATACGTCAATTTATTAAAAGTTTAAGAGAGCAATGTTTTGGGATGAGAAAACTATAAAAAAAAAATGATATACAACGTAACAACTAACAACTACGATTTTTATTTTTTATTTTATTTACCAAGAACTTATTTATTTTACTTATATTTAGGTGATTGTGGGTATTATTAAAATGAGCCATATATATGTGCAAAGTCAAATGTAATTTTGATATCGTTACATATGCATGAATGGGTTTATCAGCATCATGCGACTTTTTGGTAATTTTGATATCGTTATAAATGTAATTTTGGTATTATTAAAATCAGCTCTAGTTGCCCATTTTAGATATAAGAATTATACATTGGAAAGTAGTTAGATATATCATATAATAACATTATCAATTATTCATCAGCAAGGATGAACTTTTATAGTCTTTTATCACATTTTTATCTCTTCTATATATTGGCGTTATTTGTTGTAATGATTATCTATAGTGTTTTTTGGTATCATAGCTTATACCGATTCTTAAATAAATTATTTTACTAAATACTAATTTTATTATATCATCAGTCAGTTCAGCTCTGAATTAATTTACTATCCTTTGATTGCATCATAACCTATTTGCTATCAGTTCTGAATTAATTTAAATTTATCAATTATCCTTAATTTGATTTGTCATCTACAACCAAATTTTCAATCATCAAATATTATAATCTATATTAGCTATCAGCTCAAAAATAATTTATCAATTATCAATTAATTTATAAACTATCAGTTAGTTTTTCAGTCAAAATTTATCAAATCCACATTTAGCATCAGGAAACCATAGCTTAAATTTGGTTTTATGTTTCTCCCATCTTTTTTTCTTATACTCTAGAGCATAACCAAAATAATAGTGGTCGAATTAGACCAAACAATAATTTATTCTTCACATTTGAAAAAACAATTTCAATAGCATGTGACTCTTCAATAAATAATTTGCCATAATTTTCTAACTATATGAAAACCAAAAACACACGGGCACTCATCAATACTCTAGTATCGATTTTGACAACATTGGAACCAAATATTTTGACATAAAAAAACAAACTCACCCCATAATTTTAAACAACTTTGCAATTTGTATTCCCCATACAAGTATTGTTCTTTTAACTAGAAATTCGCAAATACATAAATTACATTGCAATTTGCATTCCCCCATACAAGTATTGTACTTTAACTATGACTAACATTTAGAATTTTGGTGGTACTTTTATGTATTTTTTTCCTTTTTTCTAATGTGAGGTGGTTTTTGGCAATTGATTTACAGCTGTACTTTACTCCGCATGTTTTATCATGGTTTGAGAAAAGTAAAATAAAATTGTAATAAAAAATAAATAAAATCAAAATGTTCCACAAATAGCCAATTTTGTCAAAGTTCTGCCTGCACGACTAAAACAAATTATAAACCGGTGAGCGTTAGGAGGCTAGCGCATTGTATAATCTTACTACTACTTATGTTGAAGCAATAGATTTTTGCTTCATTTAGGGGATAAATTCTACGCTAATTTTTTTTTTGTATGTAAAATTTTTTCTTCTTTTAATATATTTGTGCATGTATCAAAAGTTTCTAATTTATTTTTTTAATATAAATTTTCCACCTAAGCGGTATAGATACCTGTCTAGTGCACTATCTGACATACAAGAGAATAATCTAATATATTTTTTTAATATATTTTTAATATAAATTTTCCACCTAATTTATTTTTTTAATATAAATTTCAATAAGAGTATATTCTAATATAATTCGAACAACAATACCAAAGAATATTTCAATGTTGTTATTTCTGTTAGAATTTTTTTATAAATTGCAACATAAATTATAACGAAAATATTCTATCGATATTTTGACGATTTCAGCGATAAATTTTTCAACGTTTAAAAAACAGTGGGAATAAAACTTCTAATAAAAAATTCTAATATTAAGAGAATAATCAAATTTCAATAGGAGTATATTCTAATATAATTCGAACAACAATACCAAAGAATATTTCAATGTTGTTATTTTTATTAGAATTTTTTTATAAATTGCAACAGAAATTATAACGAAAATATTCTATTGAATTTTGACGATTTCAGTGATAAATTTTTCAACGCTTAAAAACAGTGGAAATAAAACTTCTAATAAAAAATTCTACAATAGTAACCTGTTGAGAAAATGACCATATTGAAATCATCAAA
This sequence comes from Striga asiatica, assembly GCA_008636005.1. NCBI lineage: Eukaryota > Viridiplantae > Streptophyta > Magnoliopsida > Lamiales > Orobanchaceae > Striga > Striga asiatica. Next base: position 831,746 of record BKCP01010070.1, read on the forward strand.
TTGCAATGAAAATTTCAATGGAAGTTTTATATCAGTGAGATACTTTCAATATAATTTTCATTGGAATTATTCCAACGATCATTGGAATATATTCGTTGAAATTTTTATTAGAATCTTACCGTTAGTTTTGCTAATGAAATATAGTATTTTTTTATTGTGTAAAGTCTAAATTAGTATTGTTGCAGGTCTCGAAAATAAAATATTATATTCCATCGAAAAAATTATTAACGAACAATATATTATTCATTTATTTCGTTGTTCATCCCATAAAAACAAAATATTATTAATTTATTTATTTTTTATCTATATTTTTATTATATTTTAAATAAAATATCAATCATTGCTTTTGTCTACAAAACTTAATATTTAATGAACTGTCATATTTATAAATTATAACCACGAAATATTTATTTAAAATTTATCTATCACACTATAATTAAATATCATTTTTCATATCACATCAATTTAAATAATAATTTATTAATTCTTTCATTATAATTGACTGAAAAAAATCATTAAAAAAACATATGCAATTGCTCTACAACCTCACAAATAATGGGTCCTTCATCTTCTCAATCGTTCGTTTTTGCATAACCTTTTGCCAGTCTTTTAGGAGGCGATTGGATATGGTTTGAATAGTAAAATAAATAATCAAAATTCAAATTTAACTCAACTTTAACTTAATTCTACTATCTTCAATATTATCAATATAATTAAATAATATCAAACAATCATTCGTCATATCACATCAACTTTAATTCACTATTCATCCACTGACATAATTTTAATTAACCATCACTTTCAATCATTTTTTTCTTACTTTATATCAAATCAACTTTAATTATTTTATTTAAATATTATTTAATATATCCACTAACAACTAACCAGACCATCTTTTTTCAAAATTAACTATAGTTAAAACAAACCAAATAAAAACTAGTTGAATCCATAAACAAAATTTCATAGAGTAATAGTAAAAGTAGGCTGCAATTGTGTGCTCAAAAAGCTAAAATCAAGTGATAAACTAAACACCTGTAACCAATATATATATTTTTTTTTCCTTATTTCTTGTTTGAAATGTTTTGAATTTAATTAGTTTTTCAAGAACATCTTTTATTTTTTTTTTTCCTTATTCTAAAGTGCTGCCAATTTGGTATTAATTAAAGTTTTAATAAAATAAACAGATCCCGGTTTTGGCTCTTATCAAAACACATCTAAATTTATGGGAAATTCCCAGGGGGAAAATCTATATGTCATTTTTGTTAAATATCTCGTGTTTTTTGACAATAGACATATTATGACATATTCATTATTGGCTTGAGAGTCGGACTGAAAGAGCAATCTATATATATAATAAGAATTATCATTTAATAAAAATAGTAACAAAAAAATAAGAGAAAATTTAATGCAACCTATAAATAGTAAGTCTTTTTTATTTTATATTTTTATCTTTGAAAAATCATATTAACATTAAATGTTGTATTAATTTTGGGTTTAATTCATTTTATTATTTAAAAATTCCAGTCAAGATCTATTAAGTGTGCATTTTTTATTTTTATTTTTTTCATAGAAACACCGAGTAACATTAAAAACTAAGTCTCTTTATTTATAAAATCTCAATTCAAAAGGTAATAAAATTTTAAAATATTGGTCTTTATATTTATGCCTTTAAAAAAAAAGAAAAGATATTGAATGCTATTCTTTACATATCATTTTTCACTAATCATCACAAATTTTTTATTTGGAACGTGTGATAATAAACTTGGTAATGTTTATTATTATTTTTTTTACCAATCTATTATTTTTTTATACTCGGTTTTAAAAGGTAAAATAATTTTTAAATTCTCAGTCTCAATAATTGTGCATTTAAAAAAATATATTTAATGATAATATATTATTTGTTAATAGTACACAATTTTGAAAACTCCATTATAAATTGTATGTTGATATCCAAATCATTTTATAAATGCAATCGACTTTGTTAAATATCCACGAAAATATGGTAAACAAAATTAGACGATCAACTTTGTATGGAAATAAAATAGAATCAATAAATCAACGTGAAGTTAAGAGGAAATTAACATAATGAATAATTTGTATAGTACAAGGATCTAAAAATTAATACTCACGTGGATTCTAAAATTCAAACTTATACTTAACATCATCTTTTGGAAATTGAATAATATATTGTAGGCAAGATTTTTTTAAATAATTTTAACATGTTTTATTTATAAAATAGTTTAGAAAAATTTTAGGTGACTTCATCTTTCAATGAGGATATATAAAATTTTAGATACTTTACATACGTTATATAATATTTTAGGTGTTTTTAATATTTTAAACATACATTTTTTATGTTATTTTATACAAGATAATTTTATATTGTTTACATCTGATATATGATAAATTATGTCACATATGAACTCCACATCTTAATTACAATTATTAATTAATATTGTTTACTCTTATATTTAATTTATAATTATGAGTTAATATTATTTACTATCATCTTTAATTTATAATTAGTATTTAATATTATTTACCCGTGCATCGCACGGACTACACACTAGTTACCAATTTACAACACATATATATAAAAAAAATATAAATAAAAAATTTATGATATTAAATAAGTTATTGCTAATTGCTAATTAACTATACACTTTATTATTATTATTATTTAATAAATAGAGGTGAGTTAGCACACAGCCCGAGTGCAAGTGTGTGAAATTGGGTTTTCCACCCACACGTGCGGTTTCTCGATTTCCATGCACACCCACACGCACGCACCACACTTCGACACACTTTTTAGTTATACTTTTTAAAATTTTGCAGTTAAATACATTAAACCCACTACACACACACAAACACATTGGGCAGTTTTTGCCTTGGCTTCACCATCTTCTTTCTGCGTCGGTTACTCAAACTCACTCAAATTTCACACTTTCCCCTCATATAATATTAAATTCATTTTCTTGGCAACTTTCAAAAGAGATTGACAGTTTTCAACAATGGATCTGCAAATCCCGATGAACAATGGCGTCGCCGATAAGACCATTATACCCCCACAACCGAACCCCGACGAGAGGCGAACCAGGGGCATTTTCGGTGCGGAATTTGATCAGAAAATCGGGCGCCCAAAGAAATTATGTGCCAGAGGCCATTGGAGGCCACATGAAGACGCCAAGCTTAAAGCCCTCGTCGCCCAATTTGGCCCTCATAATTGGAATCTCATCGCCGATAAACTCCCCGGAAGATCAGGTCAGTCAGTCATTGGGGTTTTGTACAGTTCGATCAACACACACGCACCCATTTGGGTATGTGTGTGTTTATCCAAACTCGGTAGTACAGTGCAATCAGGGATAGACTAGAATTTTTCTCATTAATGTAGTCATTGAGTTTTTCATTATTGAATTTTTCTCATTTATGCAATTATTAAATTTTTATCCCACACATAATTTACTTGTGAGTATGTGTATGTGAGGGTATCCTATTAATGTATTGTTTTTATTTTTTTCTTAAATATATAGTAATTTTAGTATTTTATGGTCCAATCTTCCCCAAGTTAATGTATTATTATTTCCATTTTATTTTATTTTTTTCTCCAGTATATAGTAATTTTAATATTTTAGGGTCCAATCTTCCCCATTAATGTATTATTTTCATTTCATTTAATTTTATTTTCGCCAATATATAGTAAGTTTAGTAATTTGGGGTCCAATCTTTCCCCCTCAATGTATTATTTCCATTTCATTTCATATTTTCTCCAATATATGTATAACAATTTTGGTATTTTTTGTTTATTATAGGAAAAAGTTGCAGGCTTAGATGGTTCAACCAACTGGACCCGAAGATCAACAAAGGCCCATTCAGTGAGGAAGACGAACGAAGGCTCTTGGCGGCCCACAGTCTATACGGAAACAAGTGGGCCCTGATTGCCAGGCTATTCCCTGGCCGGACAGATAACGCCGTCAAGAACCATTACCACGTGGTCATGGCCAGGAGGAGCAAAGAGTCTAACGGCGTTTGCCGGAGGTTGGTGAATAAACGGCCCCGTTATTCGTTCGGGAACGTGTGTAGCGACTCGTCGGCAACGATTTCAAGCAATAATAATAATAATGATAGAGATGATAAGAAGTATTGTTATTCCAATGCTGAATTTTTTGGGCGGTTTTGTGGTAGTCGGGAGAAGCTCGTGGACCGTGAAACGGGTACGATTTATGGATAATTGCAAAGAATACCCCTAAATTTCTGTTTATTTACCAAACGATCAGTTTCACATAATAATATACAAATTATTTATATGGATAACTAAATGTTAGACTTAATTTACATAATGTGGAAAAGATTCTGTTATTTTTAAAAATGAACCTAATAATTTTGGTTATATTTAGTAAGTAATTCAAACTAAATTCCATGGTTTGATATTTAATATGTGACATACATTAATACATATATCCTTTGTCAATTGATGTAAAAGGTTTATGTAACTGGCTTTCTTACTATTGAGTATTGATCAATTACCAGTTATGTATATTTTATTGTTTAAATCTTATTTTTTGTAATCTTTTTTTGCAGGAGAGAAAATCAAATTGCAGGACAACATAAGTATGTGTGGAAGTGGACCCAATGAGTCTAATGCTGCAAATGTAGTTTATCATCATCAACAACAAGATCAAAATTCAGATTCAAACTCTGAAATTTTTGCAGTATCTGAGTCAGTAAGCAAAAGCAGCAATAGGTCCAATTATCTCTATATGTGTGGGGGAAATGAGGAGAAGACTGGAAAATTACCATTTATTGATTTTCTTGGTGTGGGGGCCATTTGTGAAACTAACTAAAGTA
>BKCP01010070.1:846132-856148 GCA_008636005.1 Striga asiatica
GTCAAGCACTTTATTCAACTCACCACCTACAAACTCTTCTTTCCAACCTTTGAGGAGATTTCGAAATCAACTTCCTCAAGACTATCCTCAGCCTCCTTGAACCCGGGCCCGGCCTCAAAGTGCCGAAATTCTCCCACTTCAAACCCGCGCACTTATTTCCCGACAAACTATCTTTGCCATCCGAACACCAACCTCCGAACGCAAACTGACGAGGCCCCCTCTTGAGTAGCTCCCGGTCGATCCTTCTAAGAACCGAGTCGTTTTGCTTGAATTTGCGGGCAAAGGGATGATTGCTCGAGACCATTCTTTTGTAGTCTCGGAGGCCGAGGGTGCGCGGGTGTTGTTTCGGGGGATTGTCCCACGATATGTAGTGAAGGTCCGAGTTGACGACAGTCGTGCCCTTGAACTCGTCCGAGTTGCATATGATCGTTTGGAAATAGAACTCGGGGGACGAGACGAAGTTGGTGTAGTAGAGGAGGAGGGTTCGCGGGAGATTGTCCCACCCGACTATCGTGTACTCGGCGAACGATCTCGATAAGACCGTCCATGCGGAGCCTAGGAAAATTAAAACGTAGAAAAATCGTTATTTATATGGGTTGAGTAACGGTGCGGTTAGTTCGGTGCAAAAACTGCATCGATCGAACTTAAAAAAACTGAGAGATCGAAATTGTGAAATTTATAAATCAAGACGCACAAGAGGAACAAAAATAAATATTATTCACGGAAGATTAACCGAACTGAAGAGAACTGAATTGCACGGTCCGACTAGGTTTCTTGGTCGTTTCTTGGTTCGTGCAAAACTTTGCACGAACCGAAAAAAAATAAAAAATCGAATTTGCGGAAAAAAAAAATTGGCAATTGAACTACACGGTGAACACGTAGAAAATGAATCGAAATTGAACCGAAAATTTTCTACACGAAATAACTTAACCAAACCACATTGAATTGCACGATTTCAGCTCAGATATTATTCTCGATTTTGCTCAATCCTATTCCACGAAAAGAAAAAAAATAAATTTTGACACAAATAATAATCGAACCGAAGAGATTATACACTAACCAAACCCAACTGCATCGAGTTGCGCAATTTCAACACGATTTATGCACTACAAAAAAAATTGTTATATTCCAACGGAAAATCCTATGGTAATATATTCCAATGGAAATTCTAACGGATATTCTAATGGTATAGCTTCCGTTGGAATGATTCCAACGGAAATTCCAACGAAAATAATTTGTTGGAATGTATTTTTCATTGGAAATTTAGATGGAATTTTATGATTCCAACGGCTTTTGACCGTAGGAATTTTCGTTGGAATTTTTATTTCCACCACCGTTGGAAAATCTACCGTTGGAATCGTCAAAATCCAACGGATATTTCAATGGAAAACTCATTCCAACGGAATATTTTTGTTGGAATTTCCGTTGGAATAATTTCAACGGAAATAATAGTATTGAAATATCTATTAGAATTGCCGTTAAAATTCTATTGGAATATATTTCCGTTGGAATTTCATTATTATTTTTTAGTGATGATTTTCAACTTGATTTTGCCTATTCCAATTAGACATGGCCAAATGCCGGGCCGAAGGGTTGGGTTAAGTCGACCCTGAACCGGCACGCCCTAAATCCATGCCGGGTCCATGACCCGGCGGGCCGGTCCGGGCTCGACCCGGGTCTGGCCTGCCAAAATTAAAAAAGAAAAAAAAAATAGAAAAATTCAAAAACAACAGGTTTTTTCCATGCCGGACCGAACCCAGCCCGTCGGGTCGATGTCGACAAAATGAAAGCCCTGGACCGGCCCGTTAGCAATTCGAGCCGGGCTGAACCCACGGTCAACGGGTTTGATCGGGCCGGGTCCGTGCCGGGTCGACGGGCCGATTGACCAGGTGGTCATGTCTAATCCCAATGAAGAAAAGTTTATGTATGTATCTATAGGTTATTTGGCCATATTTTTCACGAGATGATACCTAAATTCTCATAGGAACATCTAAAGCAAAACGTCTAGGTACTAAAATGGGTGCTTCCATTGAAAAGGAAAGGCGTAAGACTACTAATGAAAAGTAGGACACTAAAACATGTGCCACTTAACTATGCCCGTTGGAAAGAAATTCCAGTGGATATTAAAATGAAGATGTAGCTAGCATTGAAGGTATTTATAACATGCTATACTATATCTAACTAGAATGCTTTTTCTTTTAGCAACAGTCATCACGAGATAGCCTCCTCACATTCAGTTTTTTAACGATTCATCCTGCATAGGGCTGCAAACGAGTCGAGTCGAGTCGAGCATTGGTCTTATCGAGCAGGATTGAGTTTTTTTTTTAGCTGCTCGAGCTCGAGCTCGAGCTCGTCGAGCTCGATTTTTTAGGCTCGAGCTCGACTCGATAAGAAAGCTCGAGCTCGACTCGAATTCAAAATGCTCGACTCGGCTCGAGTTCGGTTAAAAAAATTTTAAATAATTTTGTCAAATTATATATATAGGAGGGGTATTTTAGTAATTTACCATATATCTCGAGCCGCTCGACAATGTAAAATTTGGGCTCGAGCTCGACTCGAGTTCGTGCTCGAGCCGAGCTTTGACTCGAGCGCTCGCGAGCGGCTCGTGAGCAGCCCCTGCATTATGGGTGTCTAAGACTAATTTACATAAATTAGGCATCGAAATTAGGACACGATTATGCTGCTTTATCCAGAATTATTGAGCCACCACATTTATGATAAAGAACAAACATATTTGATTATTATATGAACTGGGTTCTTAAACTGAACTAGGTTCACAATTGAAGCAAGTTTGGAATCTCATGTCGGTAGCATATTGATCCTTTATGCAGTTTGAATATCATATTTAGTTGGAAGTGAAATATTGTGAACTCTTTTGTGATTTGCATTGGTTTCTATGATGATAATGTTGTAATCACAAGTCTTTTTTCTTATATTTAGGTGTCAAGACCATTCTCATGAAGAAGTTGATATCCAATGAAGATCTTATCATCTTTAGCTCATGAACTTTACTTATTTTTCAATCATTAAGATTTTATTTGTGTATATGTTGGATTGTTTTCATCTATGAACTCTCTTTATATTAGAAATTTGTTTTAATATTGCATTAAGTCGGAGATTTGTGCCAATAAGATTGCTCTATTTGGACTTGTCATAAATTTTTGGGTTTAGGATATGCAATGTACACATATATTGAACAAGTGTAAAGAAAACAGGAAAAGGAAAAAATGTGCAAATTTTGAAAAACGTGCCATCATTGATTTATAATAACTATATTTTGCGATGACTAATAGAAAATTTAGTGACAAACATTACATTATGGCTAATTTTTTTTATTTTAGTGATAAAAGTTGGTAACTAAACAAGACTTGTACGTCACTATTTTATTACATTCTGGTGACAATAATTAAATGTAACTAAACTACAAAGTTTGGTGATGATTAAGTTTATCACTAAAATTTCTAGTGACAATAATTAAATGTAATTAAACTACGAACTTTAGTGATGATTGAGTTTATCACTAAAGCTTGACATTATAGTGACGTCAATTATATGTGACTATAACATAAAGTTACAGTGACATAGTTGTGCGTCACTAAAACAACAAGTTATAGTGACGAAAAAAATATATGTGACTATATCATCGAGGTTTTGTGACCAAGATTTTATGTGACTAAATCATAGATCACTAGTTATAAAAAATTTATGTCACTAAAAGCTTATAGTTAGTGATAATTACAAAAAATTGTCACTAAAACTTTTAGTGACACTACCTATAGTGGCGACCACTTATTTTGTCACTAACTAATAATAGTGACAACAATTGTAGATATAGTGACAAAAAAAATATCACTAGAACTCTATTTTCTTGTAGTGCAAATAAGGATAAGGGAATATATATTAAAAATAATGTTGCTTAAAAGAAAAAAGAAAAAGGAAAAAACCTAAACCTGTGTAAAGCTTGAAAGCAGTAGGCAGTTCTCTTTGTTTAAGTACCCAAAAGATCTGAGATTTCTTTGCTCTGTACAAGCCAGGGTCGATCAGGATTGGCTTTGCCCTTTTGTTACTGCATACATTAGTAAAAAACAAATTAAATTAGATTTTTCGAGCAATATTATGCACTAAAAGGAAAAGAAAGAAAAAAAGAAAAAAGGAAGACTTTTTTTTTCGTTAGACCTAACTGTTAGGTGTCCATAATTAATCAACAAAATGACTGATGTAGGGTACGAGTGGTAAGGATAAACGATATATTTCTCGATAAAACTCACAATATTAAATTTATTCTCAAAATTCACCCCTTAATAACAAAGAAGAATGAGTCTTTAAATAAGACTATTAAAGCCCTAAACCAATCTTGTCAACCAAGTCACTAAGTATTAAATAATGATATTAAATGCTAATAATAATAATAAGAATAACTAGTAATTAACCTGTGCATTTACACAGAGACAAATACTTTGAAAAGATAAAAATTTAAAAAAAATAAAAATAAATCATAATTTAATTCATTAAAAAAAATATGAATTGAGAAAATAATTTTCAAAATTGATTTTGATAAAGTAATTGCTATGGAAGAGCCGTTACAACTATTTTCTTTAAGCTAATACATCCGACCATTTTCATGAGTGAGTGTAACTTAAAATTTGAGTACAATTTTGTAACTCCCTTAATTGGTTTATGCTCATAATTTATGGCATTCAAGTAAATTATTTTGTAAATTAAAAATGAAATTGAATATTGAAAATTATGGAGGGAGAATAAAATTTAATGCATGGTAATAAAATTAAATATTTTGTTACTCCTCTTTATATATATGTAGATACTAAAACCTTAAACTAATGCCTATCCGTATGAATGTGCATGATTTTAAATCAGATATCATCCTACTTTAGAAAAGAACACATACAAACAAAAGTATTGCATGTTAAGGGAAAATTGGTAAGCAAAGTATACCATCTTTTCGTTTTTGTTACCCAGAGTTTTCAGCTTAATCAACTTTGGGCACTTACATTTTTAAAATTAATCGTTTTTTGTATAGACATTAAAATTGATGGTCGCCGTACGATATAATTCGCAGATTTCAACAAATTATACCCCAATTTGAAGATCTCGACTCAACCTATCCAACGGTACCTTTTATTTTATCATATGATATCTCGAGTCAAAATCATCGTTAAAGGTTCCAGAACGTGGCTAAAATGTAGCTCAAAGTTTGACCAAGTGCTACCAAAGATTTTTATAGAAAACCAATTTCTTGAAAAATACAAAAATATATCCCAATCGCAAATCTGAGTCCCTCGGAAAACTGAAAATTTCTTCGGCTTATATCTGGAGATCGATGGACTCGGTTGATGATCGGGATACACTATTGGGTTCCTCCAAATAAATAAAAAAAAAAAAATCCGTTGTTCGGTTAGATTTCCATAATTTATCAACATAATACACATAATTTTAAATCAAAATGTCATCCTACTTTAGAAAACACAACAGGCAAAAGTATTGCATCTTCACTGTACAGTGTACTTATATTTTTGAAAAAGAAAAAGGTATGATCAGTCAGCTGCCTAACCTCATACTCACACAATAATTTGCAGTAAAAAAAGGAACGAACAAGAGTACAAGACAAGATTCAGTAGATCCACTGTACACAGTACACAAAAATTACCAAGTTCTGGAAATTTCAATTTTGATCAAATCATATCATATTACATAATAACAGTATTAAAACACAATCAGACAAATTAAGAAGCTCTTAGTTCTTACAGCTTCCATCCCAGGTGACTGTTGTGCTGCACAAAGTTCATATCCTTGGGCAATTCCGAAAACGCATCTATCAGATCTGCACACATTTCCAGCAAAAGTAACTGTTAGGCAAGTCTAACGGTTAGACAAACAACGCGTCTCACATTCAGACTCACCGTACCATCTTGAGTGACCAAAGGGTAATCGGCTGCGCTGAGGTTCACGAACCAATCCCAGTCGCCGGCGAGCCTCAGGAGGGCCGCAATCCCGTGCAGCGTCGCCGCCAGCATTGTGGGACCGCGGTAAGTTACCAAACTGGGCTTCCCCACGACCCACACGTTCCCCACGCGCGCGAACACCGAGTGGTTCGACACGAATTTCGAGATCTCGCGGTGCTCCGCTTCCGGCGCGGCGGCGTCCACGTGGACGAGGTAGTAGTTCGCTGGGTGGTAGAGGGCCAGGAGGAGCCGCTTGAGGCGGACCGTGTCGCCGGAGGAGGCGGATATGAGGTAGGCGAACGTGGCCTTGTACGGGCGGCGGGTGTGGGCGGAGGCGGAGGTGGTGGTGGGGCGGAGGGCGGCGAGTGGGTTGGTGTAGATTAAATTGACTAAGAAATATTTACAATGTTCGGTGGCATACTAGCCAATATATACCAAGAGGTCGTACAATGAGGATCATCTAAGGATGTCCTAAATCAAAGACAAAGCAAATCCAATTAAAAGCGGCAGAGACAATGCTATTGGGACCGCTTTTAACCAACCTCCAAGAGCAAAACAAAAAGACATCAGAAAAAAGACAACCTACAGAAACAGCAAGACTAAACCAAAATACACAAAATAAAATACACAAAAGAGTATAGAAAACCATCTCAGAGCCCCATATACCCAGAAATAACAGCTATCAATGAACAATGAAAGCTTGAAGTCATCTTCTTCAGGTAGCACTTCTTCTGCAGCCTGCTGCTACTTCCACAACTCACAAGAGATGTTTGTACCAGACCACAGACAAGTAAGAACTGCTATTTCATTTTATCCTTTACCAGCTCAAATCAGAAGAAGGCCACAGAGAGAATTGAGACAGATCAGGAAGAGAAACATAAGAAATCATAAAAAAACATCCACCAAACAAGGTAGTTAGAATTCCAGCCACTGAACTCTGAAGGGACCTAGCTGTTCATCAAGCTACCTTGTTTTAACACCCCCGATATTCCTGCCATTCAGCCAGAACAATGTTCACCGCATCCTTTACAGGCCTCATGGTGTTTTCAAATACCCATTGGTTCCTCGATTTCCAGATCCCCCATAAGATGTACAGAGTTAATTGAATTCTAGAATCCGAGGATGCGCTGTGATTTAATGAACAGATTCTATTCCACCAACCCTTAAAGCTCAAAGTTTAATTTTCCAGCCCTTCCCAAGAAATCGGTGACTGCTTCCAAATATCCTTGGATCTATTACAATGGAAGAACAATTGTTCTAAGAATTCAGCAACTTCACCACAGATTTTGCAAATGTGATCGATTTGAATGCCTTTCTTTATGAGATTACAGTTGACAGGGATGAAGTTTGAGTAGCACCTCCAGAGAAAATGCTTCAGTTTCCCTTTGACCTTGAGTGACCAGCTCCTTTTCCTCACTTTCCTGCTCTCCTGCTGTTCTGTACTACTTTCCGGTTGATCCAGTTGTCTCCATTTCTCCCATACTAGCTTGTTGATTTAGATTCATGAAAAGTACAATTTTCCCACATTATTAAATTTAATGAAACTACAAAAAGAAAAAAAAAAGATTAGTGTCAAGTTTGGTAGTTAAAAATATGAGAGGTGATAAATAGTGATGTTTATGAAAAATTGTTAGTAATTATTGGTTGATAATATTTAATTATATTAATAATATTAAGGAAACTTATATTATATTGAATTATGAGTTAAAAAATTGTATTTGATTGTAGTTCTGAAAAATAAAATACATCTAGCACTCAAAAAAAAAAAATTAAAAATAAAAAATGTATTCAATTGTTACTTTTAAATTACATTAATTTTAATCAAGGTAATTTAATTCATACTCATTAGCAAACTCAAAATCAAATACATATTTCCATTCGGTCTATCTTTTTCAATCTTAACTCACTTTTAAGAAAAAAAAAAATACCCAAAAATTTTATATCCTAATTTCGAATATTCGGATTCAAACTTGGCCGGATTTGTAGATAGCATAATTTTACAGTTGGTGACGCTGATTTTTGGTTAACCTCCCTATTATGAACTTATATTTTTTCAACACATGTTACATATTTTCTAATTAAAATATCATATTTTAATAAACAACATGAATAAAATTATATCATTTTTTACCGTATTATGCATTTTTTTAGCCTGACTCACACAATAAATTCTACGTTTGATTTGATTTTTCATTTAAACATGATCACAAAACTGGCTCGGTCAAACCCATTGACCGTAGACCAAGAACATGACTCGGTCAAACTCGTTGACTTTTTTTTAATAAGTCGGTTTGGAACTACAAACCGGCCCATATATATTTTCGAACCGGTTTGAGGTTCACATTCTGTTTTCATTACTTTTTAAACATGTGCAAATGGAGATCTTTGTTAGCTTCCTTTCTTGGAAATGAAGGGCTCCAAGAAAAAGCGCCAGCTGTCATTTTCTAATTTGTCCTTGTGTTACTTTCCTATTCACGCTTATTGTTTGTTGGAAAATCATTTGTCGAATGAGGTGATTACTAAAAAAAATTGGAGTTTAGTGTTGACAATTAACTGTTATTTGTTGCCTTTGGTGAGCTCAAATGTACAAACTTTGTCCACAATGAAGTATATATTATTGTTTAAGAAAGGTGGATAAATAACAGACTTATACAAAACTCAATGTCATGTACGTTGAGCCGAGTCGAGCTTTTCATACTTGAGCTTAGACTTGTTAACTAAATTGGCTTCAGCTTGGCTCGTTGACTCGAGCCGATCATAATTTAACGAGTTGAGGTAAATAAAAAATTTAGAAAGTTTTATAAAAATATCTATTTTTGAGCCTTAATAGAGCCTAGCTCGACTCGACTTTTGAACTAAACGAACACAAACTTGATTTATTTATCAAATGTGTGGAATCAAACTCAAGATTCATTCCGTTTTACAATTCTTCTTTTAGTTGAGTCAACTTATTGTGTTGAGACACTTATATCAGAGATCAACCACGAGTTATGATGAGGTTAGCACATTTCAGATCTAAAATAAAAATAAATTCATTTAATGTTATATCAACTTCATTAAATGTTCTCATGATGTGCAAGGTTCCACATACTGAGGCCCATGTAATGAAAATTGGTGTTTTTTTTGTACCAACTAAAAAATAAAAAATATAAAATAAATAAAATAAAAATTGATTTTTTCGCGTGCAGCACAAAAAGCCACGTGTCCTATCCCTTTTCTGAGTGGATAGTTGATTGCCAGCTTAAAAATTTGTTCAAGACAGATATGATTGTTGCTTACTGATTGGGCCTCGACTAACCTGTCTGTACGGGGTATAACCGGCGTGTATGTAGTTGGGCCTCAGTGTTGTTTTTTTTTTTTTTTTANTTTATGTTTGTTTGGGAGTTGGGCCTCAGAGTTTCCCTTCCCTTTCATATCAAAGTGTTGACGCTACAAAATTGACACGATACATTTTGACCAATAACTTGTGCATATCCTATCCAGTAGAAAGATTGATGTTTTTAAATAAAATATCGTGCGATGTGGATAATTTTATCATAGTCATCATTTTGTTCACATAAATCCACTAAAAAGATCTAAATTTTATACAGTATTGAAGACATTCATATACCAAACGTTTCGTTTTGATTATCAGAAAAGTTTACATCCCCCATGTATAGATATTCTCAAGTTACATAAAGTAGTGATCCTAAAAGTAGTCTCTTCTAACTCATCGTGACTGAAAATTCGTCGTGACATATGATTTTCCAAAATTTTACCTGGATTGCCTGCAATAACACCATGTGATTTGATGATTTTTTATTATTATTTAATATTATGATTATTATCATATATAAATTATCTATGATATATATTTTCGTGATTTAGACTTCAAATAGAAAAATATGATGTATTTATGAATATATTCCAATTGTTAAATGATACTAAATATTTGCAATTTTGTAATAATAAAAGCAAATTTTTGGCAATATGATTTAATAGATATTCATTGGCCGAGCATTCAATACTAATCAAATGGTTGATTTTTATTTGCAATATTTTTGGAGCCAAAATAAG
>BKCP01010070.1:856204-880517 GCA_008636005.1 Striga asiatica
TACTTTTTTTTTTTCATTTTGGCAATTGCGGCCCAAAATGAAATTGAAAATTGAGTTGGATTTGGACTCGGGTTCTGACCTAACCTGTATGAGTCTTCTTCCAGGTACATTGAACCTTGGCGTGTTGACTCCACCTAACTCTTTCAGGTGGGAGTAGTGGTGTGATAACAACTGAAAATGGTAAAATTAACTCCTGACGGTTGTCTTTCTGGGCCTATTACAGCAGCCTTAAGCGGTTGTTACCTGCATTAAGTGGCAAGTGAGTCGTGACTATTGTCTTTCTGGGCCTGGGCGTGTGACTTGGGACTTAGATCTTGGTACTTGGTACTTGAACTATGAGTTGGACTTGGGCGGCCTTAGACGATCTGGGCTGGTCTTGGGCCTTAAACCGTGGACCTCACCCTTATATTCTTTTTGCAATTGTGGCCCAATATGAAATCTAAACCGAGTAAGGTTTGGAGTTCTGACCCAACCTATACGAGGCTTTTTTCAGGTACATTGAACCTGGACGTGTTGACTCCACCTGGATGTTTCAGGTGGGCATAGTGGTGTGATAACATCTGAAACCGACAGGATTAACTTCTGACTATATCGGCCCATTAAAACAACTTTAAGTGGGTTGTTACCTGCCTTAAGTGGCAGTTGACTGTTGTCTTTCTCCTTCTGAATTGAAAGTCCTATAAATAGGACATAGTAGAGCAGTAAGAGGGGACACAACATCATCTGATCATCTGCATACTCTAAAACCTCACGCATCATATACGTACTGCACAATTCACTTCTCCGTTCAAGTTCGTCGGAGCTCGAAAGTTGGTGTGCTACAGCCATCGAGACGTCAATCATTGTATCTTTAGAGATGAAACGTCTGAACTCGTAGCACATTACGAGACATATTCGTCTTGCGGAAAGAGCAACACTCGCCTCAACTTGTCCTTCCACTTTTAGTTTGTAGTTTTGTTTTTTGTTTTATAGTTCAAATTGTAAGAAGTAAAAAACATCAGCTTCAATTCATAGGTTTCTTGTGTATTTAATACCAAAAGCTGCTCACATATACAGTGGATTCACAGTTTATTTTATAGATAGATAAATATGTAGTAACTAATTAAATTTATTATTTTATTGAAAAAAAATGAATGGGAAAAATTGAAGAAATATGAAATGAATAGAATAATTGGGAATTCAAAGTAAAAATACCAATGCTACAGCAACGCTGCATAGTTAACATCGTCTCTACAAAAGAAAAAAGCCCGAGGAAAAAAAAAAAGAAAGAAAGAGAGAAAGAAAAGGGAATAAAAATAAAAATTAAAAAAAAATGGTGGATTTCAAAGCAACCCACGAAACTGTTTTAACTAAAGCATTGATTGCAACAAACGCCGCATTTTCCTTTTTCACCAAAAGCATAACCGCATCACCCAATTTTTACTTGATATTTTTTCTTTTTTTGTTACAATNTTTCATAATCATTTTTCTTGAAAACTGGTTTGAATTCGACAGATTGAGTCTTTTTTACCTGTTTTCAATCGTCGTCTCCAAGTAACTGAATCAAGATTTGCAGACCAAGCTCCCACCTTTCATGGCCATATAGGTATATAGCAAAGCAGCTGAGGAAAAGGGATCACATCATGTTGCCAGCTGTTCAGACTTCATCCCCTCGGCATAGCCTTTCTTCAAGAAACAAGGTCTCTCTCTCTCTCTCTCCCCCCTCTCTCTCTCTCTCTCTCTCTCTCGTTGAAAAAAACTGTGTGCAGGTCCAAAACACCATTGGGCCCGGCCCAAACTTCCTCGACAAGCTCCCCTGCCATCTCTTCTACGCGCACCTCCTCCTAATCACGGCCCTCATAGCCTTCCTCGCTATCCGGGCTGCCCTCTTCCCAGGCCCGGCCCGAAACTTCCACCCAAGAATATGGTACGCCATAACCCTCTCCACAACTGCCCTGTCAGGACTCTCGGCACTCTCATATCAAGCACTCGTAAACCTCAGCCCCTCAAAAACCTTCAAAACCACATTCTGGCTAAGCCCGCTCCTCACCTGCGCGTACGGCATACTACTCGTCTTGATAGGCACTCCCACGAGCCTAGCAGCTGGAGTCCTCACGATAATCTGTTCGGTCACACAATCTCTCTACGCTTGCTGGGCCAGCCCAAGATTTACCCACGCCACGAAAATCCTCTCGATTTCCCTCGCATACCAGCCTCCGAAAACGAAATCGGCCGTAATCATATCCGTCTGCGCTAGCATTCTCTTCTCGTCTCTACTCATGTCCGGTTTAGGAAATTCAACAACCAAGCTCGAACCTTTATTCGTTTTCTTGATCCTCGCAAGCCTTGTGTGGACAATGCAGATAATCAAGAACACGATGCAAGTCGCAGTCTCGCACGTCAAGTACATGCAGTTCGCATGTGGGGTGGAGGTCGATTTCGGGCCGGTCGCGAAAGCCACGGCCCGGAACTCGATGGGGAGCATCTGTGCAGGCTCGATTCTCGTGCCAGCTGTCACGGCTGCCCGAGCTGCGGGTCGGGCCGTGGGGTCCGTTTCTGGGGATTCGGACGAGTTCATGTTCTCGTGCGCGGGATGTTGCGTGGGGGCTTCATCGAGGGCTGTAGCGTACGGGAATAGGTGGGGATTTGTACATGTTGGGGTGTATGGGAAGGGGATTATTCGGGCCTCAGGCGACACGTGGGAGATGTTCGGGCGGGCTGGGATGGAGGATTTGATTGACCGTGATCTCACGAGCTCGTTTTGCTTCCTGTGTGGGGTTGCGAGTGGGGCTGTGTGTGGATTGGTTGGTGGGGTTTGGGCGCTTTTCGTTCACGGGAGGTTTGCGACGGAAGTTTCTGTGTACGCTTTCTTGGTTGGGTATTTCACGGTGCGTGAGATCACGACTTTCGACCTTTCAAGGTACGTGTTTTTGGTATGAACTTGTTGTAAATCTAATTGCTGCTGCTGTGTATTGTGAAATGCAGAATAGAGTGGCAATGGCATGGATACAAGCTAGTGTTATGGCGTATTATGTTGCTTATGCGGAAAATCCACAAAGCCAGCAGTTTGATGATACTATCCCAGCTTACATCAGGCAGCTTCAAAGATCACAAGTGTGAGTAACAGGCACTGAGGAATTTTTGTTACAGCTGAAGAACTATACACAACACACAAGGAGATGGAGTCTAAACTTTTTTCTATTAGTTTTATCTAGAGAATGTGCATATGTAGTCAGAAAACGATATGGCATGCAAATGGCAAGGAACAAATCTTGCTATGTCTTTTCATAGGTTTAGAACGAATGATTCAACTGAAGGATGTGCTACTTCTTGTGACTCTTGATTTTGTATGAGCTTTTGCTTAGTAATTTTCAGTTAGTTTGAGTGGAAGAGTTGCAATGATTTTTACTGGCTTAAAAAGTTGGTACGTTTCTTATCCCAGGCTTTATATCTTATTTCCTTTATTTATTTATTTTTTTTTCACGCATTAATCAAGCAATGTCGGTCGGCACAAAGAGCATATGATGCATACAAGCTGTAGATGCAGGCAAGGAAATTTACTCCTTACATTAATTTTTGTCCCATGTAGGTACATTTTCAGGAAGGGGAATAAAATCCTATCAAGATTCCAAAAAACATCTAATATTGCCACTAATAAATTTCACTTCGATTCATCTTCTGATACAATAAACATCTAATATAAAAGCATAAATATCTTGATGAATTCTAATCAGATATTTGCATTTTTGGTAGTAGCTGTTTCACATCCTAGGATGCAACTAGTATGGTGAGAAGCAAACCTTGTCCACGAAGCCAGTTCAAATATGTCCCCGGCCACCACATTCCGAGCACATTGTATTCCCCGTTCCTCCACAACCTGAATGTTAAACCGAGGATAGGTTAAAATTCTAATCACTTTGATCAAAACATTACTCCATGCCTCATTAATTAAGAGTTTTAAAAAGCTAATTGATCTGCCTAACATGTCCTATACGGTCTTAATGAATTCCTAATCCTACTTCTTAACGCATCATTTTCAGAGAATAACGATTTCCCTCATTCATAATTGCAATTTCAGGCCGTAACTTTTAGGGGTTGATGATTTTTCGCCTAGTAACTTCTGAACTTCCAATTCTATAAGTTAAAGATACTTAAGGTAGTTTGGAGAAAGTTGACTTATTTAGCGGTTTTCCATATGGTTCTTGTTTCATTGAATTCTTTGCGCAAAAACAAATAACCAAAACAGTTGCATATTTGATTATTTTCTACTCATCGTTATCAATCAAAAGGCAAACAAAAGTGGGGAAAAGCAATGGTGGCTGATTTTGTAGGTAGAACATTCAAGACTACAATGGAATCAAGAATCCCAATATACATAATATTATTTAATCCACCAAAAAAGCTCTTAATTCCACAAGCAGGGAGTAACACTCATCTATTCATATTTACTCTAGCATGTACCATTACTTAGAGAATTATAATCACAATCAGCAAAAAGGCCAAACTAGAAAACTTCTTTATTAGAAATCCTGTTAGGAGGTTTACCTAAACATCGAACTTTCACAGTTATCCCTTGGCTCTCCAAGATGGAGTCCACGTATAAGCCTGAACCTGAACAAGTGGCGCAAAGAATTGCCCCTTTTGTCTGACAGCTAAGACATCGAGGATTTTTCCCAACATCTTTCTCGGGTAGACATGCACCAACAGGTTTCTCAATTATTTGCTCGGGAATAGGCTTATCGTAACAAAAGAGAGATTCAAGACTACTTATTTGCCTCTGCACATTCCCAGCAGCACACTCCACCGCCTGAAATTTCGTGTGATGTCCTAATGAGTAAATTCGGACAATGGGCAGACACAGAGTAAAGATATACGATACAGTGGGTCATTGACAGTCATTTTCATACGCACATTTTCTAATAAATCCTGCTATAACGACAATATATCATGATCATCCCAAAACCAATTAGGAAAGAAAAAAAAAAAAAAACATCATCTTGCATACAGAACAATCTCACAACCAATGCTAAGTATAGCAGCTAAGCAAACCTTAATTTCATCAATCAAGCATCTCCATGCTCATGCGAGAAGATAAAAGAACATGACGATTATTTAATGAATGCTCCGAGTTGTTTTTCAATCTCCATTTCCAAATCACACTAATTTGCACATTTACTCACCTCATTATCAACAACCCCATGAGCTAGAATTTTCAGGGACTTACCCGAGAGGCGGACGAACGAGAAGAAGAGAGCAAGACGGCGCCGTTCCGAGGATCTTTGTTACCTATCCTGGTAAGAAACCTCGAATTCTTTGACAGACGATAATGTGAAGGGGAAATGTTGGGCAGTAGTGAGCAACAAGCCGAGGAGACTGCAACCTTCTTTAAGAACATACTTGTGTGTAACCGTGTAATACACGGGAACAATATTATAAATAGACCTCGAGTTTGAATCATTTAATGGCAAAAATGGAAACTACTATTGATCCTATTTAAAAAGAGGAAGAAAAAAATAATTATAAATTAATAAAGAGGATAAATAATATTTAATAACTAGTGTGCACCCCGTGCGATGTACGGGGACAATATTAAATTAACAATATTATAAATAGACCTCGAATTTGAGTCACTCAATGGCGGAAATGAAAACTACTATTGATCTTATTTAAAAAGAGAAAGAAAAAAATAATAATTATAAATTAAAGAGGATAATAAACAATACTTAATAATTATAAATTACAGAGAATTCGGAGTCAAACAATGTAAAAAGGAAGTGGAATTTCGAAAACGTTAGCCAAATATTTCAAATAAAATTTGAGGAGAAAATAAATATTTGAGCAGGAAAAATGACAAGTAATTTTCGATTTTTTTCATGATTTTTTCTTAACTGTATTATATAGTAATAGATGTAAAACAATATGTCTAAACAATTTGTTTAAAGTATCTAAAATATTATAAGTCTATATAAATATTATGTGTTAATAATATTTTTAAAAAAAATATTCATAATTAGATAGGTGAAAAATAATTTTTAAAAAAAATCTTATTATTTAACATAAATAATATATTTATTTATAGTTATAATTAGAAATTAAAGACGTGTTTGCAGTTTGAATTCAATAAATATTGTGCTAACACTAAGAACAATATCCAAACCAAAACCCAACAATTTTGCACGCATTAGATGATGATTGAAATAAACATAAAAAGTGAGCTGCCCCAATAATCATGGTCCGATTTTTATGGCTTCAAGACGTGTATGCAATTTGGAAATTTGAATTAAATAAATAACCCTACAATTTAGCATGCATTAAATAATGAATGATTTTCAATTTGAATTCAATAAATATCCCTACAATTTAGCACGCATTAAATGATGAATGATTAAAATATTAAAATATTTCCACAAATAGTATGAAATAAATGTAGTCTGAAATTTACTACTTACTATTTTTGGTAAATGTTAATTCTTATTATTATATATAGATTATAAATTAAAGATTCAGGGTAAAACAATGTAAAATTATTTTGTATAAGAGAATATATAAAAAAAATTTGATTATACACTATTTTAAAATTATTAAATACTTCTTTGTATGGTTATCTTATAATATTTGTAAAAATATTAGTAATTAGACTGCTTCTTAAAATAGATAATAGAGTGATAATTCGTACACATGAAAAATATTGGAATACATAATTTTTCAATAAATCCAAAATTATTTTTTTCTCATTTTAATTTAATATTTATTTTAGAAAGATTGGTTGAATCAATTACCATTCTTTTAATAGAATGTTGATAAATTACTTTAAAGTACTTGTATAAATTTTAATAAAATATTTACTAAAATTTTCACTAGATTAAATTTATTATTTGATAGGCATAATATAATCTAATTTCTAGAATATTTTTTATTGATAAAAAATTGAATATATATATATATATAAATATATATATTACACAATATAGTATGTTTTAGACTAATAATAATATAATACATATTACATACTACTAGATACCAGTTGTTGGTGGGTTTAATCTAATAGCTTTCACTTTGATCATTTTCCAACTTCAATAATAATTGTGAATTCAAACCAAAGTGAGAAATACCGAGACACATTTTCCAACTTTCATTTTGATAATTTTCCAACTTCAATAATAATTGTTGTGAATTCAAAACCAAATTATTGTAATGAGTTATTCGTGGAAATACTGATGAACATTTACCAATATGGTGAACAATGAGTAGCATCAATGGAAAATACTTACTTTTTGTTTTTAGAAGTAATGTAAAATAGTTATTTTCATCCTATGATACACTATGAATTATATTAGTAATAGTTTGTATGCTACACTATTCATCATATTATAATTTGTATGTTTTTAAAAATATAGTAAAATCCTATTGTAATTGAATAAATTTAAAATCGGTTAATTACTCCAAAAGTTATAATGTTTACTATATTATTTTTGTAAAGTTCACCGAAAAAAAAAACTAAAAATAAACAATACTAATAGTTAAATAAAACTTATCGTCACGGCAATGAAAAAATTATGGGGAATTTAAAGAAAATCGAAATAAAGCTACAAATAAACAATACAAACTACTCAACCACCTATATGACCTTATGGTAAGAAACTCTGAATAATTTATTTATCTGCACCTAAATATGAATAGGACCATATCGCATGTCTATGCAGAATCCAACTATTGGAAGTCTTTGTTCTTAGCTCAAAGTGTACTTGCAAAGACAAACATATATAACCATGTAGCACCGCGTCTACTTTCTAGTTTCTACTAGACTTATGAAAATTAGAGTAAAATTTTTTGTTTTTTATTTTCGAAAACTCTTACTTTATTTTTCGAAAACACTTTATCTTACTCGCGGGATGCTACTTAACTTACTCACTTACTTTATTCTTTCTTTACTTCGAAAACAACATGCATGCAACCAAACAAAATAATATTCCACTCCCGGGATAAAGTACTACGGAAATACTGGAATCAAACATGCAGTAGTCTAATGTCTCATAATCTCATAATGCGGAAGCTAAAACATGCTCACACACACATAGTTCGCAAAACATGTTCAAATATCGCATGACATCATAAATGTGTTTTTCAAAATATCCGTTAGCTCTAGACTATAACCACCAAGCTTACTCACGCGCCACGCTGGACTCCGTCACCTAAAAAAATAAAAAGAAAGTGGGGGGCGTGAGCATAAAGTCCACGTGCTCCGCAGAAACCGACAATGGATATACATCAACCATAATAACAATATCATGACATTGGCATATATACATCTGACTGAACTCTTTCTAACTCCCGGACACTTGGTCGATAAATCATGTACACACTTTGATGGGATAAATTAAGCACACTGGGGCCCAACAAAAACCTGGATTATGGACATTTGGCCTCCATCCATGCGATTTGACTAGAAGGACCTAAACTCATAGGCCATTACCCGCACTAGGGGAAAAAATACACACATATCTCAGACATGGTAACGCGATTATAGACAATAAAATACCCAGTATGGGGCCCCACAGGGTCCCCACCTGATAAGCTGATAATGCAAGTGCTGGAACTGAATGTGTAGTTAGCGGAGGCTCGACTGTCCTCAAGCTACAAGTACAAAATATTTAAACAAATATATTCTAAGTCTTTTGCTCAACTTATAATACTCGGTTCTTTAATTATACTGATCATATTCAGTTGTTCGCTCGCTTGGTTTTAAAACATTTAAACCTCAATTTAGCTATCCTGATTGGTATATAAGGAACTCAAAAACCAAAGGACATGTCCATTAGCAAATATGGTGGATAATGAGGAACTAAATGCAAAGGTCACAACAGCTGCTAATGAAAATTATTAAGCACATGTCTGGTCCACAAAGTGGAGTTGCATCAACTTTCTCTCATTTTGCAGATTAGGTAATATCAACCATTATGATTTTCTTTTTTGAGTAACTTTAAGCTTGTCATCAGGTTAGCTGCTGCTACAATTCCTATCACTATGTGATCGGACTAAACTAAGTACCAAGGATCCTCAACAATGAGTACACAGGACAGCTCGTCGACGACAACAGCAGGGAAAGAAAGTAGCATCAACACCTTCCTCGTGTCAAAAGTTACCAGAAGACTATCCGGTTGAATCAAACTACTTCATAAAACTTGATGCAAGGGTCAAATCATAATTTGTATGTACTGTAATAGTATTCAAATGATATTAATATAGTACATATTCAGAATATGTTGATAATGTTCCATCAAAATACCTACTCGGACATCTTAAACATATACTTACAAAATACACACATCTAGACTGAACAAAATACAGTGCACTGATCTAAGTACGTTCTTTGCGCGTGCGTCGATTATATCTATGTTTATCAAAACTTTATATTGTCTAACCGCAATATCATCTTATGATGGGATCCTTTTTACGCAATCATTCAAGCCCGTCTGTTCTCCCATATAACGGAAATTAAAACTTTTTACAATAACGTACGGACTCATCTTGACTTCAGACCTATTACTCTTCTGAATACTATCTTCTCAAAAATTCTGCTTAAAAAAATAAAATAATAGGACTAGTATCAGTGAATAAAATTGTACCTTCAAGTTTTATTTTATTTGGGGACGTCGATCGTGCATCATGATCATAAAATGAGTTGGATAAAATGAAATTCAAACTTCCACAACAAGTTAGTATCCAATACAGATAACAGAGATAGTATACTACTCACAAACGGGTACCATACGCATTCCTCAATGGTACTATGTTCATCTACGAGAAATAGACATAACCAAATATAAATATTTGGTAGATATGAACAACAAAAAATAATTTTATTGACACTTTTGGTGAATATGAAGAATAAAAGCTCGATCTTAGAAAAAAAAAAAAAAATACCTTCACATTCGATTCCTAAAAAAAAATTCTCACCCTTAAAATGGCTCAGATTCATAATACCAATTCATAACGCTAGTAAGGAAACACAAGACCTCAACTGTAATAAAGGAACTCTCGTTTGGTCATTCATTATTGCCAAAACTAGTGTGTATCCCGTGCGATGCACGAGAACAATATTAAATTAACAATATTATAAATAGACCTCGAGTTTGAGTCACTAAATAGCGGAAGTGGAAACTACTATTGATCCTATTTAATGAGGAAGAAAAAAAATAATTACAAATTAAAGAGGAGGATAAACAATACTTAATAATTATAAATTAAAGATTCGGGGTCAAACAATGTAAAATTATTTTGTATAAGAGAATATAAAAAAATTTGATTACACATCATTTCAAAATTATTATTATACTTTTTTGTATGGTTAGCTTATAATATTTGTAAAAATATTAGTAATTAGACCGATGAAAATTAGCTTCTTAAAGTTGATAATGGATTTATAGTAGTAATTATGAATTGGTTTCTATTTTATTTTATTTTTTCTTTTTAAAGATAATGGATGGATTTATAGTAGTAATTATTAATTGGTTTCTATTTTATTTTATTTTTTCTTTTTAAATATAATGAATTTCTAGTAGTAATTATGAATTGGTTTCTATTTTATTTTATTTTTTCAAATCTGTATAGATAAGTGATGAGATTTTTTAAATGTATGCAATGGGATTTTATAACAGAAGAGATAAGCTCGTGTAGATTTATACTAAAAATAGAAAAAAGAAAAACAAATATTTACTGTGTTTTGATAAACTAAAAAACATGACAAAGAGAAACAAATTTTTACACAATTAATGAGTCGATTTTTTTTGCCTCTTCAAATTTGTCCAACAATAAGATATATTTAATGATTTTGGCGGGAAAAAATTTCTAAAAAAGTTACTCTTTTTATATAAGTAATAGATAACATCCATTAATGAAATGATCTAATCATGATCACCAACCTAAAACAGAAAACCTCTCTGAGGACAAACATCAAACACATTATGCTCAACAACAGTCGTATACATAAATGTCCAAACTTTCGTAAATAAGTTGTGCCAATCAATCATTAAAAGTCAATATCACCTGCATCAAAGCTTCCGGTAGCCATCGTAAACCAATTTCACATTCAGACAGTCGCTTCAGGGAGACCATGGTATCCGAGATTGTATCGTTTTCCGGCTCCAATATGGGGTACTTCTCGAGCAGCTCATCCATACGCAGGATTCAGGTCAAGATGAAGTCCAGGTCGACCCGAATTGTAGAGCTCTGGACGTCGGTGCAGCCTTTGTAGAAGCCTAATTCTTCGTCTACCTCAAACCCCGTCTTCAGGCCCACTTGTCGGCCCTTCTCCTTGCCGGCGATTAGGTCTTCGGCGTAGCCCTCGCCGTAGGGCCCGTAACCCTCTTTGAAATGGGTCTCCTCCAAGTTCAAAGAGGACGCGAAAATGTCTTTGATGTCGCCGTCCGTGCAGAGGCCGCTATAATAATTCCTGTTTTATCAATGGAAAAGGCAAGTTTGGAGTTCGCCGGAAAAAAACACGAGCGGAGTCCGCCAGAGTTTTCCCCGTCCATCTTTCACTGAAAATCTTTACGACTGTCTTTTGCCGGATTTATTCATGTCCGTTGTTCACACCGCAACACCTGCAAAGAAGGGAAAAAATCGGATTTTGTATTTTTTTTTTCAATGTTATGGAGTTGGTGGAAGTGAAAGTTGACAATAAAGAGTGCAGAAGGAAAAAAAAAATAAAATACAAATTGGGACTGAGCATACTTGGATACAAAATTTCTCAAAAAAATCGAAACATATTTAACTCAATTATTTTTTTAACTCAACCCCACTATCATCAATATTATCAATATAGTTAAATAATATTATCAATCATTTTTACACACCACCTTACCTTAATTTACTATTTATCCAATCACATAATTTTAACTAACAATCACTTCAAATCTTCTCTCTACTACTTTACATCAAATCAACTTTAATTATTTTATTTAAATATTATTCTAATATATCCACTAACAACTAACCATACCAACCTTTTCAAAATTAACCAAATCAAACAAAAAAATCCAAACAAAATCAAAAATTTTTATATCCAATCATTGTGTTTGATTGTATATTATGATAATTTTGTTCTCTCCTAGATGACACCATTTTTTTGCCTAACATTTGTTGGAAAGGAATGTGGCACTTTCATCACTCATTCAACTTGTTTATTTGTTTTCTATTATTATTCCTTTCATTTTAACCTTATCCACGCAACCAAAAATTCTTGCTACCAACATGTCCTCAATCCTCATGCGCCATATGCTCACATTATCTTGTTAGATATCTTATCTCATTTTTCCCTCAATAAAGATGAAGAGTGTTATCCTCTCTCTACATTGCATTATTGACTGTTATTATTGAACTATCAAATCATGAAACCCAAATTTAGAAATAGAAAAAATCACATCTTGTTGCACTCAAATGCAATTATCTTTGATAATCTAATGTTGCATTTGGACGGAAGATTATTGTGGCCTCTGGGACATCTGGGATTGGAGAGCCATTGGACGTATTATTTCAGTTTCGTATTGCCTGATAAATATTTTCCATTGAATTTAAGATAATTTCTTTTTTTTTTATTTTAAAAAAAATTATTATTTGTCTAATTCTCTTTGCTCTCTTCAATCATATCAACACTTTACAATAAAATTTATTAATTATTTTTTGACTCTCATATTTTTTACTCAATCATTTACATTATTTTTATACTATTTTTCTATCGATATCATTATATTTTATCTTATATCTTTTCACAATCTCAAAATTATTTCATTCTTCAATCCAACAAAAGATTTTCAGTCTTTTGACTCACTTTTTTTAATTCAAGCAATTGTTTTCAAAATTAATCTATGTTAATAACTTGAGAGAAAAAAAAAACTTGAAATTCCGAGTAAACAACAAACAACACATATATATAATTTGGTAAAAATGAGAACCAATCTTTAATATTAAAATTGTGAAAACCTCTATTTTTAATTATATGCAATTAATGTTATGATTAATTATGTTTAGTGCTTTTTTAATTAAGATTTATTTTAACTAAAAATATAATATCATTTGTATAATTAATAACACATATAATAATAAATATAATATCGCAAAATAGAATCATACATGATTCTCATAAATATAGATTAGTTCAAATAAAAACAAAGATCCCGTGTTTCCTTATAAGATCACCTCCAACGCTGCAATATTCTAACGCAAAACACTAGAGTTGTGTCAAATATCTGCTCCAACCCTGCGCTGAAATCTTGCGCTACATCAGATATGGGAACAGTGCTGCGCCAATTGTAGCGCAACACTGTAGCGCAGCGACAGATTTTTTCCTTTTTTTTTGTTTTTTTATGCTCTAAACCATATATGGTCTAGTGTGTAAATTTGCACTAATTCATATATGGTATAAACCATATATGGTCTAGTGTGTAAATTTGCACTAATTCATATATTTTTAAAAGTAACAGTTTTGAATCGGTACATAGATGTATATGTATCTTCTTTAAAAAATTCAATTTATTATAATTCATTTTTAAAATGAATAAAAAAATAATATATTTAATAGAGTAAAATGTAGAGATAAGGGCTGGAGATGAATGTTCAACTCTACTCTAGAGTAGAGTAAAGTCCACGCTAGAGTAGAGATAAGGGCTGGAGATGGCCTAAACAATCGGCCTTGCAAGTTGCAACAGATCTAAAATATATCACGTCAATAATAAGCCCGAACTCATTTTTACTCCCAAGAGGAGAAAATAAAAAAAAACAAACAAACAAACAAACTTACAACCTTTTTTTTTTTACCACTTACAAATTAATCCTCCAATATCACCGATCTCTGCAAAAAAGGATGGCCTAAGCCTAACATACTTCAACTCCATCCACAAGAGCTGGCAAGCCCTGGACCAAATATTCCTACCTTAGATACCACCCCATTTTCCTGGAACACCTTTATAGCAATCCTCAATACCCTCAAATTATCACTATTTATTCATTACCCTTCCCCTTTTCCCCATCCTTTTTTTCGCACCTCCATTTTTTTCCCTTGAATGGATTTTCCTACTAACACACTCAAGCAAAACAGAGCCTTTTTCTCTCTTCTCCTCAGCCTATCCTTCCTCTTCTTAATCACATTCTACTTCACTTCCATTTTCCCTTCCTCAAACCACCCCAAAATCATCCTCCCCTTAAACCCAGCCGAAAACTGCGCCGCCATCGAACAATTCCCCGACCGAACCTCGAGATGCGATTTCGTTCGGTCCAATTACGCCGCGTGCCGAGGCAAAGCCTACCTGAACTACCTCGACGTCTTCTACTGTGGGGCCCGCCCGCCGTTGGGCTATGCGGTGCTCGTGCTCTGGCTCGTCGTCCTGTTTTACGTGCTCGGGGACACGGCCTCCACCTACTTCTGCCCCTCGGTCGCGGGCCTTTCCCGGGCCCTCCGCCTCTCCCCGGCCCTCGCCGGCACCACTCTCCTCCCCCTCGGAAACGGCGCCAACGACGTCTTCGCCGCCGTCGTCTCGTTCGCGCGCTCCGGCGGTGGCGGCGGCGGTTCGGCCGCCGTCGGCCTCAACGGCGTGCTCGGCGGAGCCCTCTTCATCACGTGCTTCGTGGTCGGGCTCGTGAGCTTCGTTGCGCGGGCCCGTGTGGTCGAACGGGCCGGGTTCATCCGGGACGTCCTGTTTCTCCTCTTTTCGCTCGGTTGCCTCCTCGCGATTCTCGCGTTCGGGCGGGTCGGGCTCTGGGCCGCGCTCGGGTTTGTGTCGATTTACGCCGCGTACATTGTGACGGTCTTTGGTATGCAACTCCGTCGTGGCGGCGGAGGAGAAATCGAAGCGCCGTTGTTGGACGAGGAAAAAGGGCTCGTCGTGTCGGAAAAGTGTGGGCTTGTCGAAGTCGATCGATCGGGCGCAAAATTGTCGAGAAATTATTATTATCTCGATATGGCGGTTTACCTCGTGGATTTGCCGCTCTCCCTTCCAAGGAAGCTCACGATTCCGGTCGTGAGCGAGGAGAGCTGGTCGAAGCCGCGCGCGACGTGCTCGGCCGCGCTGGCGCCAGTGTTCTGCGCGGCCGTGTGCGTCAACCTAGCGGAGATAACCGATTTTCGAATTCGATCGGCCGTCTACTTATCCTCGGCTACATTGGGGTTCGTTCTCGGGTTGTCGGCTTTCGTTCTGACGAAAAAATCGAGCCCGCCAAAGAGACTCATGGTCATGTGGCTCGTCGGGGGTTTCGCGATGAGCATCACGTGGACTTACGTCGTGGTCGAGGAAGTCGTGTCATTGTTGATCGCGTTCGGCCACATTCTCGGGATAAGCACGTCGGTGCTCGGGGTCACGGTGCTAGCATGGGGGAACTCGTTGGGGGACTTGATATCCAACACGGCTCTGGCGTTGAGGGGCGGGACCGACGGGGCACAGGTCGCCCTGTCGGGCTGTTACGCGGGCCCACTCTTCAACACGCTGATTGGGCTCGGGTTTTCGCTCGTCTTTGCGGTGTGGGGGGAGTACCCGTCGAGCTACGAAGTCCCGGGCGACGGGGAGTTGTACGAGACGGTGGGGTTCTTGATGGGGGGTTTGCTTTGGGCTCTTGTGATATTGCCAAAGAGGGACATGAGGCTTGATAAGTCACTTGGGGTTGGATTGTTGGCAATTTACTTTTGCTTTTTATTCTTAAGGTTGGTGAACGGTGTGGGATTGCTTAAACTTGGGACATAGGATAGGATGCTTTTATGTTTGATTTTTTTTTTTTTTAGTTGTAAATTAAAGATAGAGCTCGATTATTCGACTCAAGATGCTCGGAATCGATAACCGATAACCGATGAGCTTGTTGATTTTGTTGCTCCTTCGAAGATGGAAGTGGGCAATGTTTTGAATCAGTGTCAGGTTATGTACAGCTTTTTGAAGAAATTGTTCAAGTGCCTCCAAACTTTTGTTGCATACCTTTTTGTTCTTTTGAGTTTTAGCTGAGCTCCAACCCTTTTTAAAAAGCTATGTGAATTTGGGTAATTTTGACACGGTCAACAAGGAATTACTTTTACCAATTCATCAATATAATAATTCTTACCGTTGGATAAATATATATAACACATATGCAATGTATGTTCGATCAACGAATAAAACTGTGAATCTGATGAAATAAATACTCTGCAATG
Organism: Striga asiatica; assembly: GCA_008636005.1. Lineage (NCBI taxonomy): Eukaryota > Viridiplantae > Streptophyta > Magnoliopsida > Lamiales > Orobanchaceae > Striga > Striga asiatica. Next base: position 872,352 of record BKCP01010070.1, read on the forward strand.
TGAAACGAAAGGTTTGTCATTTTGACAAAAAATTCACTTATCTTTTGGCATTTTCTCTACTTGATAAGCATTGAATACGGGCACTTTGGATTTGGAAAGGTGAAGAGGTCCAAAGGCACAAATTCGTGTTCAATTCAAACAAAGTGACTACTGACAAGGAATTATAGTTTTCATTGTCCAAGAGACCCACATTTATTTGTCCAAACACTCACGAGTTTATATATATATATAATTACTAACTATGAATTTAGTGAAACTTATTTTCATTTTCTTCAAACAGGAGTTACATTTTTTTAATTAATTATTCAATAATTTGCTAAAATCGTTACACCTTAATATATATATATATATATATATATTTTATTTATTTTTTAGATCAGTTATTAAATTAATTCTAAATTTGGTAGCAAAATATTCAAATGTGTAACAGTTAATGTTGAAACTTAAAGTCGATTGGCACATTCAGAACTGTAACCGCTATATTTGGTTGCATTATTGGAAAAAATATATGATTGGCACATTTCTTTTTCTAAAAATCAGAAACACCAATAATTTTTTTTTATTTATGTTAATTTTCTTAATATATGCCACAAATATATAAATTATTTTATTCATGTTACTAATGTAAATGTTGCATGGTTAAAATAAAACTTAAATCTCAATTGATTTTGAATGATAAAAATAACTTAAGAAAAAATAATAATTTTTATATGATAGAAATACATGTTTAATTAATAAATATAAACAAAAACGTGTTTTATAACTGTACAAATGCACATGAATCGGATAAAAAGCAATAGTATAGCTAATTTTAGGTTCAATAAATCAATTTGGGTTCAACTTGTGGTCATATCAAGTCTAGCGGTGTAGTGGGATTTTGGATTTTCACATTTAAATTCAAACTAAATTAAAATTTACTTAAAAAGTTTCACGTAGTAGTGTGAGAAGCAAATTGTGTTTTCCTATTATCCATTTATTTGATCATAAATATGGAATAAAATAATCATTTTAATTTTTACCGATTTATTTTTATTTTTTTCTTGCTTTTATTGGTCGTATTTTGAATCATTTCGTATTGTATTATGTCTATAATGCTATTTGTCTCTATAATGGATATTTTAGGGGAGAAACATTGACATCCTGATTGGAGACTTCTATTTTTTAAACATTTTTTTTCTTTTTTGATACACTATTTTTTAAACATTGATGGTGAAAGTTGATAACGAAAAAAATGTCGTACTACTTGCTTACACATTCATTGCCGCCCACTTGCTAATTATTTGGCAATGCATGTGTACTACTTTTTCTATTTTATATAAAAGAAAAAAAAATGTGCTCAATGAATAGTGACAATTATGATGACCCATATTGTAACTTTTAAGATGTGAAATATGAACAGCAATCGATGATGAGTTTGTGGATAATATTAGTTTGTTTGATTACCTATATTCCATTGACAAATGATATTGTAATGCAACTAAATTGTTAGATGGATAACTTATCATATTTGTTGACATAAATAAATACACATTTATATTATGAAATAACACTCTTTTTCTTTTTTTAATATTAAGACATGAAAAAAATAAATATAAGAAGTTATGAACCTCCGACCGGCTATAAATTGGCTCACTCGAACTTCTCTTCGCCGGTAGAACATCGAGTACCTGCAAAGAACTTTCACACCGGAGGAGTTTTCTGGTGAACAACCTCCGATGCTTAAGTGAGTATAAGTTCTACTCAATTCTCAAAAGTATAGTAATGAAAATTGTGCTGAAATTGTAAAGCTCACCCCTATATAGGGGTAAGAATATTTGATGCCCGGATGAGCTGAGGTGGTTGCCCAGGTTGCCCGATTGTACAACACACTGAGGGTGTGCCAGAAACGATTATGTGATATGAACCACTCAGGTCATATCACGTGTCCTCTACACGTGGGGTTTGATTCTTCTAAAATTTCCTCGAAGGCTCGAATGTTCGACCAGGTCTAGGTCAATCAACTGACTACTCCGAGTATGTGAAATGGTTGATTAGACGACCGTTTGAGATGGTAATGGATGCTCAAATGTTCGACCAGGTCTAGGTCAATCAACTGTAATCCTAGTTCAGGCTATCTTTCTATCCAGCGGCTCTTATTCTCATTATGTTCGACCACGACCACACTTTCCTTACTTACTCGACCAGGACAATTCAGCCGGTTGCTCGACCGGTTAGTTAGATTGGCTTATTAGGCCAGTTTACTCCTTTGATATATTATCTCATATATATCACAATTAGTGGAAGTTATTTTTATTAGAAATAACTTATAAACAATTAGGTACATTTTTTTCAAAAAAAAATAAAATAAGGAGACCTACTTTCCATAAAGTATTGCCTTTCTGCATTTTAACTTTTTAATGGATTGTTTTTTTTTATTATTTTAGAACAAGTGGAATATACATAAATTATCCCATATTAGTGTTGTCAAGGGTATGATTGATAAATTTAACTAAAGCTAAGTCTGGACTGAAGGATTTACTGAGGGATTTGAAATCCATAGATTTCAAATTTACAAGTTCAAATCTTCATGCATGTTGTGATGGTAATGGATGTTAGAGGATTTCAAATTCATGCTAGATGTTTTTTAGTCATTATTCTGAAGGATTTTAAATGACTCCTCAAACCTAGTCATTTGAAATCTACTATTGACGACTACGCCGTCCGTGATCATTTAAGTTCATCACCACCGCGAGTCAACACCATCGGTGCGAGCTAGATAATTGATTTATAATATTTTTAACGCGTCCATTCAAGGAGGAGTGTGCAAGTAAAAAAATTTATATTTCAAAAATTTTGAAATCAAAAGATTTCAAATCCCTCAAAACAAACGGAGCTTAAAGGTAGTTAAGTGCAAATAGCTACTGTAATAATAATAATAATAATAATAATAATAATAATAATAATAATAATAATAATAATAATAATTTTTTAATTAATTAATTAGTCATAATTCTTCAAAATTAAAGATAATAAGTTATACATCACATCTTAGGATTTAGGTAATCGGTAGAGCCCTATATATGTAAGTATAGTAATTTAAATTTATATTGTCATTTAACGATAAAATTTAGTAAAATACAATATGCACATTATCGAGTGTATAAATAATTTTAAATTTTATATCCATACATATACTTTGTAATATTTTGTTCTTCGTATACTAGTTTTAAATAATATTAATATCCCCTCTTAATATAATTTAAAAAATACTATAATTTTACAAAAAAATTTATAGCCACTTGCATATTATATCTTTTCAATCCAACCATGGTAAATAATTATTTAAATGTTTTTATAATATCTATAAAAATACATTGAAATAGTTATAGAATATTACATGATCTTTCTAATATATTTTAAAGAGTTGAAATAAAAATAAAATAAATTTTGATTAACACCATGGTAAATAAATTATTTAAATCTTTTTAGAATATCTATACAAATACATTGAAATAGTTCATGTGTTTTTTCTATTATTTTATATTTTATATATTTTTTTTCAAACAATCCGTGTAGTACATGGGTGTCGTACTAGTATATATATTAAATAAAAAAAATTGTATCCAATGCAACCTAAAAGGAACCTGATGGCGATAAAGTGTTACTTGTGTCGTGCGAATTTAGTTGATATATGCTTACAGCACCTTTTCCAACGCGTTTCCCGCCACTTCCATGAGTTCCACTCTCCGTCAACTCATACACGCCAATACGCCATACTCGAGTCTGTCACTGTGGGTAGACTGAACAAGAAGAGAAGGAGAAGGAGAAGGAGAAGGCGAAGGAGAAGGCGAAGGAGAAGAAGATGTTGTGGGTGGATAAGTATCGTCCCAAAGCCCTAGATAAGGTTCTTGTACACCAGGATATAGCCCAAAATCTCAAGAAATTGGTAATTTTGCTGCAAACCCAAATTCAAATTGTTCTTTTTTGTGTTTTGAGGAGAAGGGATTTGAAATCAATTCGCTTTTACTGCATTGATTGTAATTTGGCGGTTTATTGTATAGGTGACAGAGCAAGATTGTCCGCATTTGCTGTTCTATGGGCCGTCTGGCTCGGGTAAGAAAACCCTAATAATGGCCCTTCTCAGACAAATTTATGGTGCCAGCGCTGATAAGGTGAGAGGTTATTAGCTAGCTTCCGAAGTCACTTTTATTGATTGTTCTTTAAGGTTTTGTTTGATAGTTTGTAATTTTGGAGGTAGGCAAACATCAAGTGAATTGTGTGAGTGAGGTACTACAGCTGAAACATTTGTCTACAGCTTATCATCCTCTGTGATTTTATCTACAAAAGCAAATTAAAATGATCTTTTTGGTTACTAACTTTCTAGGCTGTTCAAAATAATTTCGGATTTTATTTGTTGTATTTAAGACCCAAACCAAGTATAACCTTGTATAGTTATCCCTTGAATCTAAAGAGAAACAGTATAAGTAAAATAATAAGAAAGAAAGAAAGCTAAAGTACGAATTGACCCTCAATTTCATTGATGATGAGTGGGAAGTCTAGATTTTGATATGGAGTTCATAAAGTGTAAGTTGCTTTCTGCTCAGCGAATGAGGTTATTCTGATGTGACTCAGTAAATGTTACTTTGCAGGTGAAAGTGGAAAACAAGAACTGGAAAGTTGACGTGAGTTCTCCATTCTGCAATTTCTTTTGAGATAATTGTTGTTTAATGTAATTAAGAACCACAGATTTACGGTGTTGTTTGATCTTTTGAACGTTCTAACTTGAGTAGATCTCGAACCTTTTGTTTCCCAGGCTGGGAGTAGAACAATTGATGTAGAACTCACAACTTTGTCAAGCACGCACCATGTTGAGCTGAGCCCTAGTGATGCAGGATTTCAAGACCGCTATGTGGTGCAAGAGATAATCAAGGAAATGGCAAAAAACCGACCAATTGACACTAAGGGAAAGAAGGGATTTAAAGGTACCTGTAGCTTTCACCTCATCATAGTTTGGTAATTTTCAGCAGTGTCTTTTATGCTTTCTATTTTTCTGAGGTAAAAAAAAAAACTTGTGGATTGTAATATTGTTTCAACTTAAGATCCTCTTTTGCTGTTTGTAGTTCTTAGTTTTCCCCCTTCTTTTTCCTTCTTCTTCTTCTTTTTTATATTAAACGGCGCAATGCACCTTGGGTCGCTACGGAAATAGCCTCCTTGTATAATTACAAGGGTAAGGTCTGCGTACAACTGACCCCCCAGACCCCAACCTGTTGGGAATATACTGGGTATGTTGTTGTTGTTGTTGTTGTTCTGTAAGAACACTTGTTATATGAATTTATCTATAATAGATGTGATAATGGCATAAGAAGATCAAGAAGAAGCCTTCTACAATTCCTCCAATTTGGTTCCTGAAAGAATTTTATTGTTGAGTTCAGTAATTTATCTGTGCTGATGACGTGGCATGTGGAAATCAGTTCTGGTGCTGAACGAGGTTGACAAACTCTCGAGGGAAGCCCAGCACTCCCTCCGAAGGACAATGGAGAAATACAGTTCATCTTGTCGACTCATTCTATGCTGCAACAGCTCCTCCAAAGTTACTGAAGCCATTCGCTCTCGTTGTCTGAATATGAGAATTAATGCGCCAACATATGGAGAGGTCAGTATATTTTATAGAATATGTATTTTCAATATATATAATATATATTATTTCAGATAATGAACCTGTGTGCATCTTTTATTTATGACATTTCATGCTATATGCTTTTAACGATGGATATTACCAATTTTTTTACGAATCCATGATATATGTTCTTAAATGCCAGATTGTGAAGGTGTTGGAATTCATCGGCAAGAAAGAAGGGTTACAGCTTCCATTTGGATTTGCTGATCGAATTGCTCAGCTATCTAATCGGAGCCTGAGAAGGGCAATATTGTCACTTGAAACTTGTCGCGTCCAACAGTTAGTNCATTTTCCTGATAATTAGAAGATGCAATGTTTTTTTTCCTGCTCCAGGCATTTGTTTTGCTTTAAACACAGTTATGTCCTGATGCTGTTTTTTATTAATTTAGGTACCCTTTCACTACCAATCAACCGATACCCCCAATTGATTGGGAGGAATATGTTTCTGAAATAGCATCGAGTATACTTAAAGAGCAGAGTCCTAAAAGGTTTGATATTAATTTTCGGCACAATCCAATAACAACTACTTTTTTCTTAAAATGATGCAGTTTTGTAACCTTGTTCGTTATAACGTTGTACAACTGTCATCAACACTATGTCTGAATAATCGTACATTTATTTTCTAGGTTGTTTGAGGTGAGGGGAAAGCTTTATGAGCTACTTGTCAATTGCATTCCTCCGGAAATCATTTTAAAGGTTTGCATCTATACTTTTCTAGTTCAGTCGCCCAAGTAGAAAGGCATAGCTAATGAATCCAATAACGAATACCTTTTTTTTTTGTTTAAAAAAAAATTATTGCAGAGGCTGCTCTATGAACTGTTAAAGAAATTAGATTCTGAGCTCAAGCATGAGATCTCTCATTGGGCTGCATATTACGTAAGTTTATGATCTCTCATTGTTTTAGATTTTGTAATTATAGATGATTATGCTCCATATCTATTGGTTCATTTCCCCATGATATTAAACTTTTTTTTTTCTCTCCAAATTTCATGTTCGATAAACTAGTTTATCTTGAATTAGTAATAAGGTTATGTGTTTCTTTAGCAGAGGCTTGTGATTCTCCATGCTTGTCTAAAAAGCAAAATGCTCATTACGCTGGATATAAGCATACTTCAATAATGTTCAATAAATGTTCGTCAGAATTAGTTCTTTTTTTCATCAGTATAATATCTCTAAAATTATATTTTCTTCTCTCAGGAACATAGGTTACGTCTTGGGCAGAAAGCAATATTTCACCTCGAAGGTATGTATATCACGTTATCTTATTGAATTCTTTATGCTTATTATAATCTTTATACAAATATTGCAGCAGTTTTGAATTTTTTTTATGCTTATTTATGCCTTCATACAAATATTGCAGCATTTGTGGCCAAGTTCATGAGTGTCTACAAAGGTTTCCTCATCGAGACATTTGGCTGAATTGTCCGTGGAAATACAAATGGAGGGATTATTAATTTATTACTATGCTTCCGAATCTATTCTGTTTGAGTTTGTCTAATTTTGTTGTCACCTTTCTCAATACGGGCTTCTAAAATTTTTTATTTTGAGAGAATGCAGGTGAATTTTTAATCTTTATATGTGAAGTGTGAAAACCAAATTATTGGATGCACTCATCATAATCATAGCAAACACATCACAAATGCTAATCCTTTTCAAAATGATCTGCCTAATATCACTTGGGAACAAGGAGACTTGTATTACGAACAAAGATTTCGTAAAATAAAAATTAAATAAATCAAGGGCATATTTGAATCTGTTAAATTAAAAAGAGAGTATGTGGAGTGTTCTCTGAATCTGTAAAATGTAATTATTTTTATAATTTCAAAAGAATCATATGAATTTTATTTTTATTTTGTCAATTGTAATATACTGTAAATGAAATTGTTTCATATTTATGGCCATCTAACCTACTACATCAAAATCAATTACTATTTATTGGTAAGTTATAATGTATGCAATTTTATCGCCATTTTTGTCGGAAACAATGGGGAGAAAATCCTAATGGTACAAGAGCAGGAGGTTTTTCCACAAAGAACATAATAGAAATTGAGTCCAAATTAAAGCCCGAGCAAGTTAGAATTGAAACTGCATTTCAGCCGAATATCCGAGAGCTTCAAGATGACCGGCCATGGCTTTGTTCATCGGTGGCGGACCACATCTCAGAATCTGAAAAAAAAGGACCAACATTATGAAACTCAATATGCTTAAAAGTTAAAACTCTCTTCAAAATATATTCTTTTCCACACTATTTAGTATTTACTGAAAAAATTTTAAAATACTAGCTAAAAACTACCTGAATATCAGAAGCTGGTGCTGGGCAGTGAGCCTGAATCATTTCCTTGGACACAAAACCGACCCCACCATTCCAAACTTCAGGAGGCTGTAGAAAATCGGTCGAGCTCAACAATTATTCAGAAACTAAAGGGTAAATGCAACAAAAAGAATGTGTACAAGATTCCAGGATTTCTTTCATCTTTTCTTAATATCCCAAAATGAAAAACTAACAGACT
>BKCP01010070.1:881409-918807 GCA_008636005.1 Striga asiatica
ACTGCAAATTGTACCTTTGGTCCTTTCACAGACAAATAATCACCTTCACGCATCTCTCTGAAATGATGAGACATTCTTCCTTGCGGATACATCTATCGTTGTATAAATCAAAAAACACACAAATGAGACTTAAAAAGAAAAAAGAAAAAAAAAAGTATTAATTTCATTTAGCAGAGGCACACCCAAATAAATGGATGACACTACATAATTAAGCACCTTTATTACTAACTCAAAATATCCAACATCAGAATCCAAAGTCGTCGGGGTGTATGGCTTAATTACATCTTCACCTTGACTGTCCTTACCCCTGCAGTATAAATTAATATTCGTTCATAAGCTAATATCAAGCATAATTATGAGAGCTTTTCCAGCAATTAAATTTGAAATAATATGCCACACCAACCAAATAACAGGGAAAAAGAAAATGTGATATCATTATCATGAATATAACAATTAGATGATCAAATTAACCTGCAGCTTATGTGTTGTCCAATAGGAAGGCCCAAAACAGAGGTGGGTGTAGGAAGGGCAAACTTGAATTTCGCCACATTATGGCTGAGTTGTGTTTTCTTGACGAGCTTGAATTCCTTGAACTTCTCAGGATCCAAGCACACTATGTAAAACGTACAACATTAACAATCATAAATACAAAACACAAAACTTTGAGATCTTGTACATGTACACTGTACTGTAGCTCAAATAAGTGAAAAATAAGAAACTAAAATAAAATAAATGTGCAAGAACGTGTTTTTTCTCATCCCCTTGAGAAACCCACAAAAGAAAAAGCAGAAAAGCTTTGATCTTTACACTAGCTGAGATCTTTCTAATTGAAACAACAATAATAAAAATAACTCCCTTTAAGCTAAATGCAAGCTACCAGAAAACCCACAAAATTTACTCATCCAAAGACAACATTAATCCTTGAAAAAATACATGAATTTGGACATTCATCATTCAATCGCAACAAATTAGCTTCAATAAAACGAACCTTTAGGCTTCTTCGACGACAACAAAAAGTATGCGGCAACAATTGCAAGAAGACCAACAGCAATACCAACAAACAGTTGGCCCTCAGACGTTGCCAAGAAATCCATAATCTCCAATTAATCAAAAGAGCCTGAAAAAACACAAAGACTAAATCTAAAAACAACTTCTAATACACAACACCATAACAGCTAAATCTTGACCGAGGAAACAAGAATTGATGATGCGTAATGGGTTGTACAATACAAGATTGATTGATTGATTATTTTTTTTTTTTTTTCTTGTAATTTGGTTTAATAGAACAGTGGTGTGATTAAAATTGAAACTAAAGTAGTAGGTAAGGAAAAAGTATTGGTGGTCGCATAAACCTTCACCCACCTAACTCAGGTCACTCGCAAAGCAGCTTGGTAGCCCCTTGTTTTATTTTTTTCATTTTTTCGAACGTGGGAGTTTCCAAAAAACCACGTGCACCTTGCTATTGCATTTAATTATTTTTATATTGCGATTTTGATGTTTTGCATGCTAGTTATTTTAGAAGAAAATTTTGAAAAATGTTGTAGGTACATAATAGTGTACATAAGGGTGTACATAACACTCATATTGAATGAGATTAATAAAAAATAAAAAAATTAAGTAGGCTCCACTCCATGTGAGTGTTATGTACACCTCTATGTACATTTATTTATGTACTTGTAGCATTTTTTGAAAAAAAATTCTATACCTTCTAAAATCAATTTTTGATATTATTGTCTATTAAAATTTTAGAGCTTAACTCAGTTAACGACTATGTTTTGATCACATTTTAAAACAAATTTAGGATTTTTGAATAAAATGAGGTATGATTTATTTATTTGAGATAATTATTCAATGAAAACGCAAGCGACATATATACAAAGGAAACAATATATATACTTTTTAATTTATCGACATTCAAAATCCCTTTTCGAAATAAGTTACACAGACTAAGAGATGAAGAAGAGGGGGAATAGAAGGAATGAAACTATTCAATTTTCAATTGAAGGCTGTCCATTGCTTACAAGAAGATTTTTCTAATAAAGTAGTTTTCTGGATCAACAACATGATAAAAAACGGATAATTCATACAGAGTTATCGAGCCCGCCCAACTGACAACTAAGGTTGTATGCGGAAATTAACCGCCTAAACATCTAGATGTTTAGTTTTAGAATTCTTTTCAAATTCTTAGTAAGAATTTTTAAGATTCAATAAAAAAATTTGATTAGTAACTCTAAAAAGCTTATATTTTATGAATTTGTTCGACTATTGAACAGAAATCCAACTGTTGAATCTACTTCATTAGAGAAACCATCTTCAAAAATTAAATATTTTGATCATCTAGAAATCAAATATTAAGTTTTCTATGTTCAAGTGTATCCTACATTTTTACTCAATCAATTACCACGAATCAGTTGTCCAAAGTTAATATCACACCTTATTTTGTCATCTTTTCATGAGTTTCAAGTACCTAAACCAAATTTTAAAGTTCAATTCAAAATCATGTCATTTTAGTTATTAACTTATGGGAGAAAACTTATCAATTTCTGATAGAATGGGGTTTTTAAATCCCATTTAAATCAAATAGTATTTTGTTTACTTTAGGATGAAACATGCCAACTTTTAAACTTTAAGAGGCAATATAACGAAAATCGAATTTTGTTTTTTTTAAAAAAAAAAAATCACTTATTTTGGCGACGTGGACAGACACGTCACGTGGTATAAATGAATTTAACCAAGTCGTACAACTAAAGATTTTTATAACTTGCTCAACAATTGAGCATGATAGATCACCATATCAGAGAAATTGAAATCTTATTTTAGGACGAATATAAAATGAAACACGAGTATGTTATTTACTACTACATACTAATAGAATTTCAAATATCATGGGAGAAAGTAGTACATCAGGTACTTGTTTATTTTGAACTATCAAATTGAAGAAAACTAAAACTGAGGAGATGAAGATATGTTTATACTCCAGTTTTTGCTTACTGTATTAGTTTGGTGCCAAGTTGGTCAGCAGGCTATGTTATCAAAGACTTTTAAAGCATGAACAGGCTGTACCATGCACTAGGTACACATGAACAGTAGTAACAAGCAAATAACCTTATATAGGCATCATTGCATATGAACTGGTTAGAACTTGAGAAAACCAAGAAGAAAAATATGTAAGGAATGATATCAAGATCGCCTCTTGAGTCTGACCATTAACATACTGAGAATGCTCTAATTCTTGAAAGGAGTTCATCAAACAATCGAAAGTTTCCACACATCATTGATGGAATGGATCTCCCCATTTTACCTGAAAATCAACATTTCACAGTAAGTTGCCGATGGTATTATTCATTGAGAGAGAGAGTGGGTCATGCCTTCGTGTGGATAGCAACTGACTTCTCCATGATTTCAGTTAAGTGCTAATCTGGCAAAAATATTCTGAGTTGCACAAATGTTTGTGGTGATGAAGGTCAACATTAGTGCGATTACATATAATACGAATAGTTAAATTAGTAATTCAATAGAAAAGGATATCTTTTCATGTAGAAGGGGATTGTTGAGCATCAGCAGCTTATTGCTATTCACGACAGCCTGAACCAGTAGTTCTTTCGCTTCATCGTGTTTCTTCCTCAGCATATTGCACAGCTGAAAACGAAAAATAATTATTCCCATTAAACCATTCTCTTCTTAATTAGTGTCAGGAGAAGGGTTTCTAACGGTAACATGTGAAAATGTAAGTGTTCTTACATCGTCGAGCTCCTTGCCATGAGCTTCAGCTTGTTTGATGTTGTTATTACTCTCAATCGAGAATGACATGTTCACTTCTTTGACCTTTGCCTCGTGGGGAATGTTAAGTGTAGAAAGTACTTCTTTGACATTTGCCTCATGAGGGATGTTAAGTGTAGAGAGTTCGGTGTTGAACATTGTACTTTTGATGCTTTTATTTTCAATGTTACTGTGGTTGGGTACCTATCAATGCAAAATCCTTATGTCAGTAACTGTGTTGTTAAGAAATATAGTTGGCCTATATTTGCTAGAGTTTCATCTTTAACAATCACCTTTAGGTCAAGAATCTTTTCTGATGAGTCCACAGCAATTCTGCATATTCCACAAAAAAATTATGCCGAACAACGCAAACCAAAAAGNTTTTTTTTTTTTTTTTTTTTTTTTTTTTTAAAACCAATTATCATATTGAATGGAATATCTTGAACCTGCTAGCAGTAGGTGATTGGATGAGTCTTTTGGATGGATTCAAGACACTAATGTTTGTGGTAACCCCCTGTTGCAAAAACGACATTTTAATCGGAAGAAGATATAACAGTCATCATTATGCTTTATTTACCTCCGGTGTTTTTCTCTTTGTGGATTGGGCAGTAGGTATTTGCTTCTTGGCGTTTGACGAATGAGCAATATCAGATGTTGATTTCCTTAATAAAACCCTGTTCTGAACAGTGCTTCCAATCGGATTAATATCTTTCTGAATTGCGGGCTTTGTTGACTCAATGTTTAAACTGAAAATTTTGAAAGATCGAAGAAGAGAAAAAGATTTATTGCTTATATTTTTCCCCCTACATCCGAACCATGGTAAAACTCGAAAATCAAGATGGACTTACCATTGGAGTTTCACGCCTGGGGGTTCAGGGGTCTTCCTACCACGTTCAATCGAGAAAAGCTTATTATGTTCTTCAGCAGGAATTTGTTTATTACTTAATCGAATAGCTGCGAAGGAAATTGGATTTCCACCCTTCTGTTCTGCATTTTTGTTCACCTCCAAGGAAAAGGAAGAGCCAGAGTTTCTGAAAAGTTAACAAACTAAATTATGTTCCTCAGAAATCTTGTCTGGTTTCAACAGTATCAGTCCACCATATTGGTAATTTATCTAATCAAAGATCCTTAATCCTGGTAAAATCAAGCTTATAGTGGACATGATTCCAGATGGTATTTTACACAAATGTCCCGGGACATAGTCAAATCCAAAAGCCGGCCAATACTCCTTCTTGTCCTGCACTCTCTAAATGTCAGCTTCAAAACGTTCAATTAGTGTCAAATGCACTTCCAATACAGTTTAAATGAAGCATTCTGTTTTATATATGAGGAAGAGAATTGTCACAATAAACAGTGAATTACACAATGTGAGAATGTAGTACCACTTGAGTATTATTTAGTTTCTGAAAATCATTGTATCATTCGACATAGTTCAAACTGAAATATAAGTAGCAAATCGTTAGTAGAAAAGGAATAACGAACCTAAGAGCATCCGTATCTTTCACGCTCTTCTCTTTTGTCGTTTCTGTCTCCTTACCTAGTGCGCTAGAAGAATCATTCAGCTTCTTCCCATTTTCTAGCCCCTCAGCACTGCACATCAGATTACTGAAAGTAAACTGTCTATCATTGTCTTCCATATTCGTACTATGTCTAATATGACAAAAACAACGACACTTTAACTGAAACATAGATTTGTGTTACGTGTTGAGCTCACCTGGGGACCTTGAGAGCCACATAGCTTTCCTGCTTCTGTATCTTGGGAAATTCCTTTAGCTGTGTTTTCACTAGTTTGGAATATTGCAAGGGGAGAGGGGCTACTCTTGTATCACTTTGAGTACTAACCACGCCCTCTCTATTTCATATTAGACAACATTATCTCAAACGAAACACTATTACAAAGTAAAATTGAATTATTCAAAATATAACACCTTTTCCGTCCAACTAGACTGGGTTGAAGGGTGCCCATCTTTCTAGTACTTAATGGGGCAAATATTGTCTGGTTTGAGACATCCGGTGCAGGACATACTGGTTTCTCTGTCTGAATGAAAGATTTTGAGCAGGGTGCACTTGGCTTTCTTCCTTCATCTGTTTCTTTCTCTGACAGATCAGCTGTTTGACTGCAACAGGGTAAAATCATGGATCAGTTTCTTTCCTTTTTTTTTTCTTTTTTGAAAACAAAATGGTTTTCATTTCCACAAGAATATTCCATGTAAGAAACAATTTTTCTTTCAATCACTTTACTGGAGAAACAGAAAGAGAGCATAATCTTTACCCGACAAAGTTTGACTTCAAAATCTCCAAATTTTTCTCCCTGGTAGATGTTTTGTCACCGAGTATTCCTGGCACAGCACTAGTGGCACAAGAACTCTCAACGAGTGATTTAACTTTACCTACTTCAACTCTGTCTCGGTTGTTCATCACATGGTCTTCAACCCCAACTTCATTCTTTTTACCAGTATTCTCCTCAGCAATCTCAACAGTATGGAGGAGGTGTGAGTTGACAGGTATTGCATATTTGTAATGACAGGATGAACTGTCAATAGACGTATGATCAAAATCTTGTTTTCGATTTGAACTAGTTGTGTTCGTACTCACGGAATTAGCGTCATCATGTTCCTCTGATGAATGGTCTCCAGTCGGCTCATTGATAAAGTGCGAATCAGATGATTTATCTTTGCCATCATCATTTCCAGTACAACCTTCAAGCTGAACTGGTTTGGCTGAAACCAAATTTTCAGATGGACCCACTTTAAGTACCTCCATGAAATCAATTGTTGTATCAAAATGACTCGTTGCTTTATCGGATTCATGAATAGCAGCTGAATGTTCTGGAGTATCATCATCATCCATTGCACATTTAGAAGGGAGTATGGGTTCATGATCTGCATCTTCTCCAACCGGGCTATCCATATCAACATTCATCGCAGTTCCATTTACAGATGCATTTTGTGCCCAATCTTCTGAAACGGTCATACTTCTAATATCTTTCTTGTGCATGGAACCTTCCTCTTCTTGACACCCGCTTCCACTCAGAGAAGTACCTTCCTTATTTTTGTCTTTTTCAGCTTTTGAGACATCTTTTGTTAAATTTGACTCGAAATTGAAATTGTCCAACCTGGAAATAGAGAAAGTAAAATGTCAATGCATGATACTCAAGGTCATATGATCGCCATAAATGGAGCATGACAGCTTCTGCAGACTCACTCATCAAAGTCAAATGCAAAAGCAAAATGGTCAGCTTTTCCTTTATCCTTTCCACTGGATGACGATTCTTTTGGCTTCTCCTTGGGGTTTTCATCCTTTTTAAGTGGAGGGGAGATATCCAGATCAGACATATCCATCTTGAAAGATGACATTTTTCCAAAATCACCATCCAAATTAAAATCCACATCCCTGGAAGCAGAACCTTATCAGTAAGCTAGGAGTTGTACTATGTCACTGCAAACTTACAGTCACATCCTATATACAGCTGTTGTTTTTAAAATAAACTTCACCAAGAACATAATATCAGCAAAGAAGTACATAATTTAACAAGAAAAAAAAAACCTTAATAAAATGCACTTTGGACATCAAACCCAGATACCAACTAACAAGTAAATACCATGATAATTTTCTCCTCACATATCATTAAAGTTCCTATAATATCAAGCTGAATTTCTATGCAGAAGAGATTATGAATAGTCTAATAAAATTCATAAATCCTATCTTACGCTTTATCAAACTTAAATGTCTTCTTATTGCCAGGCCCAGGAGTCAGATCAAAATCCATTTCATCCCTCTCAGCTATTGAGATTGATTTCCATGAACTAAGAAAGTCCTTCCCAAAGTCCATATCTGCATTAAGCATAAATGAGAATGGAATGAGTTATAACTTACGTCTCAAATGAAGATCACATAAACCTTAGAAAATGAGGTAATACAGTCTGACACGAGAAGGGTTTTTACGAGTCTACATTCATCCCACTAGCATACTTTCCAATAATTCGATGCTATAGACATGTCACGCCTCTACTTTTTTCTTTCTAAAACAGAAAAAAGTTAAAAAAAATTCATGCACTAATATGCCACATAATAATTTTTAATCTGCAGAATTTTCATATATTCTTAAAGAATGATAGACAATAAGAGATGAGAGTATACCTAGCAACGAACTCTTCTCCTTTGAACTGATAGAAAAAGAATCTCTTTTCTGATGTTCTGCCATCTCGGTCTCCAGTTATTGCTGTTTGCCTTTCTGCAAGCAATCAGTAGCCAGTTGCAATTCAGCAGGACAATGAAAAAATTCCTGGATGAATCTAGTGACAGATAACCATTTCATA
Source organism: Striga asiatica (assembly GCA_008636005.1). NCBI lineage: Eukaryota > Viridiplantae > Streptophyta > Magnoliopsida > Lamiales > Orobanchaceae > Striga > Striga asiatica. Next base: position 889,488 of record BKCP01010070.1, read on the forward strand.
CAGATCATGCAGATTATTAGAGCTAATAATTTCAGGTATTATCTGTCAAATATATCATAAACAACATGAACACATTTTTTTACAATACAACCTGAGAAAGGCAGTTCACTGCCTCCTAGTCACACACATACACCATCCGTATACTTAGGTTTCACTAATCTACTTGGCTAGATTTTGGAAACTTAGTCTATAGTCAATCTAAACCAAGAATTGAAGGCAAAAACGTAGAACTGGATAATTCCAACAGAAAGTAGTTCAATGGTCAATCGAATCCCAGAGTACATAAAAAAAACGAAACTAGATGCTATATACTTTTATAGTTAACAAGAAGTACATTGCATCAGAAGCCTCTAGTTGAACCATGTGTTCTTCTGATTGGATAAAAAAGTTCTGAAAGTTTACAGAAAAGTTATTCAAGCCTTAACTATTTCTGCATTTTACCATCTCCGGCAATTCGGCTGCAGATTCTAATATTCAACATGCTCTTCCGACATACCAGAGATTATGCTACTATTTCGATTTAACATAACAATAAAATCAATAAACTGCAGATTTGGGGAAAAGTGAAGACAGAACATTAAATGGTTCGTGTCATCAATTTTCACAATCATCATATCAACTTCAACAATTAATCCAACGACAACAAAGACGATGAAAAAAATGACGCAGTGACCAATTACACTGATGGCTGGTGGTCTGTGCAAATTATTATCACAAATCTGAACAGCAAACGAGATAAACCTACCGCTAATTGCTGCAACTCGAATCGCAAATAAATTCTTCTAATTCGTAAAGTGAAAAGGAAAATTGCAGAAATTATACAGTCAGAAGTTACGCTAACCGAGTCGAACGAACAACGATTCCCACGGATACTCATTGTTACCTCAATTGCGAAGACGAGCACTAGCAGCGTTGCGTAAAGTGGTATATAGATACATGCGCCTGTATATGTATACTGTATGCACGTATGCTCTGTGTGTGTGTGAGAGAGAGAGAGAGAGCTTCGATTCGCAGTGATTGAAAATTGCAGAAGGTTGTGGGCAGAGCCTAAAAGGTACTACGCTTCGAGAAGGCGCTAAATTTTGAAAGGTGCATGACTGAGAAAAACGAGCCAAAATCGAAAAATAATTTAATACGGTTCGATTTGATTTGATTTGATTATTTATTTATTTATTTATTTATTTTTTTTTGGGTGGTGTGTTGAAATTTCGCAATTTAATTTTTTTATTTTTCTAAATTTGGTGCAGGACCTTTGCTCAACGATATCTGTAGAAATTGGTAAAATGAATAAATAAATAATGAAGATGAAAAATCCAAAAATACTAAAATAGGGTAAAATATAGTTATTGGTGCTAGTTTGAATTTTAATTGAATTTATTAGTAACTATTTGAACTTTCGTTTGCTTATTAATGAAAGGAGCTTAAATAAAAGTATAATCAGACCAAATTCTACATTTTATTGAAGGAAAAAAAAATATATGTATTCAAACTTGTGTCATTCATTACAAATTTATCATTATACACTAGAAAACACTACTATTTGACAACTTTACATCCTAAAATATCATAACTTAAAAAACAACATCAACTTGAACTAATGTGATCAAAACATAAGTTTTATCTTATATTTTATCCGTTCTACATGTTCTTCACCTATTTCTAATTAGTATCACAAACATTAATTTTTATTAACTTTTACATTTATTACAACCAATAAAGACTATTTTTATAATATTTTTTCCCACATGTATATTCTACTGTGAAAAAGAAATAAATAATGAAAATGCTAAAAGCTTTAAAATTACAAACACCCATTTCAACACCAAGTTATGCACTATTTACAAATGAAGGTACAAATCCCAAAACAAAAGCAAAAACTATAAAATTAATTACACATATTGACAAATAACTCTCACATTTCTCACAATCTTTACTCCTTTCTGCTACAACTGAAACTGAACTACGTAATACATAACAATACAAATGCAATTATAAAACATCATATTCAAAAACATAACAGTAACTATTGCTGTGCTTCTGAGATTTGAAACACAGATTAAATCGAAAAATTTTCATTATTTTTTTCGAATTTGAGAGATTTTCCGTATCACGTGAAAGTGTTGTGGCTCTCATATATCTCATCCAGATGAGCTGCAGGGACGTAAACAACATCCTGCAACGCGCTGTTTTTACGGCCGTAAAAAATGTAAACGAGTGCCCCAACAGCCAGCCAGGCAGACACGCGTGCCCAGGTGGCACCACTGCATATTTACGACACAGTTAATTAGATATAAATAGTATTAATGCTGATGTAATTTCCCTAAACGACAAACTACGGATGCTTGGCTATCTCAGTTAAACTCCGAGTTAGGCAAAAATGCAAATTTAGTTCGGTTGGTTTGACGCCATAGCAATTTTAGTCCAAAATTTCCAATTTTTCCATTTTTGATCATGTGATTTAATATTTTGCTGCAATTTCAATTCTCAAAAATAGAAATTGCAACAAACTTGTAAATTACAGGACTGAAATTGCAACAAAAGTTTAAATTACATGACTTAAATTGCTAATCGAAAATATTGGAATTTGGGAATTTGTTGCAATTTCAGTCCTCGCAGCAAAATATTAGTAAATTACAGGACCAAAATGCTAAATTACAGGACCGAAATGCTAGAACCTTGAGACTAAAATTGCTATAACGTTAAACCAAAACGACAAAAAATGCAATTTTGCCATTCCGAGTGGTGCCCTCGAGTGAAGAAAATAGCTAAGGTCAGAGAACTCACCCGAGGTTTATTAACAAATAGACGTTGATCAAAATGCAGGCAATAGGTAACATTTAAGGTCAGAGAACTCACCCGAGGTTTATTAACAAATAGACGTTGATCAAAATGCAGGCAATAGGTAACATTGGAACGAACGGGCAAATGAAGCCTGAAAGGAAAAAAAAAAAAACAAAAAAAAAAATAAAAAAAATGAGGAAATCAAATAGGACACGACAAAATAAATAAACGAGTTTAATTTGCATGTCGCCCGAGAATTTCATTATAAGATCAACACAAAAATAGTACCTCCAGTGTGCCCGAAATTGTGCCTCTCGTCATCTTGGTCTATCCACGTTAGCGAAAGCAATCCAGACACAAGGAGAACGCCACCAATTCCACAAAGCGTAAACCGAAACAGGCTGGTGAAAATCGAGACGTTTGATTTTTGAAAAAAAAAAATTGGAAATTAATGAAAACCGGGAGTTGAGTTGATATAACAAAGCTAACAAACCTACGAAGTCCCAAACTTGAGGCGGACAAAGTAAAGATAAGAATGCCGATGCACGTGATCATGATCGACCAGCCAGCAATCTTCCTTCGCTTGGCCTCGTTCATTTGGCCTTGCAAAATAAATGAGAAAAAAAAAAAAAGGCATAATGAGAAAACAAAGACCGAGTGGAGATATTTACATAGTTAAAGATAAATTTATTAGAAACTTTTTTATGATAATCTTGCGGTGTGTATAATGATATCTCCAAAGATGTTGAGCCTCCATAACCATATTTCAAATTTTTTAGAAATTTCAGCAATTTGGATAGTTATCAATTCAACAACATATATGGAAACATACAGCGACTTTTAATGATTTTATTGAAAATTAGCTCGAAAAGAACATGTTAGCTCGGCAAGAAACAGCAGCCAAGATAATGTAAGCAAGAAATCGATTACATTGGCAAAATGTAAGAATTACTTTCAACTATGACCGACCTGAAAAGAAAAAAAATGAATAAATAAACATTCCGTAATGAAGTGAGGTAAATTTCCAGTCAAAAAGAACATGGGTATATATTCCTTATGCAAACAGTGAAAAAATTTTACGCATCATAAACGGTTAAACGAACTTACTGTTTAACTGTCCAGTTGCTTTCTCGATAAGTGTATCCTCAATCCTCGTCTTTTTGCTGGCTAAAACTGGAACGGGTGCCACGTCAGCATCTCCGGGACTATTGCTCATACTATAGCGCATGGAGACAAAATCTATAGCTTCCCGAAAGGATGGCGAAAGTGGGACCTCGTCAGGTGGAACGTATCTCAGTATAAGAACCGAGATTGCCACCATTGTGAATGCCAGAAGTGTACCAACACTAACCTGAAAGTCAAATTTCTGGTCAATCTAAATATGAGTGTGTTGAGAGAGAGAGAGAGTAGCAAATACCATTCCCGATAATTGCTCCACGTCCATAAAGAGTGTCAAGATTGATGCTAGTACACCAGTCACTATAGTGCTCTTCATAGGGATTTGAGTTTTTTTATTCACATCCGAAAAAAATGATGGAAGCAGTCCATCTCTGGCCATAGCCATAAGTATTCGCGGCTGATAAACAAAGACGAGCAAAATTTTGAAGATGTTTTATCATACGTCACGAAATGAAGTGAACAAATTAATTGGATTTATCTTAATATAGTTTAATCTTTAAGCACGTGAGATGTTAAAGCATAATAACAAGCACACCGGTTCACAATAAAGAGAGCTCAGCTGAAGCAGCTAATACGAACAATTTCATTGATAATTTGCAAGGAACAATTATCATAGGTATGATCCCCAAAGGCCAAACGAGAACTATTCTTCATAACTCATAAGACAGTGGTTCACATTTACACATTATACTAAGTTTAATAGAGTAAAAATTTATATATGAATCAAACTTTTAAAGTTTATAATAGTACCTGTGGAAGCATTGAACCCAGCAACGTTGAACAAAGAGCGAAACATGCTCCAACAGTTATTATATAGCTGCATTAAATAATAAGATAATTTTAAAAAGGTTTGACGTAAATGAAAGGATATCAAATGGTAAAACGAGCCATAGATAAATATATACTTACGATGCCCAATGAATTCCATGACTCGAAAAAGCAGACGAGATGGGGGTGTCCGGGTCCATTGCATAATAAGGCACTAAACCAACAATAACTGCAGAAACCAGCATGTAAAGGGTGCAACATATAGAAATAGCAAAACCAATACCCATAGGCAGATCTCGTTGAGGGTTTTTCACCTGTAAATGAAAAATATATGTACATATTATATATATTATCCGGAAGATTATAAAAAAGTCAAGAAAGACAACAATTCATACCTCTTCAGCTGTACTAGCGACACAATCGAACCCTATATATGCAAAGAATACAGTTGAAGCACCAGCAAGCATCCCGTTGGCCCCAAATGGCAAATATCTAAAAAATCAAATGTTAAAAGATTTATAAATAAAAGTTCACATGCCAAGAAAAGAATGATAATAGACCTTATAGTTTCAATGATGTGTAACAGAAACGTGGTTCGTGTATTTCTTTGATTTCTCTTTTGTGTGTGTTTTTTGTACTTAATAGCTGTTAGTCACTTAGTATGAAATAGAAATACCCTGTGGAGAGTTCATAACCAGGCCACCCAGACTTGAAGCCTAAATATCCACCAGCTGTGATAACAAAAGTCATGGCGCAAACATTTGCAGCTGTGACAATTCCTTGTACAGATGTGCTCTGTGCACAAATCATGTAATAAGAAGGTTAATGATGTAAATTTCAACATTGGTTAAAGAGGGTTATTGAAAAAAGAGTAACTAATTTTTGCCTAAATATTCGATAACACTGTTTTTTACCACGATACACTGCTTTCTACCACTAAAGCTATCACGAAATTTAACTTACCATTTATTTTTTCTTTAAAAAAAAAACCCATGCAAACTTTGCCGCACTTTGGATTGCCCCCGNATGAAGGTTATCGAAATTGTTTCCGGGATCGGATGGTTTAGAAGAGAAAATTGTCGGTTTAGAAGGCTGTGCAGAAATTTCAGGCGTAGAGGTGGCCGAAAAATGGAATTTCCAGCATTTTATACACGCAATGATGATTTTCCGCACTCTGGTATAAAAAATAAAAATAAACCGCCTTCAAGATAGTTTCAGGGGGCATTACGAAAAAACAACAAAGTTTTACATGGTACAAATTTCGTAATAGTTTGAGTGGTAAAAGGTTATTTATTTAGCCTTGAAAAAAAAAAAAAAGTGATTTCGTTAGAGTGAGACCTCCTTGATCCCCATAGACAAAAGTCCAGTGACCAAGAGAACTAAGATGGCTGCACACGGGTCAACCACAACCCCAATTCCAGGGATGGTCTGCCGAGCTAGAAACCAAGGGAGACTACTTGGGCCTCCAAATAGCAAAGCCTGAGTGGAGTGGTGAGAAAATCAGTCACTACGAAATATTTATCACTCGACGCATAAATTTAAACAGGTATTAAGCTGAACTAAAAGTCTTGCTTGAAATGCCTCACATATTCTTGAAAATAATATCCCGCTAATTTGGATTTTGGTGGCAAATTCGAACTAGAAAAGAGATTTATCGGCAAACTAGTTAAGGACAGTTACAAAGAAAATCTAAATGGAGGAAGCTCTCCATAAAACTTTAAACATCCCAATGCTTGAAAATAAATTTTTCCAAAAAAATCCAATCATTTTTAGCCAATCACTTTTTTTAACTCAAATCTAACTTAACTTTTAACTTAACCTCACTATCCTCAATATTATCGATATAATTAAATAATACCACTCATTTATTCTAACACATTACATCAAATTCAATTCACTATTTATCTACTCACATAATTTTAACTAACCATCACTTCACATCATCTCTCTCCTACTTTTACATCAAATCAACTTTAATTATTTTATTTTAAATATTATTTTAATATAAACTCCAAATCTCACTAACAACTAATCATACCACTTTTTTCAAAATTAACCATACCAAACTAAAAAATCCAAACCAAATCAAAACATCTTATATCCAAGTCCAAGTGTCATCATCGGCAAAACAAAATCGTGGTGATCAAGATGAAAGGACTTACAGATGAAAGAAAATCGATAGAAAACAGTGACAGATTACACAGGCTATGGAATGCATATAATGAAAAATTGTTGTATTATAGGAGCCTGAGAACCATTCCAACCATAGGCTCAATATCTGATTGTATCAGTTATCGTACAGCTATACCCTTGTAGCAACACGCCTTCAGCTAGAAGCAAAACTATTCCAAACAACATAACTTAAGAGAGACCGGTTATTTTTTTCTTCTAAAGAACTAGGAAAGCCAATTCAATTGGTTAAGTGATACTTTGATCATTCGACATAAATCATGAAACACTCACAAGATATGATAAAAATTAGAGAACTGAGAATGAAGCATACCAGATTAGGGGACATGCCACGAGCAACTGCTGCACCTCCTATAGTATATTCCAAGATCAAAGCCCACCCAATCAACCAAGCAACTCTGCATAAAACAACGGAATTAACATTTATATTGATTTCGCTGGAAGTCTAAGAAACAATAAGCAGATTTGTTAAGACAGTCCTTCCAATAAGATAGAGGATAACATGTGGGAGACAAACTCTGTACTTCCCACAGGCCCCTAAACAAAATTCTATAAGGAAAATTATCTACAATTGATATGATACCAAGAATTTATGAAATGTCTGTGTAAGAAAATGAAAAGCAAAAATAACACAAAATAACAAAAGAAAATGAGAAATTAAATGGGAAATGAAAAAAGGAAATTAAAATAGCACCATTTGTTTCCATGCTTATCAGCAAGCTAAGAGACAATGAAAGAGTATCAAATAGAAGAAATTACATCAATTCTATGTTAAAATTCAGGATGCTTTAGAATCAGAAATGTCTTTACAGAGTATAAAACTTCAGATAATTTTTGAGAACTGATTATTTTCTTTCTTTTAAAAAAAAAAGACCAGCACCACCAACAGCAGAAACAGCTAAGTTTCCAAGTATAAAACAAAGATAAACCTTATGCGAGCATTAATAATTTGAACAATAGCTGGTATTTATTTTTCTTAAATAGAATAAACTTAAGGAAATCATAGTAACTAATCAATTTCCATAACAAAAATTACCCCTCGCCAACACATATGTAAGAATAATGATAGGCACTTCCAGCTGAAGGGCAACGACTGGCTAGCTCGGCATAGCAGAAAGCAGAAAGAGCAGCTGCTATTCCAGCTATCAGAAAGGAAAAGGTTAAGGCGGGACCCGAATGCTCTCTTGCAACAGTACCAACAAGAATGTAAACTCCAGCTCCAATTGTTGACCCAACTCCTACAAGTTCAAACAAAATCCATAAAAATATTGACTTAGGCAAATACCACCATTCACTCCATCTCCGTGCATTTTCACGACAGAATTTACATGGTAAAGCCCATATTTAAACTCCCTTGATCTATAAACATCAAGAATTCATGACAAGACGTATTTTGTCTCAACAAACAGGTTTTATAAAATATAAAGAAATATGGGGGGAAAAGGCTGGACTTCAGACACACAAAACTGCATAATATCCTTTTGTAATAAATAAACCGTAATTTACTTCACCAACAAAGTCCCACCCAATCATATAACATTAAATGGTTAGTAAATGTAAAATCCAAAGAATCAGTACCACCTTCAGATAAGCAAGCGGCCAACAGTACACCAACACAAAGAAGGGAAAATTCATGCCTATCTGTGAGGGTAGTGTCCTAATCGAGGTTTTCACCGTTGGATCAACACACATCCATGTGGGTGGGTGTAAGCGTGTGATCCAACGGTAAAATAACCCTTTGAGGCCACTAGGATTGAACCTTCCCACAAAGAAGACAAAAGTAATCCAAACCGTACAACTCGAATTCCAAATGAAAATAACAGTAAAGAAAGAAACCCAACAAACTTGGACCCAATAAATGTTCGGAAAAGATGATCTTTACCAACGGCTATGAGGTGAGGTACAGTTAAAGCCTTAGCCAAACGATGATTACCACTCCCGGATGAAGATGATGACTTATTACGAGCAGAATCAACCTGTTTCCTCCTCACCAAGCTCCTCAAAGCTTCAATACCACCACTATTTTTCCCATCACTAAACCCCATCACATAACCACAAAAAGTAAATTTTTCTCAACTGGGTCTTCCCAGAAATCCAATTTTTTTCTTGCCAGAATAGATAAAGCAAACAATTTGTTGCCTGTACACGGATATAAATAAATACGGTTTTCCTTTTTATGGTTTTACTTATACAAGTCCATCTCCGGAATAGAATCTTTAGCAGGAGGCCTTTTGTGCCCAAAATTCAAAAAGAGCAAATCAAAATGGAGTCTTGAAAGGATAGAATTAAGGGAAAATGGGTATTGGATCTCTGCGCCTTGCTGCACAGTTGATTCAGCTTAAAGATAGCCGAGGCAGATGATGAAGATACGAGATACTTACAGAATTTATGTTCATTTAATTTAAGTATATAAAATATTAAAATATAGTAAATAAAAAATTGGTGGTTGCCCCAAGGTCAATGATTAGTAGAAGTTGCAAGACAGTGAGGAAATTGGTTATATTTGTTTGCCGCCAGTTACTGTGACGCGGTCCTATTGTTATTCTTTATTTATTCATTTATTGAATTAATTATTGATTTGTTATTTTTTTATTTTTAAGCGTAAAATGAAGATAAATAAATAAAAATTACTAAATTGATTTGATTCTCAACGTACATATGATGATCGTCGTGTACTCGTGCTAAATGTTTAGGTTATCATGCAACAGCCATTTAAATATTTTAGTCTTGTTTCCTATGGTGAAACAATGCTTAAACGAATCGAGTCGAATTTGACACTGTAATGAGTCGAATTTGACACTGTAATACTTAAGTTTGAGCTCAAATTTGTTTATTCGTTTATTAATATTAACAAGTCGAACTTAAATATTAATGAGCTAAACTTGAGTTTTAATAAACTGAGACGAAGGTTTCGTATCGTTTAACACTTTTAATCATTCATAATAAAATATATATTTATATGTTTATATATTTTTTTCTTAACACTAATCCAAAATTGGCAATATTCTTGGCCCATGCAGGACACGAAACCGGAAAAAATAAAATAAAAATAAAAATAAAAATAAAAAGATAAATTAAACTTTGTCTCACGAGTCACGTTCTCGTCCCCACATTCCCTTTATTTTTCAAACATCGCTTCATATTTTATTTTTCTTTTCATTCTTTAGATATGGACAATGGACTTATGGTTATGGCCACTCAATCACTTCGTATTTTATTTTTCTTTTCATTTATTAGTTATGGATTTATATGGTTATGGCCATTCAATCTCTGAATATCGAAACAGGTATTGTATTCTATTCTGCTAATTGATACCTCTGTTAATTCACTCCCCATATTATAAACACAAAGCAAAGGAGTCCCATAATCCCATTATTAAAAGTTAAAATAATTCCTACTAATATTTTATCCTCTCCTATATTATGAACACAAAGGGGTCCCATAATCCCATTATTAAAAAAAATTCATACTAACATTTTATCGAGCTATATTCTGATCATTCAAACTTGTGGTATTGTAAAGTTCATGATGCCTTCAAGTTTCTGGTTCACACAACTTTCAAAATAGATGATTACATTCATGCTAAATCATAGTGAAATAGCGTTTTCACTTATCAACATATGTTGTAGTCCCAAAATGGGGCAAAAGAACTCCCCAATAACAGGGGTAAAAATCACCTGCCTCAAATTTGTGTTGTATATTGTTTAGGGGTGACAATATCTGGCACAACAAGAAACATATAGTGCAATTTGTCTCACAATCTGACCTGCAAACCCGAGACGAACCTAAATTGTCGCCCCTACTTCCATTATATATATACTTAATACGGAAGGACTTACCACTCGAGCCACTTATTACACAGACAAAAAATAACTAATTTCACATCATNNAAAAAAGAAGGCCTTTGGGCTCAAATGGCATAATCAAAACGAGGCTACGAGCCCTATACCCAACTCTTCTGCCAGCTCATCCCACACCGGAAGGAGAGTCATCACTACAAGTACAGTTGCCGCCACAAAAACTGCTTTTCTCCAAGCCCCAACTTCTGTCACATCGTTCAGGCATGGTTTCTCGGGAGCTCTCTGCATTTTTTAATGTGTTTTATTAACTTAATCATGTTCGTTTATCTTATCAACTTATTCTTGTTCAATAGTATATATGCAAACTGCAAAGCTTATGATCGTCTGCATACCTGACATATCAGCACATATAGTCCCCAAGGAAGTGACAAGGGTCCACCTAGCTGATGGAGGAAAGAAAATGAGATCTAAAGCAATTAGAAACTGCATATAAATCCTAAATTGAAATTTGGATTTTGATTTTGAGGAGATTTGTGGAGAAAGATCTCAACTGACTCCATATAAGGTGGATTTGAGCTCAAAAGTAGGAGCTTATGAATTCGAAATTCATTGTAGGAAGAGCTAAGCTTTACCCAATCAAACCCAATAGTATATACTTGAAATTTACTTCAATTCTGTTTAAGGGGAAATTTTGTTGAGGTTGCATGGGTGAACAAATTGGATTTGAGGACAGAACTTGTGGGAAGGATTTCAAACGAGTGACTATAAAATCGGTGTGAAATACAACGGTGTTATTGAAAAACTCGAAATAGGAACCAAGGATTTGAAATTTATCTGATTTTGAAATTAACCAAACAGCTTCAACGAATTTGGGGACAGAAACTGTGGACAGTAATTGAAAGAACCGAAGGAAATGACTCAAAAAGTAGCCCGATACAAGAATCACGGACGTGAAATCATTTTTAGCAAATTCTTCCATCTAAATGCAACCCTCAATTCATTCAATGTCATCATTCGGTCGCTTAGAATTGCAGAAATCAGTAAGGGAGAAAGAAAATTGAGAAAGAACGTAATTATTTAACAGAACGCGAGATTCTGAACTTCACTGGAACTTAATGATGCAAAGATGAATCATACCACTCCTAAACCAAGCAGGCTGTATGTCGCCAAACCAGAAAATATTAGTGCAGTTTTCCCAAAAGCCCCCTGACAACGAGGTCAAGGTATTAGTCAAGCACAGGCAGCCAGGCACAATAGTTTGAATTAAAAAGACATACTTAATCAAAAGGATATAAAAATTCCAAAGAAACTGAAGTACTGTACTCTAGATTATTTTGCAATTCATTTGAGTCAAATCACCATACTTCATATTGATGAAAATAAATAGAAACAAAACATTTGATTGGGTGAGGAAATAGAACAGCTACCTGCATGGCCCTTCCACCATCGAGACATCCCACGGGTAGCATATTAAAAGCTGAGGATGTCAATCCACACCTACAAACACAGAGCTCAGCATTAAGCATTCTCTTCAAAGTATAATATGAATTTAAGTTCCACAGACACATCACCAGCCAGCAATCACCAGAGGATGGATTGAAACAGTAGATGCATGCAAAGTCCTGTAGATATAAATGAGAGATGTCAATATATTATTACGAGACAGACAATATTGCATGAATATATAAGTAAAACACTTGCACAAACATATGAGAGAGAGAGTACTTCTTCTCAGTTAAATTATACTAGAGTTCCTTTATAGAAAATTCTGCACAAAAGGAACTTACGCATAACCCAAAAAAGCTCTGCTGATAAGACCGAGAAGCAAAGAACCTTGAAAAAGCATGCTTGGGACCTGAATCAATTCTCCTGCCACAGATGGGTTTGATGAGAGCAGCAGGCCAACAGTGAACATAGAGAAAGACAGTGCAGCGCCTGCAAATGGTCCAGCTAACGAAATATCTACTAGGGCTTTCCGATCAAGAAGGATTGATTTGAACTACAGAAGAAAGCAATAATTAAGACCTAAAGGCCATTAAAAGTGAAACAAACATCCTTGGTTCACTTTCTAATGTCAGANAAGAAAAAAAAAAAGAAAAAAAAAAAGACTATTGTTGTGTGACAATGATCTTGAGATGGAAAGTTGGTAGATTTCAGGATTAGCAGAAAAGATTATGAAGTGATAATATGATGAGATGATATCTTTAACCTTTCTGGTACTTTGATTTGAAATTCATGATATTGAAAATACATGTTATCTTCCAAGTCCAACCCATCCTGAATCTAGTTCTTCACAGAATATATGAAGTTGCAGATTTCACGGTTTTGTGAAACGACCTAAAGTGATGACATGATGAAACAGTTGGGAAAGCAGTTTACATTTTTCTGGTACTTGAATTTGCATACTTTTAGCATTTCTATACGAAGTCCATGGAGCTCTGATTCATAGCTTCCTATTTGTATGTATGTGAACTTTCACAGTTTCACATCCCAGGGAAAACATAACTAAGCTATGGCATTGTTGATATAATACCAGAAGTGATTATGAAACTACAAAAAGAAATTCTATTAAACGTATAAGGGACAACCAATCTAAAAAAACAATTATTGCTACCCGAACTGTATTTATTTTTTATATTTTCTGACATGAGCAGATTATATCAAACCAAAATACTATTTTTCAATTCCAACTGTGGGGATTTACTAAAAATGTAGGCTGAACCCGCTGGCAACTTAACAGGGGAGCAGCATAATAAACGAGTATAAGCAACAATAAACTCAAGATAAATGAATATCAAAATATAAAAACGATTTACAGCAACGGGAGACGTTACTAGTAGAAACAAGTTATACAATGCTTACCTGAGTGATTGCTCCAAAACTCCCCAGGGTAATGTTTGGAATGAAAAAAGGAATACTTAGTTTCACTTTCCGTGGAAAAGCAGCCAAAAGATGCCCAACTTCCTGCAGCGTATAAACTAATTGTTAAAATATCTTTAAAAACGAAAACCAAGACAAAATAGAAAAAAAGAAAAGAAACCCCACATGACCCTGCACACCGTGGCTATTGATTTCTGAAACTGGCGTGGCATGAAAATCCTATAGGTGAGACCACCTTTTATCTACCGATGATAGTTTCAAAAGAAGAACCACAACAAAATAAAAACAAAAAAAGTAGAAGGAATCTACCTCAAAAATGTCAATTGCATAACATAGTTTGGTTATTATTGAAAGCATCTGCTATATAGTAAATATTAAGCAAACAAATTGCGAAATATCAATTTGATTATGCAGTACTTAGACTATGGTAAGTATAAATATCTTTTTACACATTGACTTTAAGTATTCTTAACACTTGAATCCAAACTCAAATGAAAACAGTGAAAGACTGCTTTAACATCAGGTATTACCTTTCCTTCAGCCAAACAAAGGCTAGTGTTTTTTATTTTTTCTGAACCTCTTTCATCTTTAATTACTGATGCCAATTCGTCCTATCCAGGCTAGCATTTTTTATATTTACCTGCCCTTCTAGTTCTGTCAGTTAGGGATAGGTGAGGCAGGAGGGAGGAGGAGCAGATTCATTACTCCACGCTATTTTGCCTTAAAAGACGTTAGTGAGGAGGAGAAATGACCATGCTTACTGCTTACATGAAACAGTTGAACACCCAATACGGCATAAGCCAGAGGCAAAGCAGCATCCACAAATGGAAACAGGAGCTGCATGTCCGGGGGTTCAATAGCGTTAGGGTCTGTGAAATATTTGACCACCTCTGGAGGAAGTCTATTAATCTGCATCATAAAAATCACAACTGATTTAGGACTTCTAATGTAAAAATGAAATTGATGGACCAATAACTATGATGCAAGAAATCGTGCATGCATATCAACCAACACAGATTACATTCGGATATATCATACCTGAGATGCTATTCCGAGCTCAACTGACGAACCAACGGTGAGAAGGAACAACAGAAAGGCAATCGCATACTGCCAAAGTGTTGTTTGACCTGGTTCTGAAACCTCCTTCCGCAGCAAGCCAAAGCTGACCCGGGGCCCACCACGTGGGTCTTCCCCTTCGGAATTAGGCTCCTCCACCATAAATAGGTTGTATTTGTCCCCCATTACTTCTGTTAGTTGGCTCTGAAGTTTCATGAAAACATCTTCCCTCTTTCCCCGAAGGTTGCCGAGAAAAAGAATGCCTTCCCCTAAATCACCAAACGGCTCTTCTCGAGTTACCCAAAAGCTCGAGTAGCCAAATAGCTTTTCCTTGATAACCTTTATGTCAGCTGGATCAACTCTTTCCGGGCCCAGCAGCTCCATTAATTTAAAAGAGTCTAATTGGAAATTACTGTAAGCAGGTCCAACTGATGAAATTGTTTGCGGCTAATAAATACAAGAAAATGTATTAGAGACTGCATTATTCAAACTTCCGCTGAAGTGAACTTAAAAGGTTTAAGTGATCCAAGATTTTGGTGTTGATCAGATGTTATGCATGATCTAATCTTATGTTCTTATCAATCAAACGCCACCTTCACCTGCAAGGCTACAGTTTCTACTGTGTGTAGCCCCAAATTGATATTTACTCGTCAGACATGACTAATTAATAAATTAAAGATGTTTAATGTAAAGTTCTCAGTCAAACTGAAGTGTGCACAGTCGATTACCATCCTAGAGAACTGAAGTGCACACGATAGACGACCATCCTTTAAAGAGTACGCTTTGTGCAAAGAACTTAAGTCATGCAACTCCCGTGAGCCAACCACACACCCAGTCAAGAGATGCTTGACTCAAACTTGGGGGGCGAACATGCTACCAGCTTTCAATTCATAATACATTGCAGTTTAACTAGAAAACTAGAAAGATAGTACACAATGGTAATATAATAGCAATATATCCACTACTTTCCTATGGTGATAAGTTTGTTTCTTATGTGACAATTCAATTCAGATTATATACAACAACTACACTATTTGAAGAAAAAAAAAAAAAAAGATGAGTAATGTGATTATTGTTAAAAGTTAAACGTTCTTAAGCGAACCAGAACTCGATAGTTTAAAACACTGAGCTGGAGAACATCTCCGGAAAGGCCCATTTTGAATTAGAAAAATTCTCATCAGCTCAACTAAAAAGAACTTAACTCGTTTGCATCCTTACATAGTTGAGCATCATCATGACTTTACTCGGCATTTTCTAGTTTTCCACTCAGTAAGTAGATTTCTCGACAATCAGTTGCTCTTACAAGCAACATACAACATGACCGATTCTGTACACACTACCAAAACCCCCAAATGCTGCTATCGGAAGCACAAAATCTATTGCTTCTATGGCAACATATTAAATGAAATCCAGCAGCCATATTGCTATCACCCGCTTAGAGACCCATAAAAATTGGTTACTACACCACATTGCTATACCAAAATAACAACTCATTATACCAAACTACTATCCAACTAGCCTAAAGATGTTCACACACAGAGAGAGCGAGAGAGAGAAAGAGAGAGAGAGAGATGCTCACACGCGAAGACACAGAAACCGACGGCTCATCGCCATTATCAACGGATTTTTTCTCCGCTGGCGCCACAGTAGCTAAATTTGAATTCTCTGTACTCTCTCGCTCAACACCATTACTACGTCTACCATCGTTCCGATTGTTTCCGCCATTGTAACACGACCTGATTGTGGGATTAAACCTCCCTGAGCCGCCTTCCGAGACCAGCCGCCGTCTCCTCCTCAACAAAAAATCTCCGCACAGGAAACATTTGCTGCTGTTGCTATTCTGAAATTTGACACCCAAACCGCCCCAATTTGGAGCGGCTAAGCTGAGACTCAAGCTGGATAGGGTTCCCATTTTAGCTCAATTCGATTCAAGCTTCAATGAAAGTGTATATATGAGCGTGCATACATATGCGTGCGCGCGCGTGTTTTTTATTTGGATAATTGTGAATTTGAGATTCTTGATGAGAATAAGAGAACTTTTTGCAGAGTATATGACGAAGCATATCTCGCCGTCGTTTAAAAATATCTCATTTTGTCGTTCAGACGAGATCATTTTTTTTTTTTTCTCGACACTATTTTCGTTTTTTTTTCTTTGTTTTCTTTTTGTTTTATAAATTATTTTCATTTTTGTTTAATTCATAGGTTTTTCGTATAATAAATAAAGTAATTTTCACCTCAGTATGTATGGACATGTATGGAGTTTTTTACACGTTTGATATGATAAGTTAACTATTTCACTCAGAAAGGTGTGAAAGTATTATGCGATCAATATGCAATAGCAATATGCAAAAATGTGAATGCATTTGCGTATTCATTCACACTTTCGGGAGTGGAAAAACTGAAGTGTGAATGCATTATGTGATAAAAATGCAAGAGTTATGCAATTGATATGAAACAATTATGCTAGCAATTCGCATAACATTCGTACTTTTTAAGCTCGCACTTTGTGGGACGAAAAAATTAGATTATTAGTAGAAGGTGTGAATACTTTAATATACCTTCATAGTGGGTGCAAAAAAAAAAACCCAAAAATAAAAGCTTATTAGGTGATTATATTTTTTAATTTTTTTAAAATGTGACTCTTAAAATTAGATCATACAAAACCACTAATAAACGAGCCATAAATTAAAAACAATACAACTTAAAAACTAAGGGGTGTATTCATTTGAGATTTTGAGTTACATTTCAAGACTTTTTGAAATTTTGAGATTTTCTAAAACTTTCAGGTTTATGAGAAGTCCTATGAATCTTAAGTCTAGAGTTAATATTTGAAGTGGAATTTCGTCTATGTTTTTTCTTTTAAAATCTCATTAAATTTTAAAATGTCCTAACAAATCTTAATCCCAGATAAATTGAATATGTTAAAATTTTGCAATACTTTTTAAAATCTCAAATTAATACATAAGACTTTTAAAAGTCATAGGAAGTCTTAAAATGTTTAAGGAATCCTTGAAAATTTTAAAGTGAGTGCATTCATTTGAGATTTATACATACTTTTTTAAACTCAGTATATTTAATTTAGGCTGTTAAGAGTTTGAAAATATTAATTTGATATTTTAAAAAATCTTACAAATTTATGAGGTATTTAACATACTTGAGACTATAATTTGTAAATACTTTTAAGATTTGCTGGGATTTCAAAAAGAAAAAACCATAGATGAAATTTCTCTCCAAATTTTACCTCCATATTTAAGATTTCATACAATTCCTTGTAAATCTGAAAAAAAATCTTAAAAAGTCTCAAAAAAAAAATGTGTTCTCTTTCCTTAGGGAAGTATATTCGTTTGGGAATTTAAGTGATATATAGAGACTATTTGAGATTAAAGATTTTTTTTCATGCCCCATGAATATATTTAGATTTTTCCCCCCCATGTTGATCCCCCTCAAGCCCACCGCGTAGCCACCATTCGATTACGGCACCCGAGCCAAGAGCCAGACAGTTTGATTTAGATGCCTTTTCTGCCTATCGATATGTTTACCAGGAGCGTGTTGGATCTAAACAATCTCATATCTAACAAGCATGACAACATTGTTCCTAACACAATTGAAATCTATATAAAAAAAAAAAAAGGACATTATGAGTTTCATGTGCATTACATTTTAAAAAACAATAAGTTGATTGTAAGTTTCTGAGGATCAACTCACTCCAAATGTAAAAATTGTGCCAATCAGCCATCAAACAAACAACACATCACTACTGAAGACCAACCAACTAATCAATCATCCTCAAGCAACTCACAGTCAACCAACCAATCAATCATCATCAATATGTTGATTGTAAGTTTCTCAGGATCAACTCACTCCAAATGTAAAAATTGGGCCAATCAGCCATCAAACAAACAACAAAACCAACCAATCAATCATCCTTAAGCACCTCACAGTCGATCCTCTCGAAACTAATCCTCATCTCATCAAAATCGAAACCAACGTTGTAGTATTGCTGCGCCATCACACCTATGATGTTTACCCCAGTAGTCTTCAACACCGCCAGGCAGAACACCCCCCCCATGCCTCTTCTCAAACAGGGCCCCCACTTCCATGTCTATGTGGGCCCCCTCTCCCAGGTGCAGCGTCACCACCGGAAAACCCTCCAAGTCCCTCTCCATCTCCCCCTTGTAGCACACAAAGCCCTCATGAAAATGGGCATTTTTGTTTAATAAAACATGAAAATTATTTTTGCTTTGTATTTATCTTTCGGTGATAGTATTTTCTCACAATGACCAGAGACTGTCGGCACGAAGTCGATCAGCATCTCGCCGAAACTGACTATCAGACCCTTACCGGGTCTGCTGTTGTGATGTATAAGCGTACAACAGATTGAAAGGAAAATGAAAAGGAAATTGATGAAATAATTTTCTCTGTATTTTGGGGGAACAAGTATATATGAGAGTGCAGTGAGAGAGAGAAAAGTGATTATATAGAAGCCTACGGATATATTAAATAAATAAGATAAAAGTAGAAAATGTTTTATTATTGTATATTTATCGGCTGTGATTCATTTGGGTGGCCATAACGATGGATCATCCACTCAATATTTACGTAACAAAAATAAAATAAAAATGCAATTTACTGAATTGTATTTTACTAGCTTATGATGCAAATAAATAGTGGATATTTAATGCACGAGTTTGGTTTTAAGGACACGGCGACGGGCTGGTGGATCAACAGAAGAAGAAGAGAAAGAAGAAGAGAGGCCAACAATGATCATCAGCAGGATTGCAAAAATGGGTGGCATAGTATAGGTGGTATTGTTTGTGCATTTATATGTGTTGAATTGAACAATATAAGTGCAGGTTTACTAATATTGGCTACATATATATACACATTAGACAACTCATTCAGTTTTAATCACAACTATTCAGCATGCTATCTACTCCCAACCCACACCTTTTCAACAATCTATCTACTCCCAAAACACATGTCATGTAAAACATAAACCTCTTGTTAAACAAAGAGATTTAAAAACCAAAAACAACACAATATAAAACACAAATGCAGCATATAATAAAATCAAAACAGATAGCACTCTAAACAACAAGAATGACAAAAATGTTTCCATATATTGAAATTAGTCGGGAGTTAATCTTTGTATTCATTGTTTTTATTCCTAACCCCGACATTCTTTTTTAGCTAAACACAGAAACATGACTATCACCGAAAGATAAATAAAAAGAAAAAAGTAATGTTCATGTTTTATTAAACAAAAAATACCCATTTCCATCTTTCACATAACAGCATTACAGCATGCTATCGCCAAGGCACAATCTTTTCAGGGCATGACTATATCACCAATTTGCATCAAGAAAAGGCTATTCAATCCCACTCAACTATGAAAACTTTTCCTGAAAATTTAGCCTAATTTGGAAAGCCCCAGCAATCTTTCATAATTACAAAATTCCGCTGAAATTTGTCATTTTCTTTACAATTATCCTGAAAATTTATCCTAATTTCGAAAGTCCCAACAGTCTTTCATAGTTACAAAAATCCGTTGAATTTGTCATCTTCTTTACGAACCACAACCGTAAGAGGAGATATTCTATGGAGATAACCAGATTTCTTATGGTAATTATGTCAAACCTCGAGGGTGAATATTGTTTCAACCAAACCTATGGGCATGCTTGTTTATGAGTTAATTTACTCACTTTTATCTCATACTCAAAACCTAACTCAACTCTAACTCGTCAACCCCCACAATCTTTAATGGAAGACAACAACTAAGACAACAAATGTTATATGGAGTGATCTTTTAGAAGTACTTTATCAATGGAATGAAAAACCTGTAAGTAGGAATTAGATAACAGATGTAGTGAAAAAGTACTTTTCCCAAGCAGTAGAGTGAGATCACATACATGTTTAGAAAAAATAATAACACCCCATTACATAAAACATGCGTTGAAAAAGAATAACACCCCATTGCATAAGGTGATCCATAGAGATTATACCTATGAGAAAACCTATAGTATAGTCAAAAGTTTGCAGAACCCCTTGCATCAAGATTTGTGTTAAGTGTATACTTACTTTGCTTGTATCATGTGTATAAGATACAATTGTTTTTGTGTATATAAGTATAAAAACTGAATGGCCCCTCCTCTTATTTAAAAAAAAATAAAAAAATAAAAATAAAAATAACAAAGCAAATAAAAATGTCAAATATTTATAAAACGAAAAATCCTTCACTGTGAAAGGAAAACGCTTGAAATCCAGTTCTCAACATTAAAATTTCAAGCTCAGAACACCGGAAACATTAATTTTCAAAGTTCAAAGCAAGCCCAACAACATTAATCTACTATCATTATTTTAAAAGCATGAACAAAAAGAAAAATTGATAAAATGCCTCCAAATTTACCAAACATCAAAATAGCTTTTTAAAACAATGAAATAAAGCAATGTTGAACAGTATAATGTGCAACATCATGTACCACACAAACAGATTATTTGTACATCATTCCCCAACATAATACACTTTACTCATATATTCATACGCACCCCCATCCTTTACATTCTTTTATTAGTTTAAAGAACATGAAATTCAAATATAATTAAGACCCATTAGATAACTGTAGAAACAAACAACATACTTACTCAGAATTAATACTCTTGTAATTAGAAAAAAAAATGAATAAAAGAATAATAGATATCAAAATGTTTTTCAAGAAGNTGAAACAACTAAGAAGGAAAAAACTATATGTGATTAATCTCTTAAGCTCTGATAATATTTATTAAAATTATTAGAATAAAAAGTTATCACCTTTAATGTTTCTTAGGCCCCAAGTGCTGTTCGAGTATATCTCCCGATAATTTGAACCAAGAAACCAAAGTACCTACCAATTGAAAGCAAATACACCAATGAAAAGATTGAAACAAAATAATTATGACTGCCAATGAATGCTCGTACAAAGTACACTCACATATGAAAACACTCAGGATCAGTTGGATTAATAGGCAGAATACATCTTCTTATCACTTCAATAGAACCGCTAGTTGCAACTTCAATAAAATCAGAAGTGATCTTGTATACTGCCCTATCTCTAATGATCTTGCAACAAAATAATGGTAAGTAATATAAATGAGGGTATCTACAGCCATGATATTGCCACAAATATTGCACTACTCTAGTGCCTAGAAAGAGCAGACATGATACTTATAATGATATTGATGCTACAAAGCTTCAGGCAAATATTAATAGACATATGAACACAGGTTGAGAAACATGAATAGCATATGAACCACTGTTATTGAGTTACACGGGAAGATGGTTTACAACATCTTAAGAATGTTAGATCTTCAGAATCCTAGTTAACCACGTGCACCAAGACAAATTGATAGTCTAACTGAAAGATTGTCGTGCTAACCAAAGTGACTCGAACCTTGTGCACAATTAAAGAGACAAATATTTACGCACCAACAAAAAAAATGTACCCATCTCCCTTAAAGTGCACACCATGGACTATAGGGCATTCAAAAACTCTTCCTTGAAAGGTATCCTGAATGTGCACAACAAATATGTAAGAATGATAGAACATTTCACACAAAAACTGCAAATTTCATTAGACCACATTCGTGATATTAGCTACCTTGTCTTCCTAACAACCACCATTACCGTTGAAGCGCTCGTTCATCTATACATCATCACCCAAAAAGTTTCAGCAAAAGCTCATGGTACTCGAGGATTGAAAAAAATATATAAAAAGTAACACACGCCATCACCCAAAAAAGTGTTGCCTCAGTAGTTTCCTAAGAACCAACACATATAGCCTTCAAAATATCACCTTTATACAATTTCCATACAAAATAAGAACCACATCAGACAATTATATTTAGCATGTATCATGCTCGATGCGAATCACAAATAAATAACTCCCACACCTCGATGTTCATGGTTATTCACGAGAAGGGTTAGTAAAATAGTTACATCTACACGTGTCCCTTTTCTGCTGTACAAAAGTTTCTCTTCTCAGTCACTACAGTTTACATATTTACTAACCATTAAGAACGCAAAACAAAAAGATACAACAACTAATATTTTCACCTGAGCCTCTTGCACGTCCTTCAATACGGGATTATCCACATCAGCATTGGTATTGTCCATTAGTCCCTCAATTTTCCTTAGGTCTAGCCCTGGAACCAAATGCAAACAGACCATAAATCACTAAATAATCCACACCTAAATAGGCACGTTCACAAACAAAGAACATCAAAACATATTACCCAAAGATTCAATAACACCCTTGGCACAACTTGCATTGTACTTTTTGCCCTTCATTGGGCACCTAAAATTAAAATCCGCAATGGAATCCCACCACACCTATGGCTTCCTGTCTTTCTTAGCTTCCCTAAACACAAACAACTGCCTTAGACTTTGAAGGACCACATCCTTCCCATCACAGCCCAAGCTAAAATCCTTACCGGGGTCGGGCGTACAACACCTACTTAAGGCACTGGGATTTACACTGCTTCCTATGGGTGAAAGCCTGTAGGCAGTACCAAGTGATGTACTGAGGCATGAACTGCCACTGACACATTATCACTACTATTATTAATTAGGATCGACATGTCTTGTAATTCAATTGTTATCCGTGGTAACAAATCGAATTGGAAGATTGGTCAAATTGAGTTAAAATATAGAGAGCGGATCTATGCGTGGGTGACAGACGGGGGTGGAGAAAAAGGAAAAACAGGAGAACAAAAATGACTAACTGGATTTAGGGTTTTCTGCTCCTTCAACGTGTCCTTGAGCGTCGCCGCCTGCTCCTTGGACAGACGTGGCTTCTTCCTACCCGCGGCCTCGTCACCGCCGCCTTCGTCGATATCCAGCAAGCTCGAAGCTCTCTCACCGTCGTTGCTAAATTGGTTCAATTCATACCTGAATTTTTTAGGAAGTAACATAAGATGAATAGGGCAGACGCAGCCAGTGCCCTCCGTAATAACGAAAGAAATCTACGTTAACCTTTCTCAACTGCAAGAATGAAACTGTGGCCTCCAGCGTCGCAGCTAAGATCGAAATTTGCAAAATCTTGAAATGAATTCTCTAGATTTCGAACGAAAGTGGTTGAAAAGAAAAAAACTGTGAAATTATCGTTTTAACCTCCGAATAATTAAAGAAAAATGAAAAATGTGGAAAAACATTGAGGCAAAGAGATGCAAAGCAAAGAGCTCAAAAGGAGCTCAATCGTGTCGCATGTAAAAACAACCTTCCTATTTCCTTATATAATACTAAGAATCTCTTGGTTGTACGATACACAGTCTCTCCACGGTATTTTTCAAATTGAGTAAAAAAATAACTATGACAAATCAAATAGTCCCTCAAGTTGAAATAACAACACATAAGTTTAATTTTCATATCAAATTGAAAAGAGAAACTGAAATGAGAGAATAATAAACATATAAATCACATAGAAAAATTAGCTCCAATTTATCCAATTGGTCCATGCCCATGGCTTTTCTTGTTTTTTTTCCTACAAACATTACACATATACAAGATGAATGTAGATGAAATGATCGGTGCATCACTTAAACACATCCAACTCAATGACAGCACTTAACCAAAATAAAAAAGAAATATATCAATTATTAGATTCAACTAACATCAATGTAAGCTAATAATGATGGCCTAGCATATTTATAAGTCAAACATAAACAAATTATTCAAACAAAAACATATCATGGGAAACTAAGTACATTGAAACCATTCATTTGAAAATTAATTGGAATATCAAATGGTTGTTTAAGTAACAAATTGACTTGCTAATCAATGGCTCAACACTCTCAAATAAGCATCTGAAATTAGCATGGACGGATCCATATAAGGGCTGGGCTTCAACCCAGACCTGTTATATTTTTTGTTTATATATATATATATATATATATATATATATATATATATATATACCTATTAGTTTGAAAAAAAAAATATATAATTTTTTTGCATTTCTAGCATAGTCCGATAAATCAATTTACTAACTCACAAAAATTATTCACTTATCTATTAAGATCAAATACTATTAACACAACTCTAACAAAATATTATATATTGTTAATTCACCCTTTCTATTATGCACTAACCCACAAAACACCACTCTATACCAAACTCCAATCAAATAAATTAGTTACAACCATGCCCCTCCTCTGAACACCATAACAATGAATTTAGAAGGAAAAAAAACTATTCAACAGGAAATAGTACTTTCATTAAGACGATTTAATTTCTTCTTTAATAATATAAGTAAGGGATCAAAGAGGTTCACACAGGTAAGACCCTCTAGTCAAATTCTATAAGGTTGACAGAAGTATATTTTTAAACCTCCTATTAACATATTTATTTTATTTGTCTAATTGTTTTTGTATATCTTCTCATTTTATTTAAGCTATTTAGAGTTTAATTAATAGTCATTGCTAAAATTTTGGTTGCAATTCTTGTTTTATTGATTGTTTATGGAGTAGTAATTGTGTGTGTGTGTGTGTGTGTATTTAATCTCTTATCCTCTAGTGTGGTTATTGTATATCATAGTTGGATTTAAATTTATGATGTGTAGGCATTTCATTTTGCTAATAATAATGTCATATGAAAAATTTATTTATTTGTATGAAGTGCCCTTTGAAAACCAAATATGTTTTTGGCTCATTATATAAAGATGGCTACTCATGATAGTCATAACCATAGGGGTGGTGATCACATGCATTGCCAACCCATGACAATTTGTTAGATTTGATTTGAAAATAATGTATGGAAAGTGATGTAATAGGGAAAAATTCAAAATTAGTCCCACAGGTATAGGGGTGACAATTTTAATCCCGACGGAATGCAGAAAATATGAATAGTTCCACAGCTTTTAAAAAATGATCAAAAGTAGGACTTTTTCGTCAGATTTACTATTTCCGGCCCGAAACGCCACGTGGCGCACACGTGGCTTATTTTTTTACACGCTGGCATCCGACGTAGATAGGGAAAAATTCAAAACTAGTCCCACAAGTATAGGGGGTGACATTTTTTGTCCCGATGGAATGTAAAAAATTCAAAACTAGTCCCACAACTTGTAAAAAAATATGAACATGTCGGATGCCAACTTATAAAAAAATAAGCCACGTGTGCGCCAAGTGGCGTTTCGGGCCGAAAATAATAAATCCGGCAAAAAAGTCCTACTTTTGATCATTTTTTAAAAGTTGTGGTACTATTAATATTTTCTGCATTCCGTCGGACCAAAATTGTCACCCTCCTATACCTGTGGGACTAGTTTTGAAATTTTCCTTGATGTAATACAACCTAATTAGGTATTGATTAATTAGTTACCAAATTGAATTTTCTTATTTATTGCCTTTATTTTGTTGAAATGAGACAAAAAATTTGAATGCAACATCACTTGCAAACAAATCAGAAGGTGTTTAGAATTTGTATTTTAATGATACACAAAAAAATTGGTCACTATGTGTCAATGAATTAGTCTAATTTGTTCAATTAAATTTGATGCCATGTTAATTTACATAGCATTGATTGAAAATATATTAGTTTACTTTGTTGCATGGTTCTAAAACGACTAGTACAGAGCCCGTGCGATGCACGGGGTGCACAATTTTAAGGTTACTTATCCAGACTTATAATTATATACATGAATAAAGAAAATATACGGGATATCTATAGTACTTCGCACGGGTCATATTTATATGGAGAATATTATATTATAAGATGCAATATTCAATAAAAGTTTATAATACGCAAGAAAATTGTACAATGTTCAATAAAAGTTTTATAATATTCAAGTGGAGTCTTAAAGTCTCTTGTACATTAAGACTACTGACAAAATAATATTTTAATCAATGAGTTTTCTTTCCTTGTAGCCAAAATGTGAATGTGATTTGAGGAGAACAACAAATCGATATATAGCTGACTTGCTTTTTTCATTGTATTTTTTTTTTTTTATAATGGATTTAAAGATATTCTAAAATATGACAAAAATTAATTTTTTTATTACAATTAGGAATTTTACTAAATATAGACTCTCAATCTATGGTGTTAATCAACGTTTAAGTCTAACAAAATAGAAATTTTTACCTCTTTTAATCAACGTTTAAGTCTAAAAAACAATAGAGTTATTATAAGTTTTTTTCTACATCTTTTAAAACATTAAATATGAGCATGTTAGGGCTAGCTTGTAAAATAATTAATATATTATCTCACTAAAACATTTATACTAATAAAAATTAATTTTAGCATATAAATTTATCCCTTGATATAAGAGAAAGTAACAGTTTTACTTATTGTTGTTCACCATATAATATTTAATTATTATTTTATTATATAATAGAAAAGGAATATTGTTAAATAGTGTAGTAGAAATTGTTATAAAATTATATGAATTTTTTTTACAATATAGATTTAATATTTTTTTATGATTTGATAATATAAACAAATCTATACTTAACTTTGACAAATAAAACAAATAAATACTTTAGTAAGTATTTAATGTATATACTAAAATCAAATACCAAATATAATCAAATAAGTCAAAGTGTACATTTTTATTTGGTATTTGATTTTTTTATTATTAAAATCTTTTTTTTATACTTACCTTTTTAAAATAAAATAAATAAATCAATTAAATAAATAAAATATTATAATACCAAAATAGTAATGGCATTTAATGCAGTTGGCTTTTCTGGATAGTAAATATAGTAAATAGAATCTCCTTTTTATATAAGTATAGATATGATATTATATTATGTTGCTCAAAATAGTAATGCATTTATTGCATTGACTTTTCAACTTACTAAAACTCGTAAATGGTACACCTTATTATATAAGTATAGATTGGTGTTAAAAAATATAACCTGTCATTTGATTTTCTTTTGGGGTTTTATTATTAAAAATTTAAATCCTCTAACAAATTGGAGAGTATAGTTGACAATTATCCGAATTCATCATCATTATTATTTCACTCTACATTGTGATATATGGGCTTAAGGAAAGTCTAATTTTATGAATTTTTACTTGTGGAATGGTAAAAGGAAACAAAATATTAACAAATTTTAAGCAAGAGCAATAATCCTTACCATTATAAAACGAACACCAGCATGTGAAAAACTACAAATTAAATTCTATGCAGGCAAGTGGCAAATACTTACAACATATATATAAGTTAAATTAATGCCCCTTTCATTTGTGGAATTTTATTTTACTTCAAAGGCATTTGAAGGTGTTTTGAAGGTGTTTATAAAGGCTTTACAAACTCACGTGTTCCTCTCTTTCTTTAAATGATAATTCTGAATAAAAAAAACAGCTTTTTTTTCATCACCATGGCAATAGGTGAGACTTTCGTGACAGCAAAAATTCATCCTAAAAAAGGTGTTTTTCTAGTTTCCTCTCACGCAAGCATGTAGTTAGTTATTTTTTCTTTTATTTGAAATATAAAGCCCTAATTATAAATAAGTTTTTATTCAGCCATTAAATAGTTCAACATGCATGCACAGCTCGATTAAAGGAACCAAATTATAATATCTTTCTTTAAAATGATAATTCTGGCGAAGATTGAATTGAATATCTTCTACTCGGATATTCTATTTTTAGATCTGTTTATATATTATTTTATTGTATAAAATGCAATAAATTATAATGTATAGGCATAGCTTATGAATGCAGTTATCTTATAGGTAATGCAAAGTTTGGCATGGATTTTTCAATTTTAGCCACATTTAATTATTATTATTTTTTTTGGGGCAACTAAGTCATGTTCCACCAATTTGATGCATACTTTTCCTTTCTTTTGGCCACGGAATTAATGTTACCCTTTCCGCTAATTTAATGTTCTTTTTTTAAGTCGCTATCCTTACCGTCGGCCTAATAAATATGGCTACGAATGTCAAAATGCAAGATATCTATATCTATATATATATAATTACTAGCTCTTCTGCATTTAATTAAACCTCATAAATTATACCTAGGTGGCATTTTCCCGCCAATTTCCGTTACTTTTCATTTGTTTTTATTTTTTATTTTCTTTATTATAAACAACTCAATTTTCTTGAAAAGTTGAGTGTTTTAAAAATGACAACCAATTAATTCTGCAATTATAACGAGTTAATGAAAATGAAAATGTTTCCATATTTTTTTAAACATATTAATTACTCTCAACAGTTCTCATTAATTATTTTTTTAATCGAAATTATTTTTTCTATGCATAGTAAACTAAACGAAATTAATGAAAATAAATAAAAAATTAATTATTAACAAATACAACTAACCAAAAAAATAAATTTAAAATAAAATAAAAAATCAGATGCTCCATCTCCGATCAATTCCTGCAAAAATAACAAAATTAAAGATCAACTAAAACAATTAATTATAATTATCAAATTACAATTCCAAAAGTTGAAATAATTACTGTTTCGAAATTATCTGAATAGGAGGCGAAAATCTGAAAAAAAAAGATGCGGGAATCCAAAATTTTAAAAAATTCTTTATATAAATTCCAAGCATCAACATCCCATATTTTTTTCTTATATCATAACTTTAATAATAATTAAATATTAAATATCTCATATTTTTTGCAAATCTCATCACTCATAAAAAATAAATATTATTTATAGTCGGTCAAATCAACTATGCCATATTCTTT
>BKCP01010070.1:929085-942458 GCA_008636005.1 Striga asiatica
GCGTAGGGTTAACCCCTTCTTTCGCGCTTCATTGAGCGAGATCGCTCAATTCAAGGCGATGTGCGAGCTACCTGAAGGTTGGGGGTTTATTGTTCCTCAGCCTTCCCACTCTTACGACAACCCTCCAGATGGGTGCTTCACTTTCTTCAAAGACCAAATCCGTCTCGGCTTACGCTTCTCCGGTCTTCCTGACCTTCTTTCTTTATGTAATGTGTTTAATAATATTGCTCTCAATCAGCTTCCCCCCAACACTATTCGCATCATGATTTGTTTCGTCATATTGAGTCGAGCTCGTTTGCGAAGACTCGATCCCGGTCTATTCTTTTATAGCTATGGGTTAAATTTTAAGGAAGATACCCGCTCCCACTACCTTAGTCCTCGTAATGGTGCTCATTTTATCACAAAGTTACCTTCAAATATTCCCGCCTGGAGGACGAAGTTCTTTTTCATCCGCCCTCCTCCTAATACCTTCTCGTTTTCCTCGTCTTGGAGGCACGAGAAACTGACTCAATGCACGAAACCTCGACCCAAGGCTAATCCCTTATGGAAGTCGATCGTGGAGGATTGGAATAAGGACCCGATGGATGCGGTGGGCCTCGCGGCGGATGTGAGTCTCCGTCATTTTGCCGGTTTGACTACCGTGAAGGAACCTTTGGCCGACACCATAGGTATTTAGTGACGCACCTTTGCTCTGCTTGCTTTGTGTCCCTCTTATGTTGTTCTGTTAGCCTATGGTCAGGCTCGATCTTATGTTGGCTCGACTCATGTGGTGATCCGTCTATGTGTTATTCGGTCCTTCTGACGTTTGGTTGTTCTATGTTTCATGTATCTTATGTTCATTATGCGCTGACATGGAGTATTTTCACTTGTTGCAGATAACGTCCTCGCTCGTTATTCTACAAAAAAGGCTTCTGGCACAAATGCGGCTCGCGAGGCTCGACCCTCCACCTTAGATCGGCCTCGTGCTCGACGCTCTTCACCCCCACCAGAGCAGTCCAGTCGGCAAACCCGGTCCAGCCACCCCTCCGCGCCTCTTGTGAATGCTGGGAACGCGACTCCCAAACGCCTAGTAGGACACCCTTCTGAAGCTAATTCAAAGAAGCGAGCTCGATCTTCCCCTAATAGGCCTCGGGAGGTTGCTCCGACCGACTTTGGGCCGAAGACGGATGCTGGTGCTATCGGTAGGTATTTGCTCTCTTGCCTGCCGGATGTTGAGGTGCATCGCTATGATGGCCAGCCCCGTCAGCGGGCTCGTGAGGGTGTCCAACACCTTGCTGGGGTACGTCATTTTTTCTCCTTTGTCATATCACACCCTGATTCATGTTCTCATATCGCACCCTAATTCATGTCCTCATGTGTTGTGTGCAGCTTCTTCGTGCTGTTACCCCGATGCTGTTGGAGGGGATGGACGATGTCCACGCTGCCCCTACTGAGCTCGATCAGTTGAAGCGGCAGCTTGAGGAGGCTCGTGTCCGCCATGCTCAGACGCTGAGTCGTCTCAAAGAGGACATGGCTAAGCTGCGACAGAAATATGACAAGGATATCTCGTCGTTGAAGGAGCAAGTTGTCTCCTTACAGGTGGACGTTGACCAAGAGAAGAAGCGTTCATCGGATCAGCTGAAGGAGCTGACCGCCAAACACCATGCCTCTGCTGGGTCATATCGTCAAGAGGGTGTTCGCAGTTTCTTCACTTCTGATATTGGTCGGCGCTTCTTGGGGGCTTACCGTGATGAGCTTGTGAAAGCCTACACCACTTCTGTGCCCTTCTTGCACAAGCTCGCACCTGCCGCTGCTCAGTACTTGGAACTTGGGATTACTCGCACTATGGAGCAGGCCGCGAAGCCAGGATTTGCCGGGACTTTTGACAAGAAAGCGATCAAGACTAACCTTCCCGACTTCGACGGCTTTAGTGGCGATTCATCCTTGCCCTACGAGCATCCCTGGTGGGAGCCTGCGCTAGGCCTCGCGGTGCATGTGGCGGGGCTTGAGGGAAAAGTCGATGTTCCCTCTTCGATACCAGCTCCTCCACCCTCTCCTGATGCTGAACTCGATGCTGAACTTGATGCTGAGCTCGATGTAGAGCTCGATGCAGGGTCTAAGGGTACTGGGCATAATGGGCTCGGTGAAGATAGACGAAGCGGAGAGGTGCAGATTGCAGAGGAAATACCGCTCATACACTTTGGACCCTCAGACCTTAAAGATGTTGCCAAGCCACATAATGACGCATTAGTGGTCACGGCCGAGATAGCGAACTATGATGTAGAGCGAGTCTTCGTGGATACGGGGAGCGCAGTAGACATAATCTTCATGCATTGTTTGGATAAAATGGAACTAGGATTGTCGTTACAACCGGTGCGAACGGCTTTGTACGGTTTCAGTGGCGTCGAAGTTATGCCTCAAGGTGAAGTAACGCTACCGGTGGCATTGGGGGAACCACCCCTTAGACAAGTAAAGATGATCCGTTTTTTGGTGGTGGAGACAAGTTCAGCGTATAACGTCATACTGGGGCGACCAAGCCTCAACACCTTTCAAGCGGCCATCTCGACGTATTGCATGAAGATGAAATTCCCAGTCGGTGACAAGGTGGGAGAAGTCGTTGGCAATCAGAAAATC
This sequence comes from Striga asiatica, assembly GCA_008636005.1. Lineage (NCBI taxonomy): Eukaryota > Viridiplantae > Streptophyta > Magnoliopsida > Lamiales > Orobanchaceae > Striga > Striga asiatica. The sequence continues at coordinate 931,699 of BKCP01010070.1, forward strand.
GCAAGAAGGTGCTATCAGGTCACACTCAAAGAAGGACAATCTAACGGAAGAAGGGAGGAGAACAAGGATCGATCTGACGGGAAGGAGGACCGACCCGAAAAACGACCAAAAGTGGAGATGACCACACGAGACGAGTAATGGAGCCGATGAACAGTAAAGGTATTTTGGTTGTTTAATAATAAATGTGACTTAACCCTTTGATAATTAATGTTTCAACATATATATAGGCCTGTCCTCAACATCTTAAAATATTATATTAATTATATCGCGTAGTTCCTCAGAGACCGAGTTTAAGAGCTCGATCACACGCGTCTTTGCAGGCTCGATCGTGGATCGGTCCTCACGCGTATGGGATCGATCCAGTTCTATCCCCTCCAATACCTGCTCTATCCCGGTCGGTTTAGTCTGATACGTCTGTATTCTACCTCGTTCCCTATCACAAACCTAGCTGTCACATCAACTATGTACAATTTCTTCCAGTACATATCACAAGATCGGGCGGCGTCCATCTTCACCCAAATTATTTGCGAGGCAAACGTGGGCTCTACCAAAAGCAACGAGTCCCTAACTACAGTAATCATAACCTCAGTCAGCTCCTCCTCCACCTCAGATGGCGGTAAGGCCATCTCTGCAAAAACCTCCTCCGCCACATCGAACGAGTAAAGCCTGCTTTGCTCTTCCATCTCATCATCAAGCTCCACCTCATCATCAACATTAATATAATTGGAGACGATCCGGTGCATCTTGCCTCCCGCAAAAGCGCCCGTGCTACCAAACAACAATCGGCGGTTAGGGACTGGTTGCATTTCGAAATTACCTCTGCGCCACGCGTTTGAGTTCAGGGAATAGATGTGGAACTCTGGGACAGCAGTGGTGTTCCTAAAGACCACGATTTTGTAATCATCCGTGGTGGCGTCGTATCCAAACTCGATGGACGAGATAAACGCGTAGCTGAAGGTGGGGTCCGGTAGGTAGACATACCTGCCGATGGAAGGGTTCCATAGCAGAATGGGTATGTTGAGTTCCACATCGTCATCCAACAAATTGGATGGGGTGACGGATAAGCATATCAAGCCGTTGATGGAGCCGAGTATGTGGAGAGAGTTCAAGTCTGCGATTTGGAAGGGGAGATCGAAAGGGGCCAACCAGGAAGGGTCGGCAGGGTGATGTTCATCGTCGTTAAGCAGCAAGTACCGCTCCTCAGGTATGTGATCGCCGTTAGCTATAGGCTGTGCAGGTTCTCGTGTGGTGAGCAAGATTTTGGAGGGGTGGTTTGTGGAGAGGTGCAAGGAACAGAATTCGGGGCTGGATATGATGGACTTCCACGATTTGCATACGGCCCTAAGACAGAGCAAAGATTCTACGGGCAATCTCGCCAAGATTTCAATTATCAGATCTTCACTCAGGTAATTATGAGAGGACTCCATAACTTTTATTAATTCTTTATTTTTTTGTTTTTGTTGCCGATTAACGAATGGAATTTATTTATGTATGTGTGCATTCACCTGGCCTTTGTATTATATAGACAAGTTTAGTCGGTGTAGGAAATTTTGAGTCTACTAGTCATAGTCGGTATAGGATTTTTATTTCTTTTTCTCTCTTCGTTAAGGTACCTATACATGGAGTATAAGAATTTTTCCGTGTAATACCTATCTGAGCCATCTCATAAATAAAATGTGACCAAATAATAACCACCAATAAAACTACTTGTTACAAACAATTTTTAATATTTACTACATTTTAGCATATTTTTTATATTTTAATTAAAAATAAAAACATGATATATTTTTTTATGTGTAATTAAAGCATTATATTAATAATAATCATAATAGTACAACCAAAGTAATATATATTATATTATAAAATACATGTAGAATATGCATTAATTACTGTATACTAATAATAATAATAATAATAATAATAATAATAATAATAATAATAATAATAGTATAATTATATTATAAAATACATGTAGAATATGCATTATTCAATCAAATTATATGAAAGATTTGATTCTTTAAAAAACAATAATAGGTTTGTTGGAGAATACAAATGCCTTTATATTTCATTTATTTGTTAATTGCAATTATCTTCATTTATACATGTACTGAAAATAATATAAATCACTTACAGCTTTTATTTTGGTAGAATGATTTTTCTTATTTTCTGTGTGGGATAGCCTTAATGCCTTGCTATCTCATGAATTTTAATTATGCGCGTGTTTATGTTGATGGAAGACTTTTCCTAAAGTTCTGGTTTCAATGTTTGGAACTATTTAATTCACAATTCTTCGACTTGAATACTTCAAAGGATAGTAAGTAATCAAAACATTTATGGTATGATTGGTATGAGGGAATGATATGAGATTAAAATGAGCGTTCTCTTACTCATTTCTTATCCCATAATTAATATACTTTTTTGAAATGAATGACCATTTCAATGGGAATTGCAAATCCATCTCCATGTTTAGTCATTTCATAGCAAATGCAAGATTTTCTCATTCTCATATTTGTAGGAATCAAAATTTTCAAAAGATGAATTAACAAATAATAATAATAAATAAATATACAATATGTACTAGAAATCATGATTAGATTATATTAAATAAAATTATTTTAAAAAATAAATTTCAAATTAGATTTTTTTTATGGTTCTTATTTTAATTAGATATATTAAATACATACATACATACATACATACAACAACAACAACAACAACAAGCCGTTAAAATCTCACTAAGTGTGGTTGGCTATATGGATCACACGTCGTCATCGTGCACGATCAAAACACATATTTTCATTCAAATTTAAATATTTTAAATCATTTTTTATTATTTCATTCCAAGTTTTCTTAGGTCTACCCCTCCCTTTTTTAATTTGCGTTATAATTTTAATATTTCTACCTTTTCACCCCGGTCTCGAAGTCTCTCATATGCGCATGTCCATACCATCTTAAATAAAAATAAAACTAAAAAAATGAATTTATAAATAATTTAAAAAGATATTATTTTATTTTTATACATCATATATATTATATATTTATTCATAAATTGAATTATAATATAAAAATTTATATTTGACCACATATGTCTATCGGAGTTTAGGTAATGATATATTTGCATTAGATAATATGTATATGAATACACAATTCACTAATTTATTATATAATATATATGACCGTAACAATACAAAAATGTATTCATTAAAATATAGTATAGTTTTTTAAGAAATAAAATAATTTTATTATTATCATAAATTAAAATAAAAAACATTAACATAAATATTATTTTTTTTCTTCTATAAAATAGTGATAAATGATAATATAAAATGATAATGTCATTCCTGGTCTTATTCATTCGGGATACCAAACACATCAATGGAAAAACTTGTTTCATTCTTTTCTCATATTCATTTCATTCTTCGACACATTCCATTCCTACAAATTTCATTCCATTATACCAGTCATGTCATTATAATATTTTCTATTCCCTGCCATTTTCACAAGTCTTTCACATGCATATTTTTATGTTTGCTTTTGTTATGTAATTTCATTTTTTCTGTTGCAACGGTATAAAGGTCATCGGGTAACTATTTTTCGTACATTTAAACTAATTTGAACAATGACATGCAGATTAATGACACACTTTTTATTCATTATAATTGGTAACAGGGTTACTATTTGGCATCGCTTCCATATATTATAATTGGTAACAGGGCTACTATTGCATAGTTCTTTTGAAATGAGCGTGACAAATATATGTCTCTACTCTAATTCTGAAGGTGCATAGTGTACTAATTAAGCCTCACGATATAATTATGTAATTAGCTATTGGTCATACTGTCAACTCTTAATAATGAGATATGTTCCACAGATAACCAATCACTTAACAAATATACAGTAAACAGTATAAGAATTTGGTACATCAATTTTAGACCATGAACTTCATCTTTAAAACAATATTTTTTGTATGGGAATGGAAATGACTTCTTTTGTCGCATTTTTCCTCCAACACAACATTCATGACATATTAACATATTGGTTTTTTTCTGTTCTACATGGGACTTTATCTAACAGAATACTTTGTGCCTTTATCTCATTTCCCGTTGTGCCTCTTTCACACACAGTTAAGCACCTTGAAACTTTAAAGGCAAGTAACCAATCAACATATTTAAATCAGTTCAATTTTTTCTTATTTTAAATACGTTTTTCGTGCACATACTTTCTCATTTAATTCAATTGTCATTCTTTTGGATTTGAACTTCACAAGGCCAACTAGCGTGTAGATCGTCAATCAGCGTTCGGTCGAGAAGGACGAGGCTCTCTTGGTGATTGCAAGAATGGACAGTCCCAAAGGCTCGTTGTTGAGAGAGGGACAAGGGCTCCAAGTCCTTAAACTTGCCATCCCTCGGATCATATGCCGCTAAGCCACCGTGGTCATCTTCTACCCGGCCAGTAAGGTGGTGAGTGGGGTACTTGTCCATCAACAACTCCCCATTCTTCAGAAAACACACAAACACAGCTGTCACATCCACTCTGTACAATTTCTTCCAGTACACATCACAAGATCGGGCGGCGTCCATCTTCACCCAAATTGTCCAATACATTTCCGAGGCAAGCGTGCAGGCTTGTACCAAATGCAACGAGTCCCTAACTACAGTAAACATGGGGTGAGTCAGCTCCTCCTCAGGTGGCGGTAAGCCCACTTCTGCAAAAACCTCCTCCGCCACATCGAACGAGTAAAGGCTGCTTTTGTAAAGCAGCTCCATCTCATCAAAATTAATTTCATTGGAGACGAGCCAGTGCATCTTGCCCCCAGCAAGAGCGCCCGTGCTATTAAACAACAATCGGCGCTCGTCTCCTATTTCGAAATTACCTCTGCGCCACGTGTTTGAGTTCAAGGAATAGATGTGGTACTCTGGGACAGCAGTGGTGTTCCTAAAGACCATGATTTTGTAATCGTCCATGGTGGCGTCGTATCCAAATTCGATGGACGAGTTCCACGCGTAGCTGAAGGTGGGGTCCGGTAGGCAGACATACCTGCGGATGGTAGGGTTCCATAGCAGAATGGGTATGTTGAGTTCCACGTCGTCATCCCACAAATAGGATGGGGTGACGGATAAGCATATCAAGCCGTTGATGGAGCCGAGTATGTGGAGAGAGTTTAAGTCTGGGATTTGGAAGGGGAGGTCGAAAGGGGCCAAGCAGGAAGGGTCGGCAGGGAGATGTTCGTCGTCGTTAAGAAGCAAGTACCGCTGCTCGGGTATGTGATTGCCGTTAGCTATAGTAGGCTGTCCAGGGTCTCGTGTGGTGAGCAAGATTTTGGAGGGGTGGTTTGTGGAGAGGTGCAAGGAACAGAATTCGGGGCTGGCTATGATGGACTTCCACGATTTGCATACGGCCCTAAGACGGAGCAAAGCTTGTACCGGCAATCTCGCCAGGATTCCAACTAACAGATCTTCCCTCAGGTAATTATGAGAGGACTCCATTAACTTTTATTATTTCTTAATTTATTTTTGTTGCCGATTAACTAATGGAATTTATGTATGTGTGATTCGCCTGGCCTTTGTATTATATAGACAAGTAAGTATAGTCGGTGTAGGAAATTTTTAGTCTATTCAAAGTCATAGTCGGCATAGGATTTTTAGTCGGTATAGGAAATTTAGTGTCATAGTCCGCATAGGATTTTTTTTGTTGTTCTTTCTATGTTATGGTACATATACTTGGAATATAAGAATTTTTCATAAAAAAATGTGACCAAATAACCCACCAATGAAACTACTTGTTACAAACAATCTTCAATAGTTACATTTTAGCATATTTTTTAGATTTTAATTACAAATAAAACATAATATAATTTTTTATGTGTAATTAAACTTATTAAAGCGTTATATTAATAATAATCATAACACTACAACCAAGGTAATATATATATATATGGTCGCGCTCCGGTGAGAATGATGCTTAATGCGAGAAATAAAAATACATCGTGACCATTGGATCGGATGATCTAATGACTAATAAAAAACAAAAAAATATTAATTCATTAAGGGTAATATGGCCATTTAACGTCTCCCCATCCACAAACCCTAATTGTATCACAGTTGGACCCACTCCAATTAACCACTCACACCCTCTTTCTCTTCAGTGAATATTTCCTCTGTGTCGCCCAAAGCCCCGAACTGCCATCTCCGCCACCCCTCACCGCCGCAATCCGCCGTCTCCATCACCGCCATCTGCCACATCACCGATCGGAACTCTATCTCCGCCGCCGCGTGTGGCGTCCATGCAAGTCGGATATCGCTGCAAATCCGAAATCCACCCAGCTCGCCGCTCCCTCTGCTGCAGCCACCTCGACGAGCCCGCCACCGGCGTCTGCGCATCGCACTTACGCGACGCCTCTCGATCTCGCCGTCACCTGCAAATTCTCTGTTCAGAAAATGGGTTGTGAACAAGAAATCGACGAACACGAAACTCAAAGCCAAAATAGATGAACATTAAATTCGGTCGACCGGCAAGATCTTCGCAGGTCTCGTCACGGCGGAGCGGATCACCGGCGGTAAGGGAGGGTGGCTGTGCGAATGGGAGCGACGCAGCGCAGATCAAAATTTGGGATGGGGGACTTTCTTTTGAAAATTTGATAAATTGAAGGGACTTAGTTGTTAGTTTTGAAATTTTAATTATATTACAATTTAGTTCATGGGTTAAATCTGTAATTTATTAAAAAATTAATAAAAATACTAATAAATGCACAATAATAATGAATAAAATACACATTAATTCATAAGGATATGTGCATTTGACCGGGTATTTTTATGTGCATTTGAATATTATAAACTTTAATAATGTAATTTTTAATTAACTATATTTTTCAATTTTCAAATTATTTTTATATAATAAAAACATATTTAGCATTTATAATCGTTTATTTGTCATTTTATATTATTTTTAAATGAAAATAAGTAACATATATATTATGTATTTTAAACCAAAAAAATACTATACAATACTAAATTAGCATATTAAAATATTGAATATAATTTTATAATATAAATAATAAATTATTTTGATAATTTAAATTACACCTTATAATATATAACAAATATATTGTATTTTCAACTAAAAGTAATACAAAGGTTAAATATAAATATTAAAACAGTAAATATATTTTTATAAAAAATAGTTGCACTTCGAGTGCACATTAGTGATAGAAGTATTGCACATTAGCAATCATCAGATTGCACTATAGCGACCAAAACAGTCATACACAGTCTTGAGTTCGAATTTTATATTTTTCGTCGATTATTTATTATTACTTTTAAAATTTTAGTTTATTTATTGTTTAAAATAATTGAAACTACCGAACTATATAAAAAATATTATTTTGTTATATATATACTAGGTCTTTATAACTAAGAATTAAAAAAAAAAATGCATAATAATGACTATCATACTGCACATGCCAATGCACGTTACTTCATATGATAATGCACATAATTCAGGGCAGCGTGCTCAGGGCCGATTGTGTAAGGTAACTCTTCCAGCTAAAGAGAGCATTTTCATACGCCATCCGGCTAAGCGCGCCTCCGTCTTTTCCACAATGTGGTTATACGTCACTTTGGTCATGCGTTCATGGAGGATCGGCATGCCTAAGTATTTTCCCAAATTATTCGTTAACTTGAAGTTCATCACCGCCGCCAGCCATCCTTATTCCTGTACCGATACATTTGGAGAGAAGAAAACTTGTGTCTTTTCGGAGCTCACTCTAAGTCCCGATCGAGTGCAAAAACCGTCGAGCACTTGTCTCAGCATTCTCGCCTGATCATCTGCAAACATCAAAAAGGGTACCGTGGCCGCATCCCGGCCGGTTGATATAGGTCGCCATGCACGCTCCGCCACCGATTGACAGATAATTTGTGCTAGTCTCTCCATACAAAGCACAAACAAATATGGGGATATGGGGTCCCCCTGCCTGACTCCCCGTGTGGGTTTGAATTCCGCACCCATCGTCCCATTCCATTGCACATTCATCGAGGCAGAAACGATACAAGCCATGATTGCTCGAATAAACGTATCAGGAAACCCCGCTAGCCGCAACGTTTCATCAATGAAGTCCCACCGAAGGTAGTCATACGCCTTTTCGAGGTCCACTTTAATAACCATGAAACCCTTTGCCCCACGCTTCCCACGCATGGAGTGGATTAACTCTTGTGCGATGATAATGTTATCCGTGATCTGACGGCCTGGGACATAGCTAGTTTGAGCGGGGTGAATTAGCCTCACGATAAAATCTTGTATGTGCCACAATGTACTAATTAAGCCTCACGATAAAATTGTGTAATTAGTGTTAGCCATACTGTCAATTCTTAATAATGAGATATGTGCCACAATTAACCAATCACTTAACAAATATACAGTAAACAGTATAGGTATTTGGTACATCAGTTTTTGACCATGAACTTCATCTTTAAAACAATATAGGAATGGAAATGCCTTCTTTAGTAGCATTTTTTTCTCCAACACAACATTCATGACATATTAATATACTGGTTTTTTCTGTTCTACATGGGACTTTATCTAGCAGAGAATACTGTGCCTTTATCTCATTTCCGGTTGTGCCTCTTTCACACACAGGTAAGCAACTTGAAACTTTCAAGGCAAATAACTAATTAATCAACATATTGTTCAGTTTTTTCTTGTTTTGAATACGTTCTTCGTGCACATACTTTCCATTTAATTTAATTGTTTTGCTTAACTTTTCGGTCTTGCAAAGGCATACAAATTATCATATTCCTATTCTGCTATATTGTATAGGTACTTGCTTAATTGTGTTAATATATAATAATCTTATAAAATATTTGGATTAACAAGTACTTTCATGTTTAGGTTCTCAACTTAAAAGTTACTTCAGTTTCTTGTTATTATGTAAATCACATGGAAGACATCTTTATAGTTATTTTTCATTTGATATATAGTTACAATTTTTATATCTAAGCCGCAGTTTGTTTAATTTTCTCCTGGGGCTGGGGGTGTCAATGACTCAATTGTCATCCTTTTGGATTTGAACTTCACAATGCCAACTAGTGTGTGGGTCGTCAATCAGTGTTCGGTCGAGAAGGACGAGACTCTCTTGGTGATTGGTAGAATGGACAGTCCCAAAGGCTCGTTGTTGAGAGAGGGACAAGGGCTCCAAGTCCTTAAACTTGCCATCCCTTGGATCATATGCCGCTAAGCCACTGTGGTAATCTACGACCCTTTCGTAAGTGCGGTACTGGTCCATCAACAACTCCCCATTCTTCAAAAAACACACAAACTGATAAGGTTCCGTGTAAGCAACTCCGGTTCAGAATGGTCCTTAGTTCAAGGGTGCGTCTTCCTCTCTCCGGTTTTCGGTCTGAGATGAAGCTCGTGAGTGCCTGCAAAGTACGCCGGAGGTTTTCCGGCGTAAAACCCTCCAAAGCTTAAGTTAGTATTTGGGAGACGAGTAATGGAGCCGATGAACAGTAAAGGTATTTTGGTTGTTTAATAATAAATGTGACTTAACCCTTTGATAATTAATGTTTCAACATATATATAGGCCTGTCCTCAACATCTTAAAATATTATATTAATTATATCGCGTAGTTCCTCAGAGACCGAGTTTAAGAGCTCGATCACACGCGTCTTTGCAGGCTCGATCGTGGATCGGTCCTCACGCGTATGGGATCGATCCAGTTCTATCCCCTCCAATACCTGCTCTATCCCGGTCGGTTTAGTCTGATACGTCTGTATTCTACCTCGTTCCCTATCAACTACTCCCCCCTATTTATGAATGCACGAATTCGCATCTCGTGGAATCATAAATACCAAGGGATACGGTTTCGAGAGCGTGTGGGTNAAATTTTCGAGGTTCAACCTTCCCTCTCTGAGATCCAAGGCTCGACTATTATAGCTTATCAACATAAAAGGCTCGATCTATCTGTCATGTGGGCTCGATCCATTGTAAATGGAGCATTGATAATTTATAATACCCCAATTGAGGACATTAATAATGCTGTGATGTTTGAGAATTTTAAGCAAAACAATAGTTGGTGTACCAATTCTCATTATTATATTTATTCATGAGACCCACTTCACCCTAAAATAGTCCATCTTACTCAGACAATTGAACTATTTTTCAAAAAATGGTCCCTGGGAATTAAGTAAATACAATAATAAAAATGGGCTACGTAGAGTATTCGAGAATTCCTTCCGAATCTTTATCTATTTCCACAACTTTAGTGGGCTCGATCTAATAAATCTCCTAATTCGATAAATTTTTTGCCCATAAATTTTCGGGGCTCGATTCTTTAAAAAAAAAATTCGAGGCTCGATCCTCTTATATCAATATTTCGGTGGTTTGGAGGAGTAGTATTTCGATAGTCGGTGGGCTCGATCCTCAAAGAACCTTCTCGATCAGTTAACTTCAAAAACACTTCCATACTACTCCTTCAAATTCGATCCGCGCAAAAACGTCAAAGCGTGGTTTGCTTCTGAAATTTCGAGGCTCGATCCCTCTAATTCACGGCTCGGCATTTGAGAATCTCGACGCCCGCTCTGTTGGAACTCGAACTCCTCGCAAAACTTCCGATTAGATTTGATTCTAATAAAAATTTGGGGGTCGATCCCGTCACGAGAGCTTCAGAAATTATCGAGGCTCGATCCGTGCTCCGACACGGCAGTAAAAAATTTTGTCGGGTTTAATATGTTGTGGCCCTCTTTTCCCTTTTACTTTACCTTCTTCCC
>BKCP01010070.1:946161-997889 GCA_008636005.1 Striga asiatica
GGCTAACTTGTAAAATAATTAATATATTATATCACTATCACATTTATACTAATATAAATTCAATTTTATTATATATATTTATTCTTTGATATAAGAGAAAATAACAATTTTACTTATTCTTATTCACTATATAATAGTTAATCATTAAACTATGTTGCCATATAATGTCATTATTATTTATAAAGTTATAGAAGTTGCACATCTTCTTATTTTTTTTATTTTATGTAATGAAATATATTTAATGCACGTTGGTATTATTTATATAAGTAATCAATTTAAAATATGTAAATAAATTTAAAATTAAATAGTGTATAAATAATATACAAAATATATACATATATTTTTTTAGAACTTAATTTTGTATACTAATTAAACAACTTTGATTTAAGAAAAGCCATGAACTCAATCTCTTCTAATATCAATATTTTTCTAATTTGCATTGTAATGATTATTCTTATTATATATATAGATTAGAATTTTTGCAATATCAACCAAACTAAATATCACAACAACCAAGTAACAATTATGAAAAACCCATAACACAACAACTATCAATTAAATTTGGCAATAGAAAAATTACATACATATATATAAAAATATGAGGATTCTATATTTCTATTAGCTGATGTATACACCACGTGTGTATTTTTTTTCGGTACAGAAAATGAGGCGGGTGCCTTAAACGACTACATTACGAGTGTAGGAAACCCCTAAGATGTCGTGCTTTAACCACGGTTTCACCCCCGTTGGAGGTTCATTGAAAATGTGAAGCCCGCACGGCATGGTTGCGGCCATGGGCGCAAGATAATCGGCTGCAAAATTCTCTTCTCGATAAATATGCCGAACGTCTACTCGCCATTCCCTTGCCAACAATTCCCGAATTCCTAAAATAAGGCTACTATGTACCCCGGCTGGAAGCTCGTCCTGGAATATCACTTTCACTACACTATTATTATCGACTTCCTGGAATACCACGTGTATATTTTGTTAAGGCATATTGGAATGTTCAATTTCATAGCATGATAACAATCAGTCTTAAAAAATCGAAAATCTTATTGAAATAATTATATCATAGCAAATTCATTTTGTAATTGAACGAATTTCTATATTGAAGTCCGATTTTCTGTACAAAAATAATGCAACAACTTCCACATTTTAAAGAAATCAATTAATGTTGGTCCATTTTTGCTAAGAAAATAATAAATAAATAAATTGTAATTAATGGAAAGTAATTAATAATGAGAAAATTTGATCATATCTGTTTTTAAAAATCGTAACAGAAAAACAAATATTAAATAAAATTGTATAATACGGAAATAATATGCAATAAATGTTGTTAACTTTTTTAACTTCTAAATTTGATAAATAGGACTCCCTTTAATATAAGTATAGATTTGGCTAATTTTTGAATCATTCGGGGATTAAAATATGTTTACTTTGTTGTTTATTTTGAATAAGTCTTAGTTATTTTTTTAGGCATTTCGTGAAGGCATGTAATATGTAATTATTTGGACCATGATAGGTAAACATGGTGCATGTGTGACGGTTCTTTGTGAATTTTGTCTTGAGATTGATTGTGGTTGTATTTTGTGTGATGCTTAAAATGAATAAATAATGATTAAAAAAATTAAAGGACTTAACTAGCTTGGTCCAATGATTAAACATGGTTGTTTTGAGATGATTGGGTTTAAAGATTTTTCACTACATTGAATATTTTTAATTTTATATTTGGTTTTTGATATACATCATTAAAAACCATGAACGAGAAAACGAAAACAACCACAATCAAATTTTTTTATACAATTATATATAACTTTATAGAGATATAGATTTAGTCAAACAATAAGACACTGAAGAGTCTGATCATGGGACATAAAATCCTAAAATCTATTAATTTCAAACAATTCTCTAGTAGTATAATTGCACATTAATATTGTTTATATCTATCTAAGCCGCAGTTTGTTTAATCAGCGTTCGGTCGAGAAGGACGAGACTCTGTTGGTGATTGCAAGAATGGACAGTCCCAAAGGCTCGTTGTTGAGAGAGGGACAAGGGCTCCAAGTCCTTAAACTTTCCATCCCTCGGATCATATGCCGCTAAGGCACCGTGGTCATCTTCGACTCGGCCAGTAATGTGGTAAGTGGGGTACTGGTCCATCAACAACTCCCCATTCTTCAAAAAACACACAAACACAGCTGTCGCATCAACACTGTACAATTTCTTCCAGTACACATCACAACATCCCCCCGCGTCCTCCATCTTCACCCAAATTGTCCAATACGTCTGCGAGCCAAGCGTGGGCTCTACCAAATGCAACGAGTCCTTAACTACAGTAAACACGGGGTGAGTCAGCACCCCCTCAGATGGCGGTAAGCCCACCTCTGCAAAAACCTCCTCCGCCACATCGAACGAGTAAAGGCTGGTTTTGGAAAGCAGCTCTTCAAACTCATCAAGCGTCACCTCATCAAAATTAATTTCATCGGAGACGAGCCAGTGCATCTTGCCTCCAGCAAAAGCGCCCGTGCTATTAAACAACAATCGGCGCTCGTCTCCAATTTCGAAATTACCTCTGCGCCACGTGTTTGAGTTCAAGGAATAGATGTGGTACTCTGGGACAGCAGTGGTGTTCCTAAAGACCATGATTTTGTAATCGTCCGTGGTGGCGTCGTATCCAAACTCGATGGACGAGTTCCACGCGTAGCTGAAGGTGGGGTCCGGTAGGTAGACATACCTGCGGATGGTAGGGTTCCATAGCAGAATGGGTATGTTGAGTTCCGCGTCGTCATCGCACAAATAGGATGGGGTGACGGATAAGCATATCAAGCCGTTGATGGAGCCGAGTATGTTGAGAGAGTTTAAGTCTGGGATTTGGAAGGGGAGGTCGAAAGGGGCCAAGCAGGAAGGGTCGGCAGGGAGATGTTCGTCGTCGTTAAGAAGCAAGTACCGCTGCTCGGGTATGTGATTGCCGTTAGCTATAGTAGGCTGTCCAGGGTCTCGTGTGGTGAGCAAGATTTTGGAGGGGTGGTTTGTGGAGAGGTGCAAGGAACAGAATTCGGGGCTGGCTATGATGGACTTCCACGATTTGCATACGGCCCTAAGACGGAGCAAAGCTTGTACCGGCAATCTCGCCAGGATTCCAACTAACAGATCTTCCCTCAGGTAATTATGAGAGGACTCCATTAACTTTTATTATTTCTTAATTTATTTTTCTTGCCGATCAACTAATGGAATTTATGTATGTGTGATTCACCTGGCCTTTGTATTATATAGACAAGTATATAAGTATAGTCGGTGTAGGAAATTTTTAGTCTATTCAAAGTCGTAGTCGGCATAGGATTTTTAGTCGGTATATGAAATTTAGTCAAAGTCATAGTCCGCATAGGATTTTTATTTTTTGTTCTTTCTATGTTATGGTACATATACTTGGAATATAAGAATTTTTCATAAAAAATATGTGACCAAATAACCCACCAATGAAACTACTTGTTACAAGCAATCTTTAATAGTTATTACATTTTAGCATATTTTTTAGATTTTATTTAAAAATAAAACATAATATAATTTTTATGTGTAATTAAAGCGTTATATTAATAATAATAATAACAGTAGAACCAAAGTAATATATATATATTTAAAATGGACAATATAAATCTTATATATCATATAAATTAATCTTTTTAAGAGAATTACTGTATAAAATAATAATAATATAATTATAATATAAAATACATGTAGAATATGCATTATTTAATCTAATAGTTGTTTAGGTATTATTTAAAGTCCAAATATTGAAATGAATTTACAATAGAAAAAAAAAATGTAGTAGTTATTAACTACAGTTACCCAAATAACAAAAAGACACAATTAAATTGATCTTTTATGTATAATTATAGCATATTAATAATAACAATAACAGTACCACCAAAGGTTTACATACGGGCTCAAATAAATCTGGATCATTGGATCTATCATATTTTTATCAAGTAAATCTTTAATAACTGGAATCAAATATGGTGTAAAGTATGTATTTGTCCATTCATTAAGGGTAATTTGTTAGAATATTGAGTCTATTTTAAATATTGGTTCCATTTGATATTGATTTCTCAACCTTCCCAGCTGCCAATTGATCTCATAGGAAATGCATGCGTGAAGAAATTATATTTGGTGAACAAATTGTCAAATTCTTCAACTACAAATACCAAAAATCCCAACCCCCAAACCAATAATCATCAACATCTTGTAACCAATTTTCATCTATAAATACTCATCAACTCATTTGATGATAAACACACAAAAGAGAAGAAAGAAACACGGCAAAGAATAGAAGTGAAGGGAAAAGAAGAAAGAAAGAAAAAAAAAATATTAGTGAGGAAAAATTATCATATAGATAATTTTATTAATATTTTTAAGTGTTCAATTCTCGACTCCTATTCACTTCGCCGGATCTCGTAAATCTGGTGTGCTACAGATTTAGAGACGTTTGCCGTTGTATCTTTAGGGAAGTTACGCTTGAACCGTTAGCTGCCATACGGGGCATATTCTTCTTGCGGAAAGAGTTTTACTCGCCTCGGCTATAATATTTCCGTTTTAATTTATTTTTCATTTGTAATTTATTTTTTCAGTTCAATTGTAATTTTCTATTTTTAGATTATTTGTAAGAACTGAAAAATACATATCAGTTCGTAGGATTCCCGTGTAATTTTATACCCAATTTTTAACATAATTTAGTTATTGAGGGCTGTAAACTCGTCAGAATCACGCTTGGTGGATCGGTCTCCTAGGATTTTGGCTGAGATCTTTGTCGGCATCTATCTTTCTCAGTTGGGTGAAAACTGAGGGGTTAGGAGACATGTCCTTGTGTTTGGTGACCGATCTACTCTCCCATGTTTCCTCTGTTCGAGCTTGATTTATGGTCTTTTCCAAGTTTTTCGTTACACAATCCGGAGATTGGGTTGCGGCTTTAGACAAGGCTAGTCCCTTTCCCTTGTCTCCAATGGGATGAGTGTCTTTTTCGCTGTTGTCTTGGACATATCGATCTCTAACGGCAGCGCTTTAAACGCTGACGGTAATGCGAGCCATGAGGTTTACTATACCCTCTAGAAACTTTGGGTTTTGGAATATTGATGGGATGTCGATGGAGGGAGCCACCGTACGTGGTGGTTCCATTGCTTGCGGCTGTGATTCCGCCTCTTAATTGGATGATGTCATTTTTTTGGGTTGTTTTTTAGTGCTGTGTCGATTGCGAATGTGGTGTTTTTCGAGTTTCTTGTATCCTCAAACAATATGACACCTTCCTCTACTGCCAATCAGTTGTTATACGAAATACGTAACTACGGATTAGGGAATTTCCCTAAGTAAAAATATGCTGAATAGTGAATGAGGTCGGATGACCTGGATTTTATATAGTAAACAATTCGATTTTTTAGTATAGTTTAGGAATTATTTCTAGAGAGAGAGTAATCGAATATGCTTTTATTACAATAAATAAGTGGTATTTATAATAAGAAGCTCACGGGTATAGTTCTCGATGCCTGCACGTTGCTATTTAATGCGATTTGACTGCGATGTGCGGTTCTACAAGGTGGATCCTATGCGTAATGATTGCCATTTAAATATATTTGATTAACTCGAAATTTGTTCCTTCGAACTCGACAATAACAATATTTTTATATTTTAGATTTTTCATTAAAAATATTATGTAAATATATAAAAAATAAAATAAAATTATATCCGAACATTATCAAACGTTAGCGAACGAGCTCGTGTTCGTTTGATTATTAAACGAACCTAATTTTTTGATGGAATTCGGCTCGATTAACAAACGAACGGGCTTTTGTCGAATACGAACGAAGTTTGCAAATGTTGGTTCGTTTACAGCTCTAGTAGAGACCCACTCTAACAATCTTAGAACACAATCCAAAACAGCTAAATGCAAACCCCAATCTACATAAGCCTTACTTTCCGAAAAACATAGAACATCTTTCTATCTTTATGATATTTGTTGTTCAAATCGTTTCCCACTTTCTCGCATGGATGAGAAGAACGAGGATTCATCAACAAAACAGCTCCACCAATCGCTACCCGTAAGCTCTTTTACCCGTATTCTCTGTTTCTTCCATTGGTTTTTCCTTAAAAATCTCAGTTGAACTCTGATTTCGAATAAATTTAGCCAAGGGGTTGTCTAATCCCAGTTGAACTTATTTTCTAATTTTAGACATTATCTAGTTTCTGGAGGTGTTGTGCAAGAATTCTGGGAAAATAAGGCGTTTTTCTGTCGGGACTGAAGCTGGTTTTGCTGTTAATTTGATTAACAAGAAGTTGATGAATGATAGAGATGGTGTTGACTGTTGAGAATGTTCTGATGGCATCCCACATCGAGGCTGTTAAAGAAGGAGAATTAGGAGAAGAGCCCGTTAGCTTTGGCCACAGTTCCTTGCTAGTGGCCCGGTTGGAAGTTGCAAACAGCCCTTGAATCGAACGGTGAATTGAACTTCATAGTTTCAATGTTGTGGATATTTGGACACTTAATGTTGTTGTGATAATTGTCTTGCATTTGATGCCATCCCTATTAGAATATTATATGGGCTCGTAAGGAAATTCGGGATGGAATTTTTTTTGTTCTTGGTATTTTGTTCGTGGGTTTTCTTTTTAATTGTCTGTAAATGGAGAATGATAAGTGTTCCTAGTTTTTATCTTGTAATGAAATAAGAGTTTCGGGTACCTTAATTTTATATCTCTTGTTGTAGGTGATTTATATCTCTTGTTGTAGGTGACAGAAGGACCAGTCCACAAGGGCACAAGAAGAGAGCGGAAAGCTTTTGCTAGGGTATGACATCTCCCCTTGGTTATATTTTGGATTCATTTGGAAATGATATATACTATATTAAAATATGCCTGGAAAACGAGTGGGGAAAGCATATAGCATGCTCTACGTGTTCGAATCTGGAACGGGATGTGGTTTTCAATGAATATGTTAAAAGAGTCCTCTCACAAGAAACAAACTGGTTTTATGAGGCTCTTTTTTTTTTTTTTTTTTTTTTTTNGATTATGTTTGGTTTAGACTTTAGACTTATTCGATGTTTGTGCCTAGAGATTTTCTGGAGTTTGTATGTAATGGCATCTTGAAACAATCTACACTTTAGCTTGCATTATGTGACAGTTTACATGATCCATCAATTTTAGTTGTCATTAAGTGTGATCCTATTTTCCCCATTTGCAGATGATGTAAATGCCATCTTGAAACAATTTAGCTTGCATTAAGCAACCGGTTTCATGATCCATCAGTTTTAGTTTTCGTAATGTGTGATCCTCTTATTCCCATTTGTGGATGATGTTATTATTTAACTGCTTGTATTCTCGGTTGAAGCACGCGAAAGAAATAAAAGTAGCCTTGAGCATGCTGTTTTGAGAAGGAAACAAGAAAGACTACATTCAGAGTCACCACACAACCAAACTTCTAAAGTTTAAATTTTACTTTGTTCTTGGTTTGCAGTTGTGAAATGATGAAATATTAGGATTTTTGTATGAATGAAATTTAAACAAGACATTATCGCTTTGACTTTTTGTGTGCTTCTAGAGTTATGTCCCGTAAGTTTAGAACTGCAAATTAGTGGTTCTAAAACCGTCGATCTCAATCTGCAAACGATGTGTGCCTTTTATGCGCTTTTATCTTCGTAACATGAAAATACCCATCAGTTTCTAATGTTATAATGATCCTTTTGCAGGCCACTGATGATCATCATTCGGAGGCGAGAAAAGAGTCGTCTATCAGCATTCTCTACATTGGGAAAATACTGTTTGCCTTTCTTCTAATATTTGTATTCTGTGCAATTTTCACAGTGGCCCTGGAAAACCTTCCTCGTCTCATCTTGTTTATAAACTCCTTATATAAACTTGAAAGCAAAGTTCGTGGCTATCCCTTTCATGTTTGCTCCATGGTATCATTGTCAGTTGCTCGACTTATGACTGATTTTTAAAATGTTAAAAAAAAATGGTAATGTCAGTAGCTCTGCCGGTTAATAAAATGTTCGAAAAATGGCCAATTTTGGTATTCGGGTAGATTTCATATTTCATTGCCTTTAAAAGTTTATTTGAAGAATATGAAGAAAAATTTAATGGAGAATAAATGGAGAAGAATATGATTTTATTTTCCTTTAAAAAGTAAATGATTTTGGGTTCCAATTTTTGAAATGAACAACCAATTACTATAGGCTGAATATACATTATTTTGGAAAATTTTGTTTGAATGGAAAAAGGGTGTTAAAGAAGAGAAAAGATTATTTTGGTGGGAAATAAAACCTTTTTTTTTTTTTGTAATTGTGAATAGATATGAGATAAAATATAATTATTAAAATTGATGTGTTGAAAACATAGTATAGTAAAGAAGGCAAACGGTTGATAGCTAAAAGTATATACGAAGATGAATAGTAAATTTTATTGAAAAATGAATAATAACTAATTTTTATTATTCAATTGCATTGATAGTTAAAAATATATAAGTATATGAATAGTGATTAAAATATATATAGTAATGAATGATTTTTATTATTTATTTATATTGAAAAAATTGAATTGAAAATAATGAGATTGAACGATTCTTGATTTTTTTTCCAAGAAAAAAAATGTTTTCAATCATATTTTCCGATGGAAAAAATTTATTCAAACCAAACTATATCTATTTTGTATCCCTAGTATATGAATAGTGATTAAAATATATATAGTAATGAATGGTTTTTATTATTTATTTATATTGATAAAATTGATATGAAAATAATGAGATTGGACGATTTTTGATTTTTTTTTCTAAGAAAAAAAAAAATGTTTTCAATCGTATTTTCCGATGGAAAAAATTTATTCAACGAAACAAACTATATCTATTTTGTATCCCTATAACTTTTAAGTTTCACCTATTAATAAAATGTACTGATTAATTTCTTTGAAAAAATGAAGGGAGGAACAAAAAAAAGAGGAAATGAAATGAAAACGTCAAATCTATATATATATAATAAGAATTATCATTTACCAAAAATAGGAGCAAAAAAATAGGTAAAAATTTAATGCCGCCTATAAATAGTAAGTTTATTATTTTTCTTTTTTTTAAAAAAAAAATCATACATCATTAAATGCTACCTTAAATTTCGGGCTTAAGTTTATTTTATTATTTAAAAAATCCGGTTAAGATTTATTAATTGTGTATGTTTTTATTTTTATTTTTTTTCTTAGAAACAACAAACAAAATTAAAATGTAGGTCTCTATATTTAAAAAATCTCAATTCAAAATATAACAAAAGTTTTAGAATCCCGATCTTTATATTTGTGCCTTTAAAGAAAATATTGAACGCTAAAAATATTCTTTAAATTGCATAATCAATCAATTAATCTTAATTTTTTGAAAATTACAATGTTATTTTTTATTAATATGCATAAAGTAAAAATAATTAATTCATCTTTAGATATATTATTTATAATCTTAATATACTACCATTTGGTGTAGACATTTATTATATGAATCATAGAATTAAATATATTAAAGAAAATTAGAAAATTTCTTCGGGGTCAATCGGGTGATTGAATTAGGGTAGTGCCCAGGTTGATTGAATTACTTTTAGGTGATATTTAAAATAGTCAAAAAAACTTGACACAACTTGGTTGGTCCCAGGTGACTAAGTTATGTATCAGTTCGACCACACTAAATCGATTATTGAACTTAAATATAAATTTTATATTGAAAGTATTTTATTACGTGAATGTGATGTAGTCCAAACTTCAAATAATCGTATTAACAATACTTTTATGACAACATGTTTAATGATTTATGAATATTTATATATCATTTTATTAATATTTATGTGAATTAAATAATATTTTATTATAATATCTATAATGTACAGTAAATATAAAGTTTGCAAAACTGGACCGTCATCGAAACGATCAAGCTATTTTATTAAATCATTTGTGGTTTGTTCAGATTTTAATTTATAAATATTTTAATATATATATATATATATATAATTAAATTGTGTTACTTAGATATCTAAATAATTTATAAATTCAAATGTTTAAACTAATTGATAAATAATTTATAAATCTCTATTTTATTTAATTATAGAATTTTATTTAAAATAAATTAAATATAACAAAATTTTAGAAAATCGCATCGATCCTACCAGTCCAACCGACTGGTGTTGACGGATTCGAGAGCAAATATTTTATTTAAGCGAACTATATTGGGTTTTCGGTGCATCTTGTCAGACTGTGTCTAACCCAGTTTAATTTATAAATAATAGATAAATCATGATTAATGTTATTTATTTATTCAATTTATAATACAATCATAATATTGTTTTCTCGTCCATCGCACGCACTTCTACGAAAGAAAAGAATATACCTACATGAGACCAAACAAAAAAAATTTCACAAAGGCTCATCACACCCTTATCTTAAACCCTTCCGCCAATGCCGTCGTTCGCCGCCGCTCCGTCTCATTCCCTCCGTCTCACTTCGTCGCCGGCTAATCGCCGCCATAATCCCTCTGCAAACCATGCCGTTTCACCCACGGCTTCGACTCTCCAATGTAGTCTCCCATCCCTCCCCGCCGCCTCCTCCTCCCAAAACCCTAAACCTTTGAGACATCCCACATTTTTTCCTAACCCTGTAATTTTCCCCAAATCAATTGCCGCCTCAGCCGCCTCGTGGGTTCTTTTCCACATAGCCAAACCTGCTTTCTCTGGCAGCAACCCTATATTTAGCTCCGGAGGAGGCGGCAGCGTCGGAGGTGGTGGAAGCGGCGGAGGCGGAGGAGGAGGTGAAGGTGGGGAGGGCGGTGGCGGTTTCTGGCGGTTCTTTTCTCCCGCAGCTGTTGCTAAAGACGACGATCCCCAACAAGAGTGGGATTCCCATGGATTGCCGGCCAACATCGTGGTTCAGCTGAACAAACTCGGTAGTTTCAAGAAGTACAAGGTCTCTGAAATCCTATTCCTGGATAAACGGAGCCTCTCGACGGTAGGCACAGAGGACTCTTTCTTTGAGATGGTGTCCCTCCGGCCTGGGGGTATTTACACCAAAGCTCAGCTTCTGAAGGAGCTGGAAACCCTAGAAACATGTGGAATGTTTGAGAAAGTTAATCTGGAAGTAAAGACGAATCCGGATGGCACCATCAATATAACCATTCCGTTCCAAGAGTCCTCGTGGCAGTCGGCTGATAGATTAAAGTTGATTAACGTGGGACTCATGCCGCAGTCCAAGCCTGTTGAAATGGACCCTAATATGACCCAGAAGGAGCAAATTGAGTACATGGACAAACAGGCGGATGAATACTTTATTAGGATGAAGAAGGCAAGGCGGTGTTTGATGCCAATGTCTAAGCAACAAGAGATAGAGGTGATGATGGTGAATCATGGCAGGGTGACCGCGAGATTGTTGCAGAAGATAAGGGATAGCATTCAGCAGTGGTATCATGAAAACGGGTATGCCTGTGCACAAGTTGTGAATTTTGGGAATCTGAATACGAGACAGGTGGTATGTGAAGTGGTGGAAGGTGATATCACTGAGCTATCGGTTCAATTCCAGGATAAGCTGGGTAATGTCTGCGAGGGGAATACTCAGCTCGCTGTAATAAAGAGAGAATTGCCCAAACAGGTCAGGTTGACTAGAACTGTTAGCCGTATTCAGTTATGTGACATATATTGAGGTTCTATTGTAGGGATATGGTGGACTTGTGTTAAAATGATAGTTGGACTGTTTCAAGGAGTATCAAGAATGGTGGCATATCATATATTAACTGATTCCCCTCTTGTATTATGAAAATAGGGGAGCTATGTGGTGACATTTAACACACTTCAGGGTTTAAGTGTTTGACATAATCATATTAATATGTAGTCAGTGTACTATTGTGACCAATTGTTAACTGCCTTTGTTGATGTAATTGAATAATGCTTTTACATGGGTCTGTGTTCAACACGAGCATGCCTGCTTTTTAAAATGGTTTTTTTTTTTTAATAATTTGGAGCCATAAATTTGATGACCTGGTCAGTTGATCATTAATCATTATGTGCGCGATTGAATTTATTTACTGTAATTTAAGGGTTGGACTCTTTTTTTTTTCCTCGCGTACAGCTTCGAGAAGGACGAGTTTTCAATATTGAAGCTGGGAAGCAAGCACTAAGGAATATAAATTCTTTATCTCTCTTCTCTAACATTGAGGTAAACCCGCGCCCGGATGAAAACAATGAGGGAGGCATTATTGTTGAAGTCAAGCTCAAAGAATTGGAACAGAAGTCTGCTGAAGTTAGCACAGAGTGGAGTATCGTTCCAGGTCGCGGGGGCCGTCCTACACTGGTGAATAGCATGAACAGAAATCCGATGTTTTTTATTGAAGTTTTTTGTAATATATCCGCTAAGTGTTTTTTTACTTACCAAATGCTGCTCAGGCTTCAATCCAGCCTGGTGGGACTGTTTCTTTTGAGCATCGTAATATTTGCGGTTTGAATAGGTCACTTCTTGGTTCAGTGACTACTAGCAACTTCCTTAACCCTCAGGTGATTACATTTATTCAAGTTTCTTTTCCAGAATGAAGTGCAAATATTTCTATAGCATTAACATATGTCTGTATAACATCTACAGGATGACCTTTCTTTCAAGCTGGAGTATGTCCATCCATACATAGATGGAGTGTACAATCCTCGCAACCGTACTTTCCGTACTAGCTGCTTCAATAGTAGAAAGCTGAGCCCAGTCTTCACTGGTGGACCTGGAACAGAAGAAGTTCCCCCTATATGGGTTGACCGAGCTGGAATTAAAGCAAACATTATGGAGGTATGCTTTTCCTTCTTGATCTTGTTATATTTTCCTGATAGATTTTATCTGACCTAATAGCTGAGTCCAAGCTATGATTAGGTGGATTGTGAATTGTTTTTTAAACTGACTTGAGTAAGTAGAAGATTGAACTCAAATATGTCATACGAACTCTATTATCTTGTGTGTACGTGATGGAGGGACATTAAGTGATGTTCTTGCAGAATTTCACACGTCAGAGCAAATTTACCTACGGACTAGTGATGGAGGAGATAGTAACACGTGATGAGAGCAGCCACATCGCTGCAAATGGTCAAAGGTTGTTGCCAAGTGGTGGAGTGAGTGCAGATGGACCTCCTACAACGCTCAGTGGCACTGGAGTTGACCGTATGGCATTTCTGCAGGCCAATATTACTCGTGACAACACTAAATTTGTAAATGGGGCTATAGTTGGTGAGAGAAATGTGTTCCAGGTGAGCAAACATCTGTTTATTTTACACTTCCACAACATTAATCTTTGAAACCACACCATTATGGAAGATTAATGATATTCCTTTTGCACTCCTTGATTCTGCTTTTCCGTAAATACTTGGGGAGGTGCTATATTTTTTTGTTTGTTAGAATGCATTATGGTTATTTTTATTTTTTTTGCTCTTTTTTTTTTCTTTTCTTTTTTTTTTTATCTCTTCCTTTTGGCTCGAGTCTTTTTTTGTGTTTCTTTTGGGTTTCATCTCTAGCCTACCCCGACTTGCTTGGGACTAAAGGCTATGTTGTTGTTGTAATGCATTATGGTTATTTGGTCACAATGTGGGCATATACATGCATGTTGTTTATGAGCTAAATGGCTTACCTGAGATTGGTAAAGGCGTTGCATACCTTTTCTGAAGTTTATGTGTCATCTGCTTGAAGCCTAGCTCAGAATTTGAATGCTTTCATCGGTTGAACCTCTAACTCCGTTTTTGCCTCAGCTTCCCAGTTGTGCCTATATTCCCATTCTTTTTCCCAGTTGTGCCTATATTCCCATTTTTTCCTCAGTTTCAGGCTAGTCCTAAGTGAAAAATGAATCAGCAAAGATTAGAGACAAGTAGGAAGCCTCCACCAAATAAGGCGGTGCTGCATTACTCAATGACAATTCGTGAAATACTTCATAAGACTTGTTGATAGATATTAAGTTAGTTTGACTAGCAAAGTTAGAATGCAGATGGAATTGCTTCAGTAGGGGGAAGGCGAGTGGTGAAAGGGTGATTCCAGTAAAATGTCAGAACGGGAAGGGGGAATGTTGACTGATGAATTTAATGATACGAAATTTATTGGTAATGGTGGAGGAATGAATAATAGAAAATGATCAAATCTAGGCTAGTAAATAGGAAAAAAGAAAAAGGAAAGAGATGAGGGGTTGAAGGAAAGTGGCTGATAATTGATTAAAGAAAGAGATAGGTTATTAAACGAGAATTATAAGGATGAGTGTTATAGGTAACATGTTTGAAGTGAAAACAATATAGTTAGTTTTGACATCCTCAATTTAACATGTGAATTTATACATTATTGACGTTTTTATGTAAATGGTATCATCATACATAAAATTTTGTTCAACTTCTTTACTACCTTCAAATTAGAATTATAGAGGTTGATACCTAGTATTGGCGTGTTCTCATGAAACGGTGAACTGTTTTGCTTCTATTTCATGGACTAATTTTTTTTACCGTGAATTTCGTTTCTTTTTTCTTTATGGTTTTATGCAGCTTGATCAGGGGCTTGGAATTGGCAGCAAATTTCCGATTTTTAACCGCCATCAATTAACATTAACACGATTTCTCCCACTGAAGAAAGTAGAGGAAGGTGCTGGAAAGCCGCCACCTCCTGTTTTGGTTCTCCATGGCCATTATGGCGGCTGTGTTGGTGATCTTCCTAGTTATGATGCATTTACCCTTGGGGGACCTTATTCTGTGCGGGGTTATAACATGGGAGAGTTGGGAGCTGCAAGAAATATAGTTGAGGTATGCAATTAATTCTGTAATTTTTATCTCAATTCTTTTGACATTTTTCCTTTGTGGATGTAAATGGTTAGTAAACTCTGTAATAGGACCATCCTATGAAATTATCTTTTCAACTACAAGAACTAAACCAGAGGTTTGCTCTGCTGTGCTTATCTTTTGGAATTTGTAGTTAAAAACTTCAGACAACTAACTCCTTGAGGAGTTTCACCATATTACAAAAACACAAGCAAACTTTCAAAATCACAGAAATACCCCTGAGGTTTTGATTGAATGTGAAATGTAGTATGTTATGGGGCTGACAGTTATACTTTTTATAAACTTGAAACAATTACAAGACTAAAAGATCTATGAGGCATTATTTATTTGTAAATTTGAGAATAAGCTGGGGTTTTCTATAATTAGGTCAAAGTTCAAGGGCACTTGTGATTAATCAATCAGGGTAATAATCCAGTAGTCAGCTCTGCTGTTTTACCAGGATCAAAACTCAAATGCATTATTTTCCTCATCAGAAAAAAAGAAAAAAAAAAGTTTGGATATTTCATCTAGATTTGGTATGGTTAGCATTGTGTGCAAACTTTTTGCATTGTTATATTTAACCGTATATATAGGTGGCTGCTGAGCTTCGAATACCTGTGAAGAGCACCCACGCGTATGTTTTTGCCGAGCATGGGAATGACTTGGGGAGTTCAAAGGACGTCAAGGGAAACCCGACTAAGGTCTACAGAAGGATGGGCTATGGCTCGTCATATGGTGTGGGAGTCAAGTTAGGGTTAGTGAGGGCAGAATATGCTGTTGATCACAATACTGGAACTGGCGCGATTTTCTTCCGGTTTGGGGAGAGATTCTAAGAGAGATTATTCTGTGCCTACCGAATAAATACGCGATCGAGGGCTGCTGATTAGGATTTTAAAGATTTTTGAGTTGAGGTTGTTACTGTTAAGTTTTCTTTATCTTTCATTTTTTTCTTGTTTCTTTATTATTTTGAAGTGTGATCAGTTTTAGATTGTTGTAAGTTTGTAACTCGGGTTTGTTCGCCTGGGTTCTTGTTCTTTTTCTATATGTGCGTGGCGGCATTAAGTTTAAATTTTAATGGGAAAGACTATTGGGACCTATTTTCCTCTAAAATCAAGTGTTGTTGCAAAACGTGCATGGTCGTTAATTTTATCTCGGTTCTAAATGTAAGAAGGGAAAAAGAAAAAGAGACGAATAATGTTCAACCATGTGTAGATCTGAATTTTGAGCAATTCATATTCATAATATTTTGATTTCTCAATAATAGGATTATTGTACGGACTGTGCAGTTAAAGTAACATATGATTAATTTG
Organism: Striga asiatica; assembly: GCA_008636005.1. Lineage (NCBI taxonomy): Eukaryota > Viridiplantae > Streptophyta > Magnoliopsida > Lamiales > Orobanchaceae > Striga > Striga asiatica. Next base: position 962,276 of record BKCP01010070.1, read on the forward strand.
CTACATTATACATGAGAAATTAATAAAAAATAAAAATTTTATTGAATTGTAAAATGCATTTATAATTAAAATTGTTAAAGTACTTTATAATTTAAAAATAGTATGCACCTACCTGAATTATTTTGTTAAATTACAAAAAATTGACACATAAGAACCACCTATTAACACTTAAACTTTAGAGAACTCTACATTATATAATACCCTACCCGTGTTTGCTTGACAGGATGAGATTGAACTAATTATATATTGTGGATGGATTGCACTGTAGAGATTAAATTAGATCTGTATTTATTTTGAATAGGATAATATTTCATTTGCATATCATTTGTTTTGCTTCATATTTCAAGGGATATAAATGCACATTGACAATTATGCCCCCATTAATAAACTGCAAACATGTGTTCTTCATTTTTATTTCTTCCATCGGTCGAAAACAGCAAAATTTTACAAAAAAAAAAATATATACTTTTCTTGACAACAAAATTTTACCAAAAAAAAAAAAAGATTTTTCTTGATTTTCTCTTATGTTTCATTCAAAAAGCATTTGCCAAATTATCTTCCCTGCAAGTCTACCACAAGCATTCCTAAAATCCTCTCGAGATTGATTTTCAAAAATAAAAAGAAAAAAGAGGAAAAGGAAAATGATATATTGACGGAGGTCGTCGCTGGCTTGATTGCCTGCGGATGGTGAGGAGGCGAGGGATGATGGTCAGCCGCTGGCTTGATTGCCGGCAGATGGTGAGGCAAACCGCAAACAGCGAGGGACATACATACAAAAGGGAAAGAATTATTTTAGGTTACCTAAGGTCAAAATGGACATCGCCACGCAGATAAGAATTTTCACAAAAGATATCTTGTGGGCCTCAATCTTGGCTTTCAAATGTAGGATTAAGGCATGATAAGGTGTTTATCCCATCTAAATTAGGGAAACAAAATCATCTTTATTATCATCTAAAAGTTTGGCACGTCTGTTACGAATCGTGTATCGAGTATCGAATTTTGTATGAAAACTTGCACTACGGCCTTGATTTTGACACGTACTTGTGTTCCCGCCCAAACTTTAGCAGTGCTGGGGTAGCGGCGTTAGGTTGTACAATAAGTTGACAATGTACCATTTATCTTTAAATTAAGGATTCAAGTTCAATTTTTGAAACTACAATCTCATTGAGAATAAGCTCTTGAGAATAAGATTTCTTACTTGAGCGTCGGAGCACTGTTTAGCAAATTGATCCAACTCGTAGTTTAAAATAATCGAGATGAGGTGGTTCTACTCAATTTTTTTTGACAAGTTGTTTCAATTCGTGGTTCAAAGCGATCAAGATGGGGCTGTTCAACCAAAAATTAAATTTTGGTGAGCCGATATTTCGTTCACGTCAGTAGTGACGGTGAACTAATTTTTTATTATAATCTTTGTTATCCTTTCTATATAGATTATTATGAACTTTGACATGTAAACTTAAATAAATTTATGTCTATATGAATGTCCCTCAATAATTAATGATACTAACTTTTTATCCTACTGATCCCTATCGATCCGACATCCGTGAAGAATTATTGGTTATTGATATTCCCTTTGCTTTATCGATATCCTTGAAGATTATTACCCATAACAAAACGTTTTTCTTTTCACATCTACGTATCCCACTCTTCCCTCTCTTATGGAAAAGTGTGAAGCCTCAAGAGGCCGTGTCCAAATGTCAATTGCTCAACTTCAAGATACCACCAACTTTTTTTTTTCCAACAGATAAAACGACACCGTTTTCGTTTTGGTATAACTTCATATATATATATATATATAAGGGTTAATTGCATCTAAAATCACAACCTTTGGTCTAATTGCAAATAAAACTCAACCTTTTCAATTTGGACAAAAAAACCAAACCTTTATTAAGTATTGCAATTTTGTCTCAAAATCACATTCCGGTCAAATGACGCTGACATGTCCGATCGGAAAATTGACGTGGCAACAGAATTGTGACGTGTCCATTCCACGTCATTTTACATGTCATCAAAAAAAAAAATTGAAATTCACACATTTTAAAAGCCACTTTTTGCATAATCAGAGTTCTGAGAACAAAAAAAAAAAATCGTGTTGGAGCGGGCGATTTCTTCTCGCGCGACGGGCGATTCTTCACCCCAAAAGTTGCAGCAGCTTGATTCTTCACCCAAAAATAGAATTCACCAAATGCTTGAGGGAATCATTTTGACTCCACATCAAGAACCCTAAATGTATGTATCTTTCTTCTCCAATTTCGAATTCCCCCAATTCTTGAGGAATTCATGTGGATGTTGATGACATGAAAAGAAATTTTTTATTTTTTTAATTTTTCTGAAGGAAAAGGAAACTACCAGTTTGCTATGAGTGAATCTTGCAGCAATTGAGTGAGTTTGTTATTTCTGTAAGGGACATGTGAATTCTTCTGGGCAAGGGAGGATATGACATCACCCAAGGCAGAAGTGACATGTTAATATGCTGAGCCTCTTTTAGCCTGTCCCCTGTGACTTCGGATTTGTCGACGCTCTCACTTCCGGCCAAATCTACAAGATGTTTGCAGCGAAGAACATTTCCGGTAGTTAAATCCCTTCCTTGGACATGAACAGTTAAACAACTAGAACAAAAAAATGAAGTTTCAGTCGACAAAAGTCACCTGAGAAGCATGGATTTGTGTGAATTTCAATTTTTAAAATGATGTGGAATGGACTTTCAAAATTTTGATTGCCACGTCACAATTCCTTGCCACCTCAATTTTCCGATCGCACATGTCAGCGTCACTTGACCGGAATGTGATTTTGAGACAATTTTGCAATACTTAATAAAGGTTTGGCTTTTTTTTGCCAAATTAAAAAAGTTGAGCTTTATTTGCAATTAAAGTAAAAGTTGTGATTTTATATGCAATTAACCCTATATATAAAGATTTTGTTGAAAAAATACATTAATAGAAAGTTTGATCAAATAAATATAATGTTTGATTTACTATAATGGAAAGTTCAGAAAAACACATGTGAATCTTTAGTAACAAAATCTAAATCTTATTTTTTTGGTAACAAATTTGGAGATTCTAATGACAAAATTTGAATTCCATTTTTCTCGTATCATATTTTATTTTTTTTACCAAAATGTAAACCATATCATTTTTGGTAACAAATTTGGATATTCTTATGCAAAAAAATGTGTCAATTATTTATGAAAATAATTCTAAATACAAATTAATTTAAAAATCGTGCAAATTGGATACAAATTTAGGAAGCAAATAGTTGTATAATTTTTAACCAATTCTTTCAATCTTATTGAATAATTTTTTCTTTCAAAAAAATTGTGTAAATTGGATAAAGCCACGTGCAATTTTTATTTTAAAATAAAACTGATATTTGGACAAGATGTACATTCAAAATTGTGTCCACATTTTTTGGTAACAAAAGCGGTTCATCATTGATATTTAAAGTCACCTTATCCAATTATTTAGGAAAAATTGTGTGCAACTTTTCAAAATTTAAATGCTTCGATTTTTTTGGATTCTTATGTTTTTTCTTAACCATGTTATACCGAGATTTTAGTAAGTTCATTCATTATTATTTTTTTTTTGTTAAGTTCATATCATCTTCTTTAGGAAAGAGACAGTTGCATAAACATTAACAATTTATTTCAATTTTTTATTAGAATTATTTTCAATTCAATTTGTTTGGTACAAAAATCGGTGCAATGTTAGGAAAATTCAATTACATTCTTAGGACAAAAATGATGATTTTTTTATTTGGTTTTAAAAGAAAAATCAGATCAATTTGTTTGATAAAAAAATCAGTTTATTGGTAGAAAAATCGGTTTTTATTTCCAAGAGTAACTAATGATTCTTTTCAATTTTTCTTAACCGAAATTTAGAATTAGATTTAAAATAAATAATGGGTGAAAATCCCTAAAAAGTTCTACTTCTTTTTCAACTTTAATTTTGTTTAATAAATAAGATCCTTTAATTTTTTAAATTTTGTTAACTAATAATATGCAATTTTGGATAAATTCGAATACATATGTATTACTTTACGTGCCAAAGAATCAAATCAATAATGTTGTACATAAGGAAAGTGTTTAATAACATTCATGAAATTTTTAATGGCATGAAACAATTTAAATACAAAAATACCTTTTAAAAAATAAATAGATAATAAATGCTCCCGTGCATCGCACGGGTACCGTACTAGTTCTTAAGAAAAGCATATCACTATATATGTCTTCACCGTTCTGTTTTTTTTTTTATTATTATTATTTTATTTTCTATTTTCTACCTACACATCAGTCTTATCATCTTCTTTGGCCAAAATTTATTGGATCTTCTATGCAATAAATTGAACTGGCACGATTTTAATTATACATAGGTATATATAATCTATTACTATAAAATACGGAGAAGGAAAAATGTTTGAATAAATATTTCGATTTCCCGCTTAAACATCAGTTTTTCCCTCCTTAAGTTTAATTTGAATTTTTTTCATCCACAAATTTGAATTGTTTTTCCATTCATACACGTTTTCCCTTTTTTTTTGGGATTTTGATTTTGATCTCATTTATTTAAAATGTCATTAACGTAAATAGTGGCTGAATATAAGTATTTGGGATCTCTTTACAACTTAGAAGACGTGACTCAAATAGAGTCCTCAAATTTGTTGATACTAAATTCCTTAATTAAACATATAATAGTTGTTAAATACATCTTCTAAATACAATCTTCAATTGGTTCCATAAAATCCGTATCTGATTCCATACCTGCAATATCAAAATAAAGAGTCAATTATCAAAATCTAAAAAATTCTAACGATTGTGTAAAGGAAACTTGTGCATAAATATCTCAATAATTTATGATTTGTATGATTAATCCTTTATAAATTAAAGATTTCAATCTATAGTTTTAACCATCCGTATATATTTTAAATTTATATTTTCGAAAGTAATATATTAATAAAAAGATATATGTAAATTTAAATTTATACGAAAATAATTTATTAGTTGAGCAATATATGTACAAATAAATAATTGATTCTCACATGGAATATATAACATGTGTTTAATAATCACTTTACAGATATTTGTTTCTTTTTAATCAAGAAAATAATCAAGTAGTGGATGTTCTTTAAAGATCTCTTCTCTCATTCAAATACCTATAATATATTAATTAAAAACTGTAATGTATTAAAATGAGGTAATATCTCAAAACTTGATTTACTTCCTTCATTTTTAAGATCTCAATTTAATATTCATTTTTTTTATTTTCGAAAATCTGAGGATAAGTCTACAAAAAAAGGTATAATTTGGGTATAACCCATATACACACTATATAAACACCCCATCGGTAACAGATTGAGAGCACGCTCTGATCACAGAAAATTCCCCACAAATCGTCTTTTTTTTTTCTTTTTTTATCTTTCCCCAACTTTTCAAAATGCCTCCTGCTTTTGGTACTATTAAAGACCTCAAAAGAACTTACCGACCCTTCATTAAGCTACGCGTCATTAGAATGTTTATACGCGAGGAGGATAGAGGCTATAAAAATTCCCTCGAATTTATTTTGCACGATTCTGAGGTATTTGAATGACATCTATTTGATAACATTATTTTTTCGAAATTTTATTGTTGCATACTAATTCGAAATAATTGTTTGTTTTATGTACTTTGTAAGGGAGGACGTATCAATGCTCTCGCCCGACCTATGCATATTGCTAATTTCATCAACCAAGTTGAAGAAGGGGTCGTTTATGTCTTGAAAAATTATCAAGTCGAAAGTAATACTGGCATTTACCAAACGACAATAAGCCTTTGGAGGCTTGTGCTGAACAAGGATACCAAATTTATCAAGTGGCCTCATCTTTTCCCCACATATCGTTTCGTCTTTAGAGATTTTGCAACTTTAATGGATATTGACAATATAGATGAAACTATGTTGTTTGGTAAGATATTATTACGTGCTTATTTTTTCCGAATTATTTTATTTAATTTGCAATATTTTTGTCGTGTATTAATTATTAAATTCAATTAACCTAAATTTCTTTATTACATCTTAATTTATAGATGTTATTGGGGTGGTTGTCGAAATACAACCAATTCAAATGAAGACGGTCAAGGGGGTGCCTACGCAAATGATTGTTTTCTCCCTTATGAACTTGGAGTAAGTATATATAACATTATATATTCATGTGGTTTATAATCGTATAGATTGTTATTAGATTTCTTAACATTGTTAACATATTAACTATTAGATTCGAATTTGATTTTTTTTTTGTGGAAGCGATTAATATTCAATTGTATGATAGTCCAATTTTCCGATTTTTTAACGTGGAGTTTATTCGATTTTTTAGAGGAAAAAAGAAGAATTGTACCCTTTGGGGACAATATGTTGATCAACTAATCGCAATTGAGCATCATTATATGAATGAACAACAAGCGTTTGTCATAATCCTGCAAATGTGTCGTGCTAAGGTGTTCGATGGTAATATTTTAATAAATTTAAATCATAATTTTCTTATTTTATTTTTATTTTTTTTTATTGTCTAATTCCATAATTATATTTTTTATTTAGGCGAAGTGCGAATAAGCACATCAAAGGAGGGGTCTGAAAATTCTAATATGTGGTGAACATGATTTGCCCCCAAATCAAACAAATAATGTTGTGTACAGAGAAGTTTTTAATAATATATGATTTCTTTTTTATTTTTATTTTTGTTTCTATAATTAGATGTTAAATTGAATTAATTATATTTAAAATAAGTACTTTAATATGTTTTAAATTACGCGCCCACCGTGCATCGCACGGGTACATACTAGTGTAGAGAATGTAGCGTTTAAAATTTAGGTGTTAATAGGTTATAGGTGGTTATTAAGTGTGAAATTTTTGTGTTTTAATTAAATAATTCATGTAGGTGCATACGATATTTAAATTATAAAATACTTTAATAATTTAAATTATAATTATACTTTAAATTTTAAAGTATTTTTATTTATTAATATTTTTTCATGTATAATGTATCAAGTTAAATTATATTTTACTTATTCGTGGACACAAAGTAACAAATTCATTAACTGATGTGCAGTTGGTACAATATTATAGTCGTATACTCATCATATTTTGATTAGTCATATCAAACACAACACATTGCATCTTCACAATATCTATTATAACTCATATTCAAAATCGACATCAAGTTGCTTTAGTTAAAAACCACAATTTGATTTGCCATATCAAACAAAAGACATTGTATCTTCACAATATCTATTAGCACTCATATTCAAAATTGATATCCGATCTCACAGATGGTTAGGTCAATTACATCGAGCCTGTCGCTTTGACTTTCACTGCTTTAATTCATTACATACTTAGGGTGATTGAATATAAATTAAACCGATTATGATTTAATTTGGTGAATTAAAGTTAGTTATTTTGAATAAAATAGATTAAAATTACTTAATATTTAAATATAATGATTAAAGTTGATATGATGCAAGAGTAAGAGAGAAATTATATGAAGTGATAAGTCATTAAACTTATATGAGCAGATTAATAATGAATTAAAGTTGATGTAATGTATAAGAATGATTGATTGATACTATTTAATTTATTATATTTATAAAAAGTAATAGAATTAAGTTAAGTTAATTTGAATCAAGTGATTGAATATTACATGACTTAACTAGTTATAATTGGTTGAGTTGAATTATAACTCATATCTAATTGTGCTCTTAAAAATCACGTCTATAGTCTTGTGGCATTACCAATAGAGCAACTATCTCGCGGCTAGTGCCCCATATATAGGATAAGATTTTAGGATGATAATTTTTAAATACTTGAATTTAATAACAAAAATAATATAATTTATTAAAAAAACTACTAGGTGTAATAGTTTCTCATTCTTGTTATGCAAAATGTCATTTAAAGTTCATTTGTCATTTCATTTAATATGTCACACAAATAAATGAGATATAATACTAAATTTCATATATTTAAATATCATTTATTTGAATATCAATGAATATAAAAATTAAATTGTGAAATTCATAAATTTAGTTACATACTAAATTTTCTTAACTGAAATCTAGCACAATCAAATATTGTCTTAGATACAATTAATCAAATGAACAGTGGAAATAATTTAACTAAATAGCAAAAAAATAAATACAAAAACAAGACGAAAAATAAAGACATAATAAGCTAAAAGGAAAAGTAGAAAGAGATTCAAATTATTCATTGAACTAATCTAAAATAAATTTAATTTATTTTGGACTAAAATAAAACTAACACAAGACTAGTTGAATATGACATGAATTAAAATACTTTTTACTAGCTAAATTTAGCATAATCGAGAAATAAAACCCCACCACTGCCCCTATTGCCACAATCGAATCTACCCTATTGAAAGAAAGACGATGCTGTAATACATGACGTTTCGATTATTAAAATTTGTGAAAGACAATGCTCTAATACATGACGTTTCGATTATTAAAATATCACAAATGTCTCCAATTTCCACTATATATATTCGCATATGCTCACCAAGTCAAACCCATTCCGAAAACTAGCTAGCCTCTCTTTCTTACCAACCAACCAACCAACATTAACCAATCATATAGTATATGGCTGTCCAAAACAAAACACCATCTCTTTCACACATGGCATTGATCTTGTTGATCCACGTCTGCATGGCGGGGCTAGCGACTCCTCAAACCTTGCTCACGAAACTAACACACTTCCATTCCGCAACTTCTCCATATTATGACCCCACGAGGACCGTCAAGGAAATCTCCGACTATGACCTCAACACCTCGATTTCTCGTGGGCTCTACCTGACAGCCACAGCCAACGCCAGCGTCGGGTCCAGCCTCGACATTGAGTCCCAGCTAACCCCTGGCCTCCTCAATGGTTTCCTTGTCCCCCTTTAGGTGGGGTCTAGGGAGCTACAACAGTCTGTGTACATGGACACAGCTAGCAGCCTGCTGTGGATCAACTGCGAGCCGTGTGGGGTCCGCGTGCAGTGGCCCATTTACGACCCCAAGGATTCCTCCTCTTACCGGGTGGAGGACTGCCGCAACACCCATGTGTGCGATGCATCAGGCGCCATCAAGATTGATTGCCAAGCCAGGAATTACAATGTCAAGGGCTGCAGTTACAGTGTGGTGTATGGGAGCGGCTACAGTCAGGGGAACCTCGGTCGGGAAACATTCAGGCTCGGCAAGGACCGCCGGGAGGTCGTCGAGAATGTCGTCTTTGGGTGCGCGCACAGGACTAACCTGTACATGAACGGCATCCTCGGGCTGGGCCACGTCCGCATATCCCTCGTCTCACAGTACGGAGCCTCCAAGTTCTCATACTGCATCGGGGACTTAGCCGACCGTTCGTACGCCTACAACATGCTCGCCATAGGGAGCAACGTCCAGCTGTGGGGCGCGTGGACCCCACTGTCGGCCGAGGACAAGTACTACGTGAACTTGGTGCGCATAGCCATCGGCTCCACCTGGCTCAAGACCAACCGCTGGCTCTTCTGGAGGAACCCCAAAGAGTACACAGGTGGGGTGGTGGTGGACTCCGGCTCGACCCTCAGCTTCATCCCCATGAAGGCGTTGGCCGAGTTCGAGATGACGACCAAGAAAGTGATTGAGGACGAACTTCGCCTCCCTCTGGCCCCTGTCCACAGTATCATCTACGAGCGCTACACGAGGTTGTGCTACAGAGGGGTCGTGGCCAGGGACCTAAAACGGTTTCCAAAAGTGACTTTTCATTTTCAGAACCGCGCGTACATGGAGCTCACCCCAGACAATGTTTTCCAGCAGGTCGAGATAGAGATCTTCTGCCTGGCGATCCTGCCGTCGGAGATTCTAAAGACAACTGTCAGCATCCTCGGAAATTTGATGCAGCAGAATTTCAACATTGCTTACGACCTTCTCGAAAAAAAGCTGGCATTCAAGAGGATAAAATGTAAGAGAGTCGAGGATTACTATGGTCATGATGAACTGTGAATGTTCTTGTTTTAACTTGATAGTGGATAATAAGCAAGCATCATACTATGTAATGTCATATGATTGGAATAAGTGATAATAATAATAATAATAATAATAATAATAATAATAATAATAATAATAATAACAAAAATGTTTATTACTGCTATTGGACCTATATTGTATTATCGGGCCTACTTAAGTGTATAGGGGAGTGTACGAGTACGAACTTATAAAACAACACAAATATAAAGCAGAAACAATTTACGCAAAATTATCTTCAAGAAGCCTCACGCTTTCCTTAGATCTATTTCAATAGAAAATGGTTGTGCAAAAGGTAGTGTAGTACACCCTTCTAATCTAGTTGTCCATACACTTCACTTCTCTAGCTACTTTTCTAGCCCATCTCTTGGACTTCGAAACCTATTGTGGACCCTTCCACAGATCACGAACACTTATCCCAAGTGTCGTAATAAAAAGATAAAAATAATGATGTCAATCTTTCAGTCCGTAAGAACACGGACTTAAAGTTAGACTCAACTATCAAATAAAATCAAAACTAAGCTATCAGTTAATTTTTCAATTACAATCCATGAGCTATCATATGCCTTGTTTGCTATCATTTGATAGCGAATAACAAAAAGTTGAATGTATTAGTGGTATTATTGATTTGACTAGAGGATTGTATTTACAGTTTGCAAATAGTAGTTTGATAAATAAAGAATTCTATTGCCATTTTAAAAAATTTATGTTGATATGTTATTCTAAAAATCCTCTATTCTCAAAATGTTATATTGAGTTCTCTTATAATTAACATTTTTAATTCGAAGCTCCATGATATAGCAGTCAGCTTGACGATCTATCCAAGAGGTAGGGTTAATCAAATAAATTCTTTAGAAACAAGCTAGTTAGTGGATTTGACCTGTCAAACTTCTAATTGAGGTTCAATACAATAATTTTACATCAATCTGTTAATATTTAAACGAGTTACATCAATCCTCTATTCTTCTTGATTTACTAAATATACCCTAACATGATGAAACAAGTTAAGCTTAAACGAATTTGAAATTGTTATTTGATCATACAAATTTACTTTAAAAATATAATTCAATTCACCAGTAATTTTTTGTTACTAAATGAAAGAAGGGTATTTTGGGTATTTGAAGTAGCAAAATGCTCTCAGTGAAAAGAAAAAACTGCTCAGCCCTTGCACCATTTTTATCAATAACCCGACTCAACCCATAGTTAAAAATTATTTTTTTTTCTTCTACTTACACAATCCAACTCTTCAACTCAAATCATCTTTATCCACAACCCACACAACTTAATATATTCATTTTATTTTTATTTATTTAAAAATTATAATTGTATTCTAAAATCTATCAAATATGGTCTCTATTTATAGAGAATTGAAAATACGAATTTTCATATTTTTTATTATTGTTTAACAATAAAATATACTTATCTAATTAAAATAGGACAAGTTATTCCATTTGCAAGTCACTGATAGGTCACATTGTGACTTGGGTATATTGATGACCTTTTCAATATTTTTTTATCTTTTTAAATTTTTTGGTTTTTTTCTTGGTGACCTAACCAATAAACATAATTTGAAATAAGGATGACAAAACGACCTGGACCCGGCTTGACTCGGAGCGTTTGAAACAGGCTTGGCCTGTCTCGTTTGTAGAACGGGACGGGACGGGTCTGGCCCGTTAAAAAAAAAATCAGGTCCGGGTCCTATCTACTACCCTGGCCCTGCCCGACCTGGCCCGAATGTTTTGTATATTTAGTTTTTTATGTATATAATATAAAGTAATTAGGGTTCAGATTTCATACGGTCCTTACCCTTAGCACCCCGCCTCTCTTCTCATCTTCTGCAGACTGCAATCGTGCGCCACTCCGACTCGCCACTCCGGTCTCGCTCAGTCAGGCACCAACCACCAGTCGGCAACCACCGTCAGACCGTCTGCCTTGTGAAATCGCGTCGCCTCCGGCCTTTCCCAGTCTCCCTCTCTGCGATCGCGCCTCCCCGTCTTTGAAACACAACCTCTGACTTCTCGCCGCCTCCGACGCCTCGCTGCTTCCGAGTTCCAACGCCTCGCCGTCTGGACGCCCCGCCGCCGCGGCCCCCGCCGACTCGACGCACTCCGCTGCAGATTTAATGTAATTAGTAATTGATACATTTTTAAAAAAAATTAAATGTTGTTGCTATATCTTTGAAATTGATGGGGTTTTATCTTTGAAACACATGCTAATTTGTTATATATGCTTTGTGTGTTAGTTAGAATTAGGTTTATGAATTATGATCTTATGAGAAATGCTGGATTGATTGTGAATTGATGCTGAATTGTTTATGAATTCATTGTTAAAATCACGCTTCTGTTGTTTTTTTGCTGAGGTCATTGTGAAATTAGAATTAGGCAACCAGGTCCATCATGTACAACCCATTGTAGGCAATTTGTAGGAATAAATAAACAAAAGGGGCGGGCCAGGTAGGGGCGCGGGCCTATGATCGCGGGGCAGGTACGGGTACTGAACTACCTGGCCCGATCTGCCCCATTGCCATCCCTAGACTCTGGAAGAAAAACCAGTCGGCTAATAAACCCTCCATTGATTCCGCAGAAGAGCTACTGGCCGATGCCCACCAAGTCTGGCAATCCCGAGTCCACCCACCGGAGATTCATTTTACAGACACCTGACCCAGGTATTGGCTGAATCTTGGCTCTTGTTAATTTAAGTAGGGTTAATTGTCTTGGATTCTTTCCCGTTGGTTTTTACCCCCACATTGTTCCCAATTTTGTACCAAGCCACGACTGCGAGCTTTGTGCGTGTGTCGAGGCGGGCCAGCCCGCTGAACCGGTGGCCCGCGTCGGGTCTTGGTCGGTTTTGCGGTTTGCTCCCATATTCGGCAACTATAAGAATGTTTTAAATTTAGTATGTGAGGTTTATAGCTCTATAGCTGCTTCATTTATCACTTCTGCTAGAATCTGACATGGGATTTCCAAAGACTTCGACATTTGCTGAGACACTTGCCATTTTATCTAGAAAAACAGAAGCTCCGTGTTTCCGATTGAAGGGATCCGAAAAGAGATGATGTGGGCACAGACCAGAAGTACGGTCACACATTTGGAGGTCGCCACGAAATTCTCAAGATTCCGATGGCTTTTTCTATCATGCTCGTATTCCGACATATCTTGCAAGAAAACAAAGGCGCCATTACAAGTAAACAGTTCTCTCTCAATTTACATTCATTTCAACAGTTCCTATATATCATGTACACTTCCAACTTTTAATTCATTTTTTTTTTCCATCTTTTAGTGGTACTAAGTGTTTCTGGAGATATATAATATATATTTCTCTGTTTTCATTTAGGAGCGTAAGATGATTGATCGATTCAGGCTATGGGCTAAGGGTGGTGATGGAGGCAATGGCTGTACCAGCTTCAGACGAAGCCGTCACGTTCGACGAGGCAAACCTGATGGTGGGCCCCTTTCAATTATCCCGGACTACATTTTAGCTGTAACAGTGGAATCCTTTTGCTTAAATAATGGGAACACTTGAAAAGCGGATAGATATTTCGTTTTATTTTGTTCATTTTAATATCATCAAAGATCGGTCATTTTTTGTCTCCTACAAGTATGAAATGAATGTGGATTATATTTATGCAATGAAATTCTATTTATGCATCCTCCTTAATTTGGTTGTTGTCAGGTGGGAATGGCGGAAGAGGTGGTGATGTGATTCTTGAATGTTCTCCGTCAGTTTGGGATTTTCGCGGTCTGCAACACCATGTTGTTAGTTTCTTTTTTTCTCCGATTATCACATTATGTCTTACAAAATTTTAGCATTTATTATTTCCGTACTTCACTCGTTTTTCATTTGTGAATGTGTTGCAAATATGCTGCATTCTTGTCTCAGAATGCAAAGAGAGGAGGGCATGGGGCTTCCAAGAATATGATAGGAACCCGAGGACCTGATAAGGTTGCGCTTTTTAATTCATTATACTCCATCTTGTTAGTTTGTAACTTAAATTCTTTATTACGTTTTTCGGCTGATTTTAAGTGATACGAAAAAAAAAAAAAAACACTCTCATATGTTAGGTTGTTTTGGTTCCTGTTGGCACCGTGATTCATCTTTTAGAAGGTGTAATCCCTTCCTCCTCGATCGAGAAGAAACCTTCCGGATCATTGGATCCTTGGGATATCCCTGGTTCACTTGATTCAAACTCATCCGATAATTTCCAACAATCCTTGACAGACAACATCCCAAAAAGGCCGAAGGCAGACAATTCTCAGCAGATATCATCTCGTTCGAGCAGAAGACCTCTAAAGGAGCCACCTTTTACCTCACATTCTCAAGTTTCTCCTCGATTTTCAACTTATAAACCCCAAACCGAACCTGCACCCGATTGGCAGCCACATGAGTACAGTGCGTGGGAGGATACGGATAACGAAACAAACATTTCCGAGACGAATTTCGAAGAATTTTCTGAAGAAACCGAACAAAAACAAGTACAATACGACGTGGCTGAGCTAACAAAGCCAGGCGAGCGGATAACCGTGGCCCAAGGAGGTGACGGTGGCTTGGGCAATATGCACTTCACAAAAGGCTCCAAGGCAGATGACAACAATGACTTGGGCCACGATGAGCCCAATTACAACGAAGCCAACATAGGCCAGCCCGGATCCGAATCCGTCCTTTTGTTGGAATTAAAGAGCATTGCGGACGTGGGCCTTGTGGGAATGCCCAATGCCGGAAAAAGCACGCTTCTCGGGGCCTTGTCGCGGGCCAAGCCTGTGATCGGGCATTACGCTTTCACCACTCTGAGGCCCAATTTGGGAAAGATGAACTACGACGACCTGTCCATCACGGTGGCCGATATCCCGGGCCTCATTAGTGGGGCCCACGAGAATCGCGGGCTCGGGCACGCTTTCTTGCGGCACATAGAGCGGACGAAAGTGGTGGCGTACGTGCTGGATTTGTCGGCCGGGCTGGAGGGGAGGAAAGGCGGGCCCCCGTGGGTGCAGCTGAGGGAGCTGATGATGGAGCTGGAGTTCTACAGGGAGGGGCTTTCGGCCCGGCCCGCATTGGTGGTGGCGAACAAGATTGACGAGGAAGGGGCTGAAGGGGTGTTCGAGGAGCTGAAGGAGAGGGTAAGTGGGGCCAATGTGTTCCCGGTTTGCGCCGTGTTGGAGGAAGGGGTGCCGGAGCTTAGGGATGGTCTAAGGAGGCTTGTGAATGGGGAGGATGAGTCGAGGATTGATTTTGGTAGTATTGTGGTTGATTAGGGACGTTTTTGGTGATTTTGTTAGATGAAGGAGAAANNGAAATAAATTTTTTTATAACAAGGCTAGCTTTTGAGTTGAGTTGTTAGATTGAAGTTTGATTTCGAGTTTTGTTTGATTAGTTTTGGAGATGTGGAGTAGTGCTAGCTCGGCTCGTTAAGGCTCGAGTTCGAGGCCTTAGCCGAGCTCGAGCTCATTTAAAATTTGTTTGGTTAACGAGCCGAGCTCGGTTCTGCTCAATAAGACTCGAAAAGAGCTTTTTTATATAATTTTTATAATTCAGCTCGTTAAAGCTTGATATCGGTTCAATTTTAGCTCGTTAATAGTGATAAACGAGCCGAGTTCGATCTAAATTTTTTGCTCGTTTATTTAACAAGTCGAGCTTGGTTTGGCTCGTTAAGGGCTCGAGCTCGGCTTGTTTGCAGGCCTAATGTGGAGTAATTTGTTTACCAATCATAAATTGGTAAATTAAGGCATATTTGGTAAAACTAGTTGATAAAATGATTTATAAACGAGTTTATAGCTCATAGTTTATGACTTAGCTGAAATGTTAGCTATCTGGTAAAAGTAATTGGTAAAATTAAATTATAAGCTACTGAAATAAAATTTCAACAGACTTATTTAAAAAGGTAATTAAATAAGCTTATGAGATAAACTTGAATTTTTTAAGAAAATTTCTCTCACCAAACGAGGTTTATATATATATATATATATATATACTTAGAAGTTAATCAAATAAACTATAAGTTAACTTATGGTGCTTATTAACCGCACTTTAACATATTTTGAAACACAAATCTATTTATATTAACATATTTATATCTTTCATTTCCTATAATTTACACATTTCATATCTTGCACATGCTTGTTTAAATAGTTTTTTTTTTTGTTTAAATAGTTTTTTTTTCTATCAATGTTCTGTGAAAATTCAAAATTAAAACTTTTAGGTCAACCCATCAATTTACCCAAGAAAAGAAAATATAGACGATTTATTTTCCCCAATTATTGATCGGCCGAGCGAAAAAACGGTCCAGTTTTTTAAGAAACTCCGGAAGGACCCAAAAATCGGCCACCTGAAGTTGAACAAAATGTCGGCGTTACCGGACGAGCTCTGGACAAAGATAATGGAAATTGGAATCAATGGACGGACCCTCGATTACAAGAACCTCTGCTGCCTCTCCATCACCTGCCGCCGCCTCCGCCGCCTTGCCGCCGACGATGCTCTTTGGTCCCTTCTTCTCCTTTCCGACTACCCTTCTTCTGGAGGCGATTCAAATTCGCGTAACAGAGATGTTAAAAGTAGCAGCCGCACCTCGCCTTCAGCTGCCAACGGCAAGTTCAAGAACATCTACAAAATTAGGTATATATTTTTTTTTGGCGTATTATTGCTAAAAAACTTGTTGATGTGAGGAACGAGCTTTCTGTGATTGGTTAGGTCTTGCAAAAAAAGTACCTTGAGGTTATTTGTGATTTTTTCTAATTTCTATCTATCTATATATCTACTATCAATAAAAATGTAAGCTTGGCACTATTTTGATAAATCTCTAGAAATTATAGGATTATTGGCTCAAAAGAATCTTGTTATGCATCTTTTTTGTTTTGGTTGGTCTTTTGCTGGTTATTCATTTCAATTTATTATTTTTTTCTAGACAAGAGTAATGGATGTTATTGTAAAAACTCTGATTAGATATGAGAAGGACAGAGAACAGAAGCGCCTAGCACATAGGCGAGCTGTTCTGAGAATCGAGAGTCAAATAGCCGAGCATTCGAAGAAAATTCAGGAGATAAAACTCCGTACCTCAGATGAGAAAGAGAAAATGAACAAGGCAATTGTTGAGCTGTTGAATCTACGTAAGATCAGGTAAAGGTTTCGGATAGACATCCAATGATTTACGGATTTTTTCTGAAGCTGTTTTTGAGATTCACTTTACTGCCAGAGCATAATATGCAGTTTTATTGACATATAGCCAAGGTATTTTACTAAGCAGTCCGAGAAGTGGACAAATCCTTAAGTCAAAAGATTCATTTTTTTTTTTTCTTTGTGAACCAATGGTTTTGTGTGAAGCTGTGAATTTGATTTCCCTATGGCAGTTTGAATTGAGATGATTTTGGATTTCGTTCATCAAATTAGTGGAAAAAGCTTTAACCGCCATATCATCCCACCAGTAATATTCGAGTCTTGATTCTTACAGGCAAGCTTCTGTTGCGTTGAATGTTTGGCAGCCGGAAATTATCCGGGGCAGGCAAAAAGAGATGGTTCATCAGATTAATGTGCCTGTTGATATTCGAATCAATGCCCTTGAGATGGAGATTAACCTATGCAAGCAACAAATTGCGGGGTTCGATAAGGCCCTTGTAAGACTACATTGTTTCGTATGACCGAATGCTTGTTGAAATAACTGAATGTTTTTTCTCTATCAATCTATCTTTTTTTCTTTTTTTGGTTTTTTCATTGATGTGTTTTCCATCACAGAAAGTAGAGAAAAGAAGGCTTCATACAGCTAAAGAGGAGCTGGGTTCGGTGCAATATCATCCTTTGCGTGAATTTGGTAGCTCTACTGAGCAGTTAGATCTATGCAGGATTAGAAATAAAAAGTCCAAACATAGTTCAACAGGGACATCCTAAGCTCATTTTCCGATGTAATATCAAATATGAAGTGATTCTTTTAACTTTCTGATAAATTATACTTATTTTTCCGGTTGCTTTATACCTTTGGTTTTACACTCACGAATTGTAAAATGCATTTTTACACTCTCTGATGCTGCTTAAGTGCAGTGAGTTGTGGATGAAGACATGAAGAGAGGGGTGCTTACTTGCATATGTACCAAGGATTATAAGTAAGCTTTTCAACCAATCTTTTTACTGAACAATTACAACAACAACATAGCCTTTGGTTTTTACTGAAGAATTAATTTAATTTAATCATACTATAGTGGATTTAAGATGCTTGCAGTTGTATATAAAAATGGTTTACGATTTGTAAGGTTTAAGATTTTACAAATCGTTAAAATAAGAGAATTGGGAGATGGAAAAAAGTGGTAAAATTTCTTCTTCTTTTTTTTTTGCAGATTTTATGAATTGTGAAATAAGAAAATTTATATATAAAAAAAAAATTAAAAAATCTGACTTTCAAGAATAAATTGCCATGAGAAGAAGATTTTGAGGTGTTGGAATATATTGCCTTACCAACCAAAGAAAGTATATGCATGCTAGTTAGAGTATCAAAATGCTTTAATTATTAATCAATTAGAAAATAACAGAATTATTATTCATGAATTAAAAAAATTATCTATCAACACTATCATATGATATAAATTGAAAAAGAAAATACTATAACATAAAACAAGCTAGTTTTACAAGTAATGCGTATCATGTCAAATAAAAACAGTAATACATCTTTCCAAGAAATATTTGATTTTTTTTTTTAATATTTTAAGTATATTGTTATACTTGTTTTCACTCCNCAACAACTAAAAAAAAATAAAAAAATAACACAACCCAACACAAAAATTCAACGAAACAGCTTAATATGAAAACACGAGCTATTGTTCTCCCAGCACAGCCCGATCTTGTCATCGGCCTTCATGTTCCGGGCCTTCATCATCTCCCCACACGTTAGCAGGCAGTTTCCGCTTGGCGTCATCTGGAAATACACATTGCTTCCCTCATAGCTCCTCGGCTTCTTCTCGTTCGTCACGTCCCACACGAGCACCGCCACTTTTCGCCCCCACACAGTTATGTTGGTTGCCATCCCGAAATTCCAGTAGCGAAGAATGTGCTCGAACGTGTCGTTAAACGACACGATTATTTTCCCAGAGGCTATTTCGTAGTGGTTTAAGGTTTTCTTGATCTGCCACGGGTCCCGAGGGTCGATCTCGGGTGGCGGGTGCACGTCCCTGATCTCGACCAGCATTCGTTGAAGTCGAGGCCCGAATGCTGAGCTGGCAGCAGCAGCCGCCAGCCTCTCCTCGTCCTCCTTCACCGGGAAGAAGTTGTAAAGGTACGATTTTTTCATGGTGGTGTAAGTGATTAAAGTCATTATTATTGTTTTTCTTTTTTTCTTTTTTTGTTAATGTATGATTGATTGGTGGTGTGATTCGAGCCTTTGGGAATTTGTTGCGGTATTTATAGCTAGAGCCTGCCTATTTAGGAAGATTTGACATGGAATTTTATTGACTGGTAAAAATCGTGAATCCAATTAGGATATGTGAATGCTGCATGCCTGATTATGAGATTTAAGTGTTTTGAAAATTTGGTGTGATTTAATTAGCCAGGTTAGATATGGATTTTTTGAAATTAAAATGGCAATTATGGATGGCTTTGCTCGGGTTACTTAAAAAGGCTCGTGCGGAGGGGGTGACTGTGATAGCTTTTATTTCCCTACGAAAAAAGTCCTGAATTCTCATTGTCACCTGGATTTTTATGCATTTGTGCTGTTGATTTTCATTTACTTCAATTCCTTCTAGGGCCCTGCGGTGGTTGGTGGTCACTGGATTTATGTCTTGAATGAAAAACGAGGTAGTGAGTCGTACATTAGTTGTATATAGTTTGTTATTTTAATTTAGTGCAGAAAAAATAAAAATAAAAAAACCAATGATTCACTCGCGAGACAGAACATGTTGGATTACGCGTTCGTGTTTTTACCATATCTGCAGTGGCTGATGAGTAGGACAAAGGTCAATACAGATTTGTGATAATATGGTTGGAAAAAATTTGAATAGATTTCCTACCTCAGTTGGCCGGTTTATCTTTTTACCCGAAAAACAGACAACGGAAATGGTAAAGTGTCCTGCAAATTAGCAGATTAATCGTGTGGTCGTATTTTCAAGAATTAGAAAAACATTTAACAGAGTTTCTAAAGAGATTTACTATGAATGCCTGCGAATCGAGATAACACGGGAGCAGTCAATTAGTTGATTTACTATGAAATATAAGCTCGAATTTCCTAGTGCCAATAATATCGTTTTTGTAATGTACTAATATTGCATGTGCAGATTTCTTGAACTATTACATTTGTTATTGTGATATGAGTTTGATGATTTAGACATCAAGTTCGATGTGTCATAACATGGAATACCCAATCGAATTCGGGTTCATTTCATGTTCGGTAATCATATAAATCAAAACTGTATTGACCGATTGTGTTTTAGATATTCGCAAGTGTAGATTGCTCCAACTTGAATACAAATCATCGTCATGTGTTATCTTGTCGTCTGCATGAGATTAACAAACTCCATGAGTTTTGCCTCTTTAAACGAACTTCTATACAAAATGTGGATTGTATATGTTGCGAATGAATCGAATTTCTGGAAGTTTATTCTGGTAATGGTTTATATGTTGATTATGAGTTTGAACTCCATTTCACGTCCATTAATCGGCTACATTGAAATTTAAGCATGTGTGTGTGAATTTGGTTACCATTTTGCAGTTTTTTTTATCCTTATTTTTCTGAGAGATGTCATTTGGGACCAAAAGGTAAAACATACAAACAAATGTGCAAAAAGCTCTGTTCAAGAAGATAAGTAACATGCAAGAGAACAAAATATTGGTATTTCAGAACATTTGTACGTAACTGACACATGTAGAGACAGAGAAGCTTCTTTTGTGCAGCTATGTTTCCTCTTTTGCTCCTCCTCTTTGTTCATAAGCTCCAAGTGGTGAAAATTAAAAGTTCTCAAGGTTTTTGGTTTTGATTTTGAAAGAGCCATGGAACTTATTTTTCAATGGGTCACATAAAAGGGTGCCACGTCAATAAGTTGACCGGCAATTGTTCCAAGTCAGCGAAATAAATTCAACGCGGATGAATCTAACGGGAATCTGCATTCGATTATGTTGTCGGATTAGAACCGATTGTTCGTTGTTGATTTGTCTTGTCTCGGTTTATCTTGGTCCAGGCAATATTGCATCGATTTCAACCCGATTCTGGCACGATTGAGCCACTAGTGTTGTGATATTATGTTGTCCTTGTTGTCGGATTAGAATCGATTGTTCGTTTTTGATTTGTCCTGTCTCGGTTTGTCTTGGTCTAGGCAATATTGCATCGATTTCAACTCGATTTTGGCATGATTGAGCCACTAGTGTTGTGATAAATAATGCTGTTAAATTAAACGAGTCAGGCTTGGCTCAGCTCGAGCTCGGATCGTTAAGGCTCGAGTTCAGCTCGGCTCGTTTGATAAACGAGTCATACTAGAGCTCATTTAAGGCTCTATAAAAGAATTTTTATATGATTTTCTATTGTTCGGCTCGTTAAAGTTCGAGATCAGATCGTTAAAGATCAAACTCAGCTCGTTATTAGTGACAAACGAGTCGAGCTCGAGCTCGATTTCAGGCTCATTTATTTAACAAGCCGAGTTGAATTCGACTCGTTAAGAGTTCGAGCACCCTAAACTCGAACTCGACTCGCTTACAGGCCTAGTGATAAAATATGTTCCGTATTTTCTTACTTGCACTCGAGCTTCTTTACGAGTCAACTTGAGTGAGTCCAAACGAACTTTAACAGAATCGAATACGCGTCTTTGGATAATTTGGTTCAATTTTCTTAGTCATAGATTGAAACTTTAGAATATGCAACAACCCTATTCCATAATCTATCAAAATCACATCACACTGCATATGATGGCCCTGTTTCTGTTACATTGTTTCTATATCAAGAAATGGCGATAAGACCCGAATATTCTTATTATGACACAATCAGCAATCCATGACGTCATTATTTCGTTGCCTGACGTGAACAAACTCAATAAAATAAAACCAAACACATATGACCAAAGCATTCAACCCTTTTTATTCGATTTTTTTTTTTTCATTTGATCAACTCATCCTTTTTTTCAACACGTGTAGGTTTCTAAAGAGCCCACTGGTCCAAGTCACCACTCTTTCACTTCTCCATAATTACCAAACAAGTAGCTCAATTTTATATAAATAGCAAAAAACACCCTGCAAATTTCCTGTCACCACACACAACACAATTCAAACCCAGCAAGCAAAGCTCAAGAGAGGAAAGGAAAAAAGCCCAAGAATCTGAAAATCCCCAAAAATGCCAAATTCAGACAACATCAACTTACAGTCCTATCCTCCCTTCTTTCGCCCTGACCTCGACCATGACGCCGTTGACTGTAGCCAAAAGTCAACTAAACCAGATTCTGATTCCGATTCCGATTCTGATTCTATTCCGGTGATAGATTTCCAGGGAATGAGCCCCGAGAATCTGGGCCGGGCTTGTAGAGAGTGGGGAATGTTCAGGCTGGTCAACCATGAGGTGCCGGAGAGCCTGTTGGGCCGGCTACACGAAACGGCCCAAATGGTGTTCGACCTGGGCTTTGAGTCCAAGCAGGGCCTTTTCAAAGATCCCATACTCTATTTCTGGGGCAGTCCAGCAATCAGCTTGGCCGGGAATTATGCTCGGCAGGCGGTGGACCGTGTAAACTGGTTGGAAGGTCTTAATGTTCCTTTGGAAAAGGTGTCGAAATTTAAGTATGATGAGCCACTTCTTGAATCTTTCAGGTTGGTGTTATGGTTTGGCTTGCTCTTTAGCAGTTTTTTTGGTTTGATATATATATATTTTATTTTTTTTTTGCAAATTTTGGTTTTTCTTGGCTGGATTATTTGTTTTGGAACTTTTCTTGCATGTGTTTGTCTCTAAAGCGCGATCAGTGGATTTTTCACCGTTACATATAGACGGTGTTAAAATCTACAAAGCATGGATTATGAGGATATTTTCTTTTTCTTTTATTTCTTAATTTTGTGATAGAATTTATTTCTCTTGAAACAAGTAAAAGATGATTTGAGAAAACACTTACTAAGTAATAAAACTTTAGGATAATATGCCCAAAAAATGAAAAAATGACTCAAAAGCTACAACAACAACATAGTCTTTTAGTCTTAAAAGCAAGTTGGGGTAGACTAGACTCATTAGTGAAAAACAAAAAAATTGAAAACTATACTCAATAACTCATCACTCATGTGTTTGAATTGACCATTATACTCGCTTTTTCTGCAATTAATATAAAGATTACTAGGCACAATTGACAGATGCTATATTTTACAACTTTGCCAAATTTATTCTCTGATATATAAATTCTATTATCGGTTGGCAAAACCAATAGCATCCATATACGTACCTTTCTCATGTTGTTTTGAAGGCCTGAGGCATATTCTTTGTTTAGTAGTTCAATAATTTTAAGCACGGAGATTAGAAAAAAAAATCTTAAATAAATATTTAAGTTGAGAAATGTGAGAAGAAGTGATGAAAAAAAAAAATGACTTGAAATAAAAGTATTAAATTTGAAAGGAAAACTACGACATGGAGGGATAGAAGAGGGGACCATTAATGTTTAGTCAATTTCTTATATCTGGTTCTTCTATAATTCATCTCAATTATTGACCTTGTTAACGAGTTGATGTTGTACCAGCGTGCAGAATGATTCAATCAATTTGATCAAATCACACATGGAATATTTAGGTCCATTTTGAGTTTTGAACAAAACTGGCTCACTCATGAGCTACAGTTTGGCCAGACAAAAGAAAGACAGCCCAATTTCCTACCATTGATTGACAGTTAGTTAAATCATGTTGATCCTCTTCACCTATTTTATTGTTCCTGAATGCTTGTTTGAGAGTCAACTTAACAGTGAGACGGGTCAACCTACTTTTTTATATTATGATATTTCAATTTGAAAGTATATATTTTTCGCATTTTTTTTTGCATGGAGGGACCTTTTTCCATGTAGGGACAATATATTTAAGTCCTTCCAATTCATGAAAAAAAGTTGCATTGATTTTTGAGTGGCACACTTTTTGTGGCCCCCTTTGCTCTGAAGGTCTCTTTTGGAAGAATATGGCAAACACCAAACGAGGCTCGTCGAAAAAATATTCGGCATGATTTCCGACGACCTCAACTTCCCTCCGGCGAAATCGAGCTCTTATATGTCAACGGCCACCGGATTCTTACGAGTCTATCGATACTTCCAATGCCCCACCCCCGACCAGAATTGGGGCATTGGGGCCCACACGGATAGCTCGGTTCTTTCCATTCTCCATCAAGATCAAGTTGGGGGCCTCCAAGTTTACAAGAACCATAAATGGGTCAACGTTCGACCGGTTTTCGGCACACTAATTGTCAACCTTGGTGACATGTTGCAGGTCTGAGTCATGAATGTTTTTTTTGTCGAATATATTAAATGTTACTATGATATATTATTATTTTTTTTGCGTAATATGTTTGTGGATTTAGGCAATGAGTGACGACAAATACGTGAGCGTGACACACCGAGTGAAGGTGAACGAACATAAAGAGAGGTTTTCAATAGGCTACTTTGTGTTCCCGGTTGAGAATGCAGTGATTGAAAGCTCGAATTATAGGCCATTCACTTACGCCGATTTTCAGGCAGAGAAGGAATCGGATTTGAAGACGGTCGGGAGAAAGATCGGTCTTCCGCGATTCAGGAAAGAGGCTTCGAGTTCCCACGTGCTAGAATGATAACGTATATATATGAAAAATCTTATAGTAACAATAATAGTAAAAGAAGTGATTAATCTTTCTATGTTTATTAGGTTTTTAGACCTTTCTCCTCCGACTTTCATCGACGTCGAAACGTGTTGATCCTTTCAAATGCTATTAGGCAGCCTAACGGCCAAACAAGTCGATCAGTTAATATTTTAATATAAATGTATATTTATTTAATGAAATGTTATATTTTTGTTTATTTTTGTTGTACCGGTTGATCTTGATGCAAGTGATACAACATAAACATTAGTCAATAGTTTGTGCCTTCCTTGTAAATCACTCATTTTTTAAGACTTCCATTCAGTTTGATGTGTATTTTTTGTGTAAGAAAAATGACAAGTGATAAGGGACTAACAACATAGGAAAGTGTAATGGGGAGAGAGATGGATTGAAGTTGATGTTGCCACTAAAAGTTGTGCTTGTTGCAATCAGTCGAATTAGCAAAGTATAATTGCTTGTTGGAACCATTAAAATCCAATTCAAATTGGATGGTAAAACTTTTTTTCATTTTTTCCATTTTATTGTTTTAATGAATATGTGGTTTCTTCTGTCATAAATTAGTATGTCTAAACAACGGTTTCTTCTCTAATTGAGAGAGTTTTGAAGTGTGGTGTGAAATTGGACATTTATGGTTTATTTTATTGAAGTAATTTATGGGATTAACCTTATGTGATTTCAAGAATTATCTCTAGGGATTAAGTTATCACCTCACTGTCTTCCAGATTGAATTATCACATGATGGAAGGGTCGAGTGCTATCCCGTGGGCCGCTATCATAATCTTCAAACACCAGTTAGTGGGTAGGGGATATCCCATCTCAACCAAAAGGCAAAGAGATCAATGGATTGGTAAGTGGTAATAAACTAATAATTCTTGAAACTTTGAAGTGAATTTATTTTGATTAAAAGTATAAATGTTTTCCCCGCTAAAGTTGAAATCTACAATTAAATTATCATTTATTGTGATATTTCTTCAAATAATTGTGAAATGAATATATCAAAAATAAATAAAAATTGTAATTGTCATTTAGAGTTGATTGTACATCGCCATTGATTACAAGTGTAATTGATATTGATTTTTAACTTGTTGGTTAAAGATTGTTAACAAACAAGCTCGAAGTCGACTTAATGAGAAACAACTTGAGCCTAACTAAAAGAATAATGTTGTGTTAATCAAGTCACTTAACAAAACTTATTGACAAAGTGAGTTGTATGGATGAAATTAAACATAAATTAACGACTAAGATTTAAAAATTTGTTTTGGCCCTAATTTATTTTCCAGACTCAACATATTGGCTGCAATGGCGGCAACGTAATGGAAAAAATCTAATTGTATCATATTTTCTCGAGTAGACATTTTAGCATAAGATTTTTTGTTTATG
The DNA here is from genome assembly GCA_008636005.1 of Striga asiatica. Taxonomy (NCBI): domain Eukaryota; kingdom Viridiplantae; phylum Streptophyta; class Magnoliopsida; order Lamiales; family Orobanchaceae; genus Striga; species Striga asiatica. Next base: position 988,420 of record BKCP01010070.1, read on the forward strand.
TGTTCTATTTTGTTAACTTTTTTTATTATGGTTTTAAGTGGGGAAAAAAAAAAAAATGAAAATGAGAGGGAAAAAGTGGTTTTGAGGTGAAAAAATGGGCGGCAAAACCCTCTTGAAAAGGCGCTAAACCCTCCAATCTTCAACCCAAAATCTACACAATTACGCCCTAATTATACGCATCTCCACCCACGCACACACTCGCCGTCGCGAAGAGGAGGAAGATGATGTTTGAGAGCAGCCAATATGATTCGGGTCCAACATTTACCGTCGGCGGTGGCTTCGTTTCTTCTCAGTCCGCCGATCCTTCCCGCGCCTCAGCAAAGGTAATCGCACTCACAAAATGGAGTTCGAAGTTGATAATTTAATGCACAATTGTAAAATAGATTAACCAGCATGAGCTAGATATGTTTCTCACGTTTCAATTTGTGAAATTAGAGTCGGGATAACCAGGCTATGTATCCGGTGACGGTGAAGCAGATAATCGATGCCGCTCTATCGTCCGACGACAAGTCAGGTTTCGTCATCGATGGCGTTGATGTGTACAATGTGCGTTTTCCCCTTTTCTTTACCTGAATATTTGTTATCTCTTTTGGTGATTTTGCTCGGTGCATTTCAACTTACTGCAGTCACAGGGTTTTTTTTGTAACTATGGGATCAACACAAACCCGTGTGGGTATGTGTGTGTGTTGATCCAGCAGTAAAAGCCCGGTATCGAACCATTACTCATGTTTGACGAATTAAAACGCCTTCGATTGTCTAAGAATTGTGATTTTCTAAAAGAAATCCCTTGATTTCTACTTTTCTTGTGGTAGACAGTCTCTCTATTAAACGAAGTGAATGATATGAAGGAAGATTATAATGTATAATCTTGCAGTGGGTAGATAAGAGTTGATCTGACTTCAATTAGGAATGAAGAATATTAATGAAAATCAGATTCTGTCTGACAATTACTGATTGGAAAATTGAATTGATGTCTTCCCAAATGATTATAATATTACTACCAAGTTAAAGTCTTTTTTGGTCTTTTGCATTTTGATTGTAATTTTAAGTCATTTGTGCTTATATGTATAAAGAATTGAAATCTATTCATTTTTAGGTGAAAGTGATTGGAATGGTATTTGAAAAATCAGAGAGGGTTACTGATGTATCCTTTGTGATTGATGATGGCACTGGGCGCATTGGATGCAATAGATGGTAAGTTATCATTTTTAACGACTTTCTAGTGTTATATCTTTGTGTAAGTTTGAGTGTATATATCTCATCTGGAAATTAGTTTGAATATTATGCCTTGTGCCATAATATGTCTGAGGAATTCAAAGATGAGTTCTAGGGCAGTCCTCAACAGAGTCTGACAGACCCATGTTCTACTATTACAGCAAGTGTTCTTAACTTCTATTTATGTGACGTTTAGCTAATGTACATACATTTATTCGAATTTTGACAGGGTAAATGATCCGCAGGAAACCAAGGAAGTTGAAGGCTTAATGTAAGTTTGGAAAATCTTAGCAACTACCGAGCTTTGATTGTGTTTTGCTAAGAAAGCTATTTTGAAGCAGGGATGGGATGTATGTTCGTGTTCATGGGCATTTGAAGAGTTTTAAGGGGAAGAAGCAAGTTGTAGTTTATGCTATCAGGTAACTGCTGCTTAACAGAAGCTGTGGAGACTAACAGTACTTCATGTGTTATTTTGCCAATAAAAAATATACTTGTGCCATTAACAGTATTTTCTCTTGCATGAAGCTGTGCACTTATCTTTAAGTTATTTCTTTTCTAATTTTCAATCAAGCTTCTGTTGTGCACTTGTCTGTTGGAAAGCTAAATTGATACTTTATGATAAGATTAAGAACACCAATCAACTTAACCATGTAGACACAGGACAAATCATTAATGTTCTAGAAAACTATGTTAGATTTATGACATTTATGTGAAGTCTCTTGATGATGTTCTAGAAAACTATGTTAGATTTATGACATTTATGTGAAGTCTCTTGATTCATAAAGATTTGTGCACTTATAATGCCTTTTTCTACTTTGCACTTGCTATCTTGGGGAATGACTCAGTGGTTCTCACTTGGCTTGTGTTGCGTTTAGTCAGCTAAAAATGTGGTTGGACTTGGATATTTTCTAGAAGTCTGTCTATGCTAGGAGCTGAGAAATGTCAGTTGTTTTAAGTTCAGTCTTCATGTGCTATATGCCTATACTAATGATTTTGGTGCATCCATATTGTTATATAGAAATTTATGCGACTCCTTTAAAGATTGGTTTAGGAAGAATTTAACTAATTAAAGATTTTGACTACTCTCAGGCCTGTGAATGATTATAATGAGATAGCAAACCACTTTCTTGAGTGTGTGCATGCCCATTGCTGCAATGCTAAATCACAGGTATTTGGTTAGTTTTTACATTGTTCTCATTCAAACACATGCATGTAATCATCAAATGTACTTCTCTTCATTTCTTTTTGATTTGGGAGTAATGATCTAGTTTCAAATTGTTGTGGGCTTGCAGAATAATGGTGTTGCCCCTGCTTCAGCTTCCGTGGGTGTCAGCCAACCTGTCTCGTCCAGTCAAGTTAGTTTGCAATTAAGATTTTATTGTGTTAACATAATATGTTTGTTCTTTTCTATCAAATTGACAGTACTTATTTGTACTCTTGTTTCTATTGATCATTTAGAGCTCTCAAGAATACAACTTGGATGGACTAGGGAACATTGATAAGATGATTTTGGACTATCTTCAGCTTCCTTCCTCCCTGTAAGTTGTTTATCTTTGATCTTATAGTCTTTATGTAACAATTGTACATGTTTTGTTCATGGTTACTTGAAAAAACTATTGATTTATATGTTACCATTAGTCACACAATAAGATGAATAAGAATTTAGAATTGTATTTCTTGATTAATCTTGCTCGGCAATTCATGCAAATTAAGCACGACTTGACTGGTTTTTTTATTTTTTTACATTTTGTGTTTCAGCGCACAAGAAAAGGGTGTGCACCTGAATGAACTTGCCCAAAAACTCAAAATTTCTCAGGAAAAAATCCAGTACGATTCTCTCTCTCTCTCTCTGTGTATCATCTTTTCTTGTGATTGATTTTTTTTTTATTCTTCATTTTGTAACAGGGAAGCAATCGAGTCTCTGGAATCGGAAGGTCTGGTTTATTCGACAATTGATGAAAATCACTACAAATCCACAGCTTCTTAATTTGGGAATTATTAAGATGGTGCTTTCGTGTCTCTGCTCCTTGAAGAAGAAAAATTGGAGGTTCTTTTGCTTTATATCATTTGACTGAGATGGCATTTTGTAACATCCAATTTCAGTAATTATATCTATCTATATGGACTATATATGTAATGGTAATGATTAGCACTATACACATGTTATGCTTGTTAGCTAATTCTCTTTGATATTCCTTCGCCTATGGTGTGGAAAACGTCAATCACTTATAACGCCAGATACTATATATTCGAAATACTATGTAAAGGTAAAAAATCAAATTATTAATTTTGTTTGGGTATGAACCATTTTAGCTCGGATATTATTTTAGAATTACTTAGGTAGATTTCACATTTATTTATTGTGATTTTTGGGAAATTATTTAAACATAAAGTATATAGAATTAATGTTGGGGTGAATGGGTGATGATCAAAGTTATTAAAATCTAATGTGTGAAGCTACAGGTTCTATGAAACATTGATTAGAGTGGTGGAATTGGTTAGAATAAACATGTATTTAATTTATTAATATTTTTAATTATATATAGTATTTATGTAATAAATTTTATTTGCAATACTATTATTTCAGAAATATTTTGATAATTTTAAACATTCAAATAAAAGTAATGAACCCGGGCTCAAACGTTGGAATCTATTATTTTGGTTCACTTACCCTTTGACCGGAGACACAAAGTTGCCCCTCAAACTATGAAATGATATCATCTCCATTACTATTTCTCTCTTTTTTTTCCCCTCATTTCATCAGTGTTCAGTTAATTGTGTCTTTCTTTAGTTATTTTATCTCCTTAATTTTCTACATTATCTACTTTAGTGTTAATCAAAAGATAGGGGAGAAAGTTAGTTTAGTTAGATCTTTATTAATTCAACTGTTGTTTATAGGCATGGATGCTCATAATATTAGTTATATTTAGTACAAGTTCACTACTTCAGTATCATTTTATTTCTTTTTTGATCGGTAAATACTTCATTATCATTATTATTAACGTGGCCGTCCACTTTCCATTTAGTGTTGGAAAATAGTGTTGCCTTTTTACAAGAATCTAGTTGCACATATGACTTGTTGAGCTTTTCCAAAAGAGTTTGAGCCATGACCAAGTGTGAAAAGGAATTGAGCGACAAGCCTGAGGAAAATGGAGGGAGATAATATACAAAGGGATTAGGTAATGACACATGTAAACGACAAGGCAAACCTAGCTCGAACTTTTAATAATAAAGTTTGGACTTGAGATTTTATCGAGCAAATTATCAAATAAGTCGATAAACGAACTCAAATTTGTCTTCTTTTTTTTTTATCATTATCACCGAGCCATTCAACTCGAACCGAGTGGAGCTAAGATAAAATAAAAAATAAAAAATTACATAAAAAGGATCTAAGTCAAAATCTGAGTTTGATCCTGGCTCAGAAGAATTCCCGTAAGGGATACCGATCCTAGATCGTTCTCAATAGGAATCAACTAATTCAGTCGAGCTACCAATGGGTCTTTTCAAGTAGACTTGAAAGCTTATTGTGACTACCCGTGTCAGATCATCTTTCTGATTTGGTTAAAACTCCCAACTCATAATTGGCGAGTGGAGGCTCGATATAATTGACCTTCTCTCATGCCTTCTTCCTTCGTTCCAAGGTGGTGACCGGCTAAAGTCTCGTGAAAGGGCTAGTGTTCCCGCTTTATTAGTAAGAGGAAGTAGTAGTAGCTGCGCTGCTAACTAGGTGTTCCAAAGGGGGTGAAGCTACGTAGGTGTATCCATTCAAAAGGGGTACTCGACTTCTCTGACTTCACTGCGCTTCGAAAAGTTCGTTGGGGGACAAAGGGTATATTCTCAAAGAAGAAAGGAACAACCGAGAACAGCCATTATTCTTAAACTTGATGAGCTAAAGCTTATTGAAAGACACCTTCTTAATAAGTCCAGTCAAGTCGGGCTCATAAGCACTTTAGTATTGTGTTGAAATTTAGTCTTTCCATCAGCAATTACACCTTTTGTTCTTCAAGAAATAGACCTACATTCTCAATAAATTTATATATTTTCAAATTACAATGCATAGTCTATAATATAAATTATAGTACATGTATATAGTTTTATTGAAAAATCTGATAGGTGGATTCAAACAACATTTTTTTGCGGACATATTTCTTTTGGCACACTTTATAGTAAAAAAGAAAACAAAGTATTTGCAAAAGGATAAAAAGTACTACATTTTATATATTATATATATATGCACACAAGTATACTATATATGTACGTATATGTGTATGTATCTGTAAATAATTGTAGCTTTGTCTGGTGAAGAGACGGGCAAGGGAGCACCGCCGCAGTCATCCCATGATAAGCATCCACTTGCTACAATTATATTTTATAAATTATTATTTTAAATTCATTCACTTTAATAAAACTATTGATGGTTATGATCAGAAAGTTGAATTCATGTTCATTTTAAATATATTCCACCTTCCTTGTCTTTTTTCTATTTTCTTTTTCTACTTACAACATATATGTACAAATCATAACTGAAGCTTGCTATTATTAGGGTTGGCATACATACATATAATTGTTAGGATTGAAATTTCATATTTCTCAAATTATTAAAAATATTAATTTTTCACAATTTTTTCTCCAATAAAAAATTTGATGCTCCTAAAATCTTGTTAGCCGTGCGTATTGACTAATATTTTGGTTTCTCCATAGATTGAAAAATATGTTAAATAATCGGATTGATCCAACTCTAAAATTGCCCCTCAAATTCTCTAACTAATTTATTTGACAAAAAAAAAAAAGAATATTGTTTAATAGCTTTGAAGGCGAAAAATACTACAAAACAATTAGTTTAATAGCTTTAAAGCCCAAAAATACTAATTACGAAAAAGTGCAGTAGAACAACATTTGGGACATTGAATTTATAAACTAACATAAAAATTTCAAATAGTTATACACACTAGTACTTATTCAATATTTACTAATTTTGTGGAAAGCTTAGCTGAACAACATATTGGACATAATTAATTTATAAAATAAAAAACCCTAATAACATAAAATTTTTAAAATATTTATACACGCCACCTAACGTTTACTAATATTGAAATGCATACTTGAACAACACTTGAGACATCAAGACCATCTCCAATATAACAATATTGTAACTTTGAAAGACATTTATCACATGTCAATAAATAATTGTAAAGTTAATCCATATAAGAATAATGATAAAAGACTAAAAATTTGAATCAAATTAGTATCTCCAATTCATCAATTTGATAAGAAGTTTTTGTATAGGTGAACCAATTAAAATAATATCATTATTCATCAATTTGATAAGAAGTTTTTGTATAGGTGAACCAATTAAAATAATATCATTAATACAAGAACAATAAAAAATTAAATCAAATATATAGTGAATTGACGAGTCATCATGTTTAACATGGTGTTATATATTAGAAGGTGGACTCAACATTGTCAACATTAAATGTTATTCATCTCATCATAACAATATGCATATGTATTGAAGAATAAATTAGTAACACGCTTTCGAAAGTTAATGATATAAATAATTTTTCATAGTGTCAAAAACTACATTGAAGTTGTTCTAAATAACTTATAAAAAAAAAAGTAACATAATGACATAAAATTTTTAAAATAGGTATACAAGCCGCTACTTACCCAATATTTATTATACTAATTATAAAAGGCTTAGCTGAACAAGATTTTTGGCATAAATAGTTTATAAAATAACACGATAACCTAAAGTATATGAGAAAAGCTCTAGCTTCCGTTTAAAATGGATTCTCTCTCTTTCATACACAACACCTGTTGTCTTTCCCAAAGAAAACCCTCTGCATAATTTCACGCTCATCTGACCAAAAATGGATTCCAATAACCCTAATTGGCTCGCCTTCTCTCTCTTTCACCCGTCTTTCTCCTCTTATCCACATAGTAAGCTCTTTTTTTTTTTTTCATTTCTCTTTTCTGTCTCTTTTTTTTAGTGTTATTATTATTATTATCAACAAATTTCTCACAAATCCACCTCTTTTTTCTCAAAACGAAAAAGGACAATGAAATAGTAGTTATTACCTTACCACTACTCCTTGTCAGTATACTTTCTATATATCAACACTATCTGGTTGTATATATATATATATATACACACACATGGATCTGTGTTGTAGAATTAATCTATTTTGCCAGGTTCGTTAACCTTACCGAATTTCGCTTGATTTTGGTAATTATTATAATGATAAGAATAATGAGTTTTTGTCGCGTATTTTTCAGTAATCCAATCGTTAAAACATTCTGGCAAAATATAATATAATATTACTCATCAGTGTTGCGTGTGTTTGTAGATCAAGAAAATGGTGTGTCAGATGATTATCTGGCTGTTCTTGGTGGCGACGGCCGCCGGCCGAAGCTGGAGGATTTCCTCGGCGGTTCCTCTGACGCCGGAGCGGAGGACGAGCAGCTCGACGGCGGAGCTCCGGCGGTGAACCCGTCGATCGGCCACGACCCGGATCTCAAGACCCTGGCCGCTAGTTTCTTCAGCAAAGGGTTTCCTGTGGAGGAGACACAGAAGCAGATGGCGGTGACGGCGCCGGCGCCGGCGCCGGCGCCTTCTCCGGTTGAGACGCCGGAGAGGAAGGCCGTGGAGAATTTGAGCCACCGGACTTCGATATTCAGAGGGGTCACCAGGTATGAAGGGTCGAATTTAAAACTTACCGGAGGATAAAACTATAATAAAAAAATATATGATAACAAATATTATTTTTTATATGCTTTGCAATAAATACTTTTTTTTTTTAAATATATTCATTCAACTATAATATATTTTTTAAGTTTAAATTTAGGATTGGACTTAAAAAAGTAATGACACTTCGTTACGAAAACAAAAAAATAATAATTATAAAGAGTAAAAAAAGAAATAAATAGCTTGTTGAACATTTTTTTCTCAAATTTTAAGAAGCTATTTAATTCTGTCAAAATATAAAAAACTCCTCCTCAAAATTGATATCTTTGATATGGTTATTTAAATTTAAAAGTAGTCGATATCTTTATTTGAGTTGATTATGTCATATATTTTAACTAGTTAAACTAACATTATAAAGATTTTTAAATTTTAATTATATATATAGTGTGTACATGCTCCAAAAAGCTTCTACCCGGGATAACGTCCGGAAGAGTTGTACGTGGGTCCGCCCATTATGATAGGATAACATATACTAGTATATAATATATGTGTATATATATGTATATATCAAACTAGAGTTTTTATTAATGAGTGATTTAAAATTTTAGTTAGTTAATTTATTAAGTAATTATCTATTTTTGTTAAAATATGGTTTCCAAAATTAGACATAGGTGGACAGGAAGGTTTGAAGCTCACCTGTGGGATAATAGCTGCAGAAGAGAAGGGCAAAGTCGGAAGGGCAGACAAGGTTCATACACCGCTTTATATATATTATTATACAAATTGTTAATTAGGGTTTTCTAGCTTGAATTGGATCTTTTATTTTAGAACAGTATATCCAATCTCTAATAATGCTTTATTAACATGCATCAATATTCTTATTTATTTTTTTCTTTGTTTATTTGTATTTGCAAAGTAAAATTTACTGACGTATTTGTTTCTCTTTTTGGAATGTGGGAACGTGACGAATGATTAATGGACTATTTGGACGGTAATCATTTTGGCAAAATATTTCAGTTTATTTAGGTAAGTAATGAATCTTTTTTTCTAGATTTTTTTTTTCTCTCTTTTGCTTTGGAGTTAAATTGTGATAATTTCTTTCATGGACACTGCGAATTCTCCTTGGATACTATCTTTCTTTTTCCAAGGTACTTACTAAATTGGTGTTTTTATTTTATTGAATCATATGATTCGATATTAATAATAATAAAAAGGTGGATATGATAAAGAAGAGAAAGCAGCTCGAGCTTATGATCTTGCGGCCCTCAAGTATTGGGGTCCGACCACCACCACCAATTTTCCGGTGAGTCGAAATTAATTTAATTTCGTGAGGTTATCAAATTATTTTTTATTGTTGTTTTTGTTGTTCTTGTTTATATAAGATAATTACCAATATTTTTTTATGAGGCATTATTTTGTTGTAAAGGTAACAAATTATGGGAGGGAGCTTGAAGAAATGAAACATATGTCCAGGCAGGAATTTGTTGCTGCACTAAGAAGGTCTTTATGTTTATTTATTTATTTATTTTGTCCTCCCAAGTGTTTCTATTTTGCTAATATGTTATTT
>BKCP01010070.1:997931-1015257 GCA_008636005.1 Striga asiatica
GGTGATTTCAGGAAAAGCAGTGGGTTTTCTAGAGGCGCCTCCATTTACAGGGGAGTCACAAGGTTGATTTGTATAATTAATTCACAATTTATTTATTACTATTTATAATTTTTCTCAATTTGAACAAAATTAAAATTGTTCAGGCACCACCAGCACGGCCGATGGCAAGCAAGAATTGGAAGAGTTGCTGGCAATAAAGACCTTTATCTTGGCACATTTAGTAAGCGTTTCCCATTTTCCCTCTCATTTTTTATTTTTTTATTTTTTGGTTAGTTATTCGTCTAACCTAACCATGATGTCGATGTATTGTTTTTTACAATATGCACACATTCTTTTCATTAGGCCAGCATATTTTTTTTTTCATAGGAGCATACTTTCATTATAAGTTAAACATTGAAAAAAAGAATTGAAATTTGACAATATAAGTATATATTTTGATTCACCTAATATGACAGTTGACCCGCCTAGGGAATTATGATTTTCTTTGGAAAGTGCATGATTTTTTTCTTAAATTCAGTCCAAGAAACTCACATCATCGTTGGATTTTAACTAATTTCTTGTTTGCATTGCTATCACGAATTCATGGCTGTGTATCTTGTTACTTGCAACAAATAAAATAATAAAGGAAATTAAAGGAAAATTAATTCTGCATGTACTCATCATAGGTGTACCACAAAATGGGCACGGCAAATAAATAATTAAATGCACATAGATATGTTATTTTCGTTTTTTTTTTCACCAACTAAGTTTCTATTGGTTGGCCTGGGCGGTGCATGTCGTAGAATAGCCCGACCAACAGTATTCCCCAAACAAAAAAGGAAAGAAATGAAAATAGCGACAGGTCATGCATGACGTGGCGCTTTATTATTTGCTTTCAAAACGGTGGGCGCGCCAATGCATAAATGAATTGAAAAGAAAGAATTAAATATGTTCCCATTTTTGTGAGCCTATGCTAGCTCCTAGTTCTCCAATTTTTTAGCTATATGTTTATTAAATTAAATTCTCCCATAAAATAAATAACAATTCAAGTTTTAATTTTTTGTTCATTTTCATTCATTAATAGTGATTCTATGCTAGCACTCCAATTTCTTTAGCTATAACTAAATTCTTATAAATAAAAATTCAAATTTAAAATTTTGTACATTTTCATAAATAGGCACTCAAGAAGAAGCAGCCGAGGCTTACGACATAGCCGCGATCAAATTTCGCGGCCCAAACGCGGTCACCAATTTCGACATGAGCCGTTATGACGTGACCGGCATTGCCAATAACAATCTACCCATCTCATCATCAATTAATAAACCTAAAACCTTGTCACAATCGACATCGGACAATCAATGCACGGATGGGACCCACTCCTCGGACGAAAACAACAACCTAGACCAATCCCTGGCCGCCACATCATCACTCCCTTTCCCATCGCTCAATTCACCACCGGCATTGACTTTCACGATGCCCATTGTGAAACCCGACCATCCATCGCCATCGAGCTTGTGGGCAGCCGGCCTAGGCTACCAAAACCCTACTTTCGGTCCCAACACGAACGGTACAAATGTTGAAGGTACAACTCCGTACAACATAGAATTCGGGTCAAACTTGTCGGTCAACGGTGAAAATTGTTACAATTACTATCAAGATCAAGGCATCGGTACTACTTGCACACCATCGAGTCCGGAGGTGGGTACAACTCGCGATGCAGAGGTTTCTGGCATTGGCGATGGAAATTGGGCGACTGCGGCACCACAGCAGGCGGCGCAATCGTTGGAAGATGCGAAATCGAGCCTATCGTCTTTCCGAATGCCGATTTTCGGCATGGAGTGAAGAATAATAAAGGGTGGGATCATAGTGTAAAAGTTTGGGACAAAAAAGAGTGAAATCATGTTTTGAGTTCATGTTGTTTGGTGTGATTGCAACGTTTAGAAGAGGTGGAGTGGTCAAAAGGTAAAGGTGAGTTAGGGGGCTCTTATCTATAGCTTTTTTGCATGGATGAGGAACTTAGTGGGATTGGCAATCATTCTAAAGCATCTGTATAAGTGTAGGGCAATGTAGTAGCTAGTAAACTGAAACATTTGGTGACAAGGTTAAGGCGGCAAATTAGCAACTGCTCTCTGTTTTTCTTCGTAGTTATTTGTTTACATGTTTCTTTTTACTATTGTTCAAATTAGTAGAAGCAAAAATTATATGGAGCTATTGGATGGTTTTCTTATGGAGTCATCCACCACTTAATGTATTGACACCTGTTCAAAGTGTATTTATTGCAGGGCAAGTGTCAATATACTATTGGTGAATAAGTGTGGATGGCTCCATAAGTCGAGCCATCCGATGACTCCATAGTAAAATTGTTAGTAGAAGAGTACACAAAGTAATAATGCCCTAATCGTGCCAAAAGTGCCTTTAATTTGTTTTTTTAGTTAATGATCATAAGTCAAATTAGAGACTATATATAGAAATGATGAAACGTTGCAATTTGAAAATCAATGCAATGTATTATAAAAAAAATCAATGTAAATTGATCAGAAGGAGGGTGGTAGGACTATAGTTGAGGCCACAACTCACAAATGAAATTTCTTTACAGTTGAACTATGTAAGTATGAAGCTATTAACATTTATCACGATGGCCTTGTGTCAAATGACTCGGAAAATAGCAACATATATACATGTGGACTTAGGGCTGCAAACTAATGAAACAACTCGTTAGCCAAGTCAATGCTCGATTTGAGTTAGAGTATAATTGAGCTCAATCGCTCGACGAGTTGCACGTATGTACGTAAATTACCTTAATTAGTAACCCTCGTTGGACAAATTTAATTAAAAATTTTCAGTTGATGAACGCGAGAATTTGTGCCAATCCTTAGAGACGGTCTCGAATGTTTGTGTTTTGTTGTCGAGATAAGTCGAACCTCAAGCAAGACAAACTTGTAAAGTTCGAACGAGAGTAAAAAAATCGAGATGAGGTCAATGTTTGGCTGGATTCGGCTTGTTGTAGCCCTACATGTGGTCATGACAATAAACAAGTGTCTTCAACAACATGCTCACGTTCGATAGTGATAATTCCGTTGAATTTTATTAGTAACACAGTACTTATAAGTTATAATAACCCATGAAATTCACAGCAAAATGTGAATTGAAGTTGCTTTTGACATTTATTGTTATTTGTGAATATCAATCTATAATTCTTTCATTCGAATATAAAATAGTTAAGAAATATATACTTATATTTACAAAATAAAAAGAAAAATAATTCTTTGTTTTAAATTTAAAATATTTTTAACAAAAATTGCATTATTATTTATATTTGAAATAACACTCGTCACTTTTACTTGTATATATTATAATGAATTTTTAAATCATTCATATGATGACTTTATAGATATGTTTATTTAATAAATAAATAATTTTGATACTCTTAAATATTAATATATGATAAAAAAATTATTTATTTTATATATAAAATATAGATGTCAAATCGAAACTCTTCATTAGTTGATTAATTTGATATAACATATATAAAAACTAAAAATAAATATAAAATTTATTGACGTTTAAGTATATTTATATTTTAAGTTAATCGATAATTTTATAATTTTAAAATTCATAAAGATAGAAATACTAATCTGTATGACTATTCCAAAGCATCCGAAATTTTACACATAGATTAGCAAATATCGGAAAAAATAATAAAGCATTAACAGTATTAATTGTTGACACAGAGACTCGGAGAGGATAATTACAATGGGCACTAAAAATGAAAGTAGCGTCAGTGTTCGAATATCAAAATGGGCTTTTCTTGAACGGGCTTGGAAGTGAAATATGGGCCTTTTGTACTTGTATGCATAATCAACCTCTTTACTTCATAGTTGGGCCTGCTTACTGTTCGCAAAATATTTTCACTATCCGCAAGTGTACGGTATAGCTGTAGTGAGTGGCGAGCAAGGTCGTATTCCACAGAGATTGTTGTCAAAATTAACCAAGTATCAAAATGTAAACGATTAAATATTATTTAGTCTAATGCAAATTTAAATGGTGATTTTATTCTAAACTAATGAATGATTGCAAAATAAGTTCTAACACTAATGAAGGCTTGTTCTAAGATAAATCAAGAATGAGAAAATAGATTCTAGGCTATGCTTTCCTCGGGATTATTCTAACAAAGATTAATTATTCATTCAAACCTTATTTAATTCTACCATTCGTAGGGATAATCACTAAAGTAATTTACACCTTTCTCTCGAACAAGTTAAATCGTAGATATTAATTGTTATCTATCTCCTGGTCTCAAGATGAACAATCAACTCCCATAAGCTCCTAAGATTCTAGTTCCCTCGCAAGATTCTATCAACCTCTCGGTCTGTTTAGTCTCTTACGTTATCAATTTTCCAATTCTAGCAATCAACTATCTCCTCTCGGTCTCAAGTCAATCACAAATATGCATAAACACGGGCCCTTATATTCACACAATTAACAAAAGCACAAGAAATTGATAAATGAATGATAAACCGGAATGAATAAACAAAATCACTTCATAAAATAATCCGAGTACTCGCAAATCCTAGAATCCCTAAAAGGTTTAGCTACTAAACATATTCTCAAAACTCAAATAAATATATTCATGAGTTCAATGAAGAAGAAAAAGAGAAAAGAAAGAAGAACTATTGTCGCCGTTAGTTCTCGAATCTTCAATCTTGACTTCCTCGAATCCCTCGTGTGTTTCGTGCTTTCTCTAGGCCTCCAATGGTGTCAAAAGTCCCAAAAACGAGTTCCTAAGGCCTCTTTTATACTGTAGGGCACTTCTGGGTCGAAAAAGGGAAGAAATTGCACAAGAATCCTATTCCCCGCAGGTCTGGTCTGCACGTCACACGAGTCGTGTCACATGCCACACGAGTCGTGTGACTTTTCTCCAATTTTCGGCAAACTCCCAGACTCACACGAGCACTCACACGACCGGGTCACACGAGTCGTGTGAAGCCACACGACTCGTGTCCCAACCCACACGACTCGTGTGAAAATGTCGTAGCTGCATCTCTTGTTTCTTCAACCCACACGACCCGTGTCACTATCCACACGAGTCGTGTGACCTCTTCTGTACCCGTTTTCGCCGTTTTTCATCCCGATTCCATCTTCAACGCATTTTCGGGCATATTTCCTGCAAAAACAACGACAAAAACACCTCTATCATAGTTTAATAAATAAAACGAAATGGTGCACAATCACACGATAATCATGGCCAAATATCACTATATATCACTCATAATGCATGAAAATATGATGAATGTCACTTACCAAACTTGTCGCTGTCGCTTTCAGGTGGCAGGCTCAACCAGACTTGCAGGCCCCAAAGGTCAGAAATTTCAATAAAAAAAAGAAAAAAAATTCCTCGACATTTTCTTGATATGTCATATAACTTTTTTTTCTTACGGAAGGATTTTGGTATTTCTATTATCGAACAATTCCAACAGTAATAAATTATGAATGACTAAAAAGGGTAAGGCTACAATCCCGTTACGGAACCATTCCGTTGGGATTTGTAACCGTTAGATCAATTATCATTGACGGTTACTTGATGATCTAACGGTTACAATCCCAACGGAATGGTTCCGTAACGGGATTGTAGCATTTTCCGACTAAAAAATGCAGGTCCCCAGCTTTCAAAGTGAAAATTAAATGTGATTTAAGCTTTTACATTATGTGTGACATTTTCAGATTTTTTGCAAACACTTCACAAATACTTTCTTTCATGTGATTCCTTTTTACCTTAATACTGAAATTCGTAATTTTGAAGAAAATATCAACAAATTTTATCTGCAAATAGTGTTTTCCGATCTGGGCTAGCCAGAAATGTGGACTTGGGAGTGTGGATTAAAGATTCAAGAGAAATAAGATTTATGATCCATTTTATCTATATATAAGATGGATACATATTGCACGACCAGCAATAAATATCATAATTAGGTAAGGTAAGATATGAGAAAAAAGTTATTCATCATTCAATTTCAGTTGTTATTGAAATAAATTCTTGGAAAAATGTATTTAAATAAACATGTAGAATTTGTATGCCTTATATGCTATTACCATTACAAATTCAAAGTGCAAACCAAATAGCATGGTTGGGTGGGTTTATAAATATGAAACTTTTCTAGAAGTGAATTTTCTAGTTTGACTTTTTCTCATGACCTTGACTATAAATATTGACTGCTGAAATTCAAGTGTATGAAATTGTTAGGTAAATACTACCTATAGGACATTGATTCAATGGTGTATGATGAAAAAGGAATAAAATGAATCACACGTTTAAACACATGCATAACATTAAATTTTNCATTTTAGAGGTTTTTTTTTTATCGGGTTCGTTTGTTGTCAAAATGAATTGCTGATAAACTAACGGATTAAATCTTATTTTGTGGATTGACAAATCAAATCCGCTACATAGTTTATTTGGTAAAAGATTTATTTGATTAGTTTGTTAACCCAAAACGTTAATTCTGAAAAAAAAAACTAGAAAAAAAAAAGAGTATTTTAGAAAGTGATAATTCAAAACAATACAACATAATAATTATAAATAATCATTATTTATGAAATACTACACATTAAATTTGATAATTAAATCAACTAAAATATTAATTAATTATCTGTAATTTAAAACAAATAATAAAATCAACCATCAAATAACCGTCAAACAAGACAATGAAATCAGCCAATGCATTTCCATTTCGCCAATAAACTTACCCTAATTAATATCAAAATTAGGCGATCACACTATTGACTATTCTTCTTACAGTTTTGCTATGAAACCATCCGATGGCTCGGCTTATGGAGTCATTCATAGTTATTGACAAATGGTGTATTGACACGTGTTCTGCAATAAATACACTTTGGACATGTGTCAGTATATGAAGTAATGGATGGCTCCATAAGAAAACCATCCGATGGCTCCATAGAATTTTTGATTCTTCTTATGGCACAACTGGTTAAATTTGAACTACATGAACTCCAATTCCAAATGTATTTATTTATTGGACAATAATAAAAAGAAAATGCCCAATGGAATCAAATCAAAACGAGAGTGGCTTTGACTAAAAAGATCACGACAAGAGAGGTAGAAGATTCGAGACCAAATGCGTGGACCGGGAGTGTACGTGTGGACCGGGCATATACGTAGAAGTTAGAAAAAAACCGATCCAATTATATTATAGATAGATCATAGATGACGCAACTGGGTGACCCATTTAATCAACACGCACACAAAAACAAAAACATCTTCAAACTTATCTTTACAAACAGCATTATTATATCATTATTAAATCAATTATTTCAATTTGAGAGTTCGAGAGGAATAATTAATGTGGTAGGATTCATTGAACTTGAGATAAATTAATAAAAATATCAAAATGTAATGCAATACAATAATATTATATATTTTTTTATTTACATAATGTTTGTGATAAGTTATTATTATCACAGTTAAAACGCGGAATACCAAGTTAACTGCGTGAGTGGAAAAATCAAAATGGAAAAAAGTCAATGCCTATAGGTATGTGGAAATTATTATCAACATGCACTTTCATTACTTTATGCAATTAAAATTTACGAGACATGTGCATAAATATATTTTAAAACGAATTAATATAATAAGGTGAAAGCCGAAAGAGTAAATCAGATAATTATTTCACAATTTTCTTCTAATAAAGAACTTCAAGCTCCCAAAGATGTAAAAGGTAAAGCTGATACGACATCCAAAACACTCGTCTTTAGTCTTGGACTGAAACCTATTGGTATTAAATAATTAAACTATCTTGAAGTTTAGTGAAGATTTTTAGAATATTTCGTTGTCATTGAGTAATAGTTGGTGTAAGCCATTAATTTTTTTTTATAAATAAAGGATATAGATTCACTTTCTAACATAATTATATTAATTATAAGCGATTCTGTATCTGTATTGAACGCGTATTTTTACGCTCTTTTGTTTTGCAAGTTGATATGGTTTGTTGTTTTAGCTGTTTGAGGCGATGCAGTTCGACCAAAAATTTGAGTGGATCAATATTTCGTGTAAATTAAAAGACAAATAATTAATTTTTCATATTGTAAAAAATAAAAATAGTGAACTAGACTAAACATTAAACCATACGGTTGCTATTAGGCAAACATAGATAGCAAATCATTTGGAATCATATTTTTTTAAACAGATATGCAATGTATATATTCTAACATAAATGGCATATAAAAAATAATGTAAACAAAAAGTATATATCATATTTTAAAATATAGTTATATATCTTTTTTAACATAATGTATACTAGTGTTCGATCATGTCCATTTGCACAAATATAAATAAAGTATTATAAATTATTTATATGCATATAATACTAAATTAATAAGTTAGATAATGGCATTAAATTTTAAACAAATATTAATATAAGTTATATTTATGTATATAATATTAAAAAATTATAAGTTAGATAATGGTATTATGTTTTAAACTTTGATTATTGGTTAAAATAAATAGTACGAAAGTATTTGATTGCATACAAATCACTATATTGATTGATAAAAATGTAATAAATAATGTAATATTTGTAATTTTGAGAGATCATGACTAATTAATTTGCTGAAAATATTTAATTTATTATAATAACGGCTTATGCGATTTTAAGAGATTTTACTATGAGATTAAAAAAATAATCGCTTAATCAGATAATTAGTATTGATTTTAGAATAAATAACTTCAACAAACAGTTTTACGATATAACTTTTTTTGTTTATGTAACATTTTATCTCATTTAGTGTAAAATATAATTATTAATTATAATAATAACTATTATATGATACTGTAAAAAATATATAATTATTACTCAATTAATAAAAAATGTAACGATTTATGTCTTAATTAGCAGAATCAACTTTTGGAAAGTTAGGTTCCACGTAAGTATAATTTAGGAGGTTTTATTTAATGGACTGATAACTATTATATATATATATATATATATATATATATGATTCAAACTAAATGTTACATGTAATATGTATGTATATAATATTTAAAATTCTAAGTTAGATAGTAGATATAACACATTTTAAAATTTAACTATAGTAAAAATGAACAATATAAATATGAATTATATAATTTTTCATATGAATAACAATATGAATGACATAAAATGTAAAGGATAATATAATTTTTATAATTTAAAGAAATCATGACAAATAAAGTAATTGAAAAATATTAAAACTATTTTTCACTATTGTTATAAAAATAGTTGATGTGATATTTAGAAGTTTGGTTATGTCACTAAAGTCAATCAGTTAACTTTAAAGAAAAATTGCTTAATAAAATAAAAAATATATATATTAATTGTAGAATATATGTCTTGAAGAAAAAGTATTGCAGTAGATTTTTTATAAGTTGTAACTTTCATGAACTATTTAATATGAATATATGAGTAACTAATATTAGCAGTAATTATTATACAATAAAATATTAAAAAATATTATTACACCTAATTAATGTAAATGTAACGATTTTTTTCTATAATTAACTGAAAAAAGATCGATTTTTTTTTTTTAATTCTTGAATTGCCTATAATTATAATTATATATATAGGGGCTGGTTCAAATAAAAAATAATTTTGGTGTGAGAATCGTATTTGATGCTATTTTTAATCGTGCATGATGCTATTTTAATATTATATTGTACTATTATTTTCACAAATGCTAACATAAATTGTGTAGCTATTTTTAATCAAATGCATCATGATTAAAAATAGCATTAAAATACAATCAATCATAGTACTAAGTAAATTAAAAATAGCAATTCTCACGGTTCTCACACTAGCACTTGCTAGCCTCATTTTCATAGGGGCTGGTTCAAATAAAAACTAGATCTGGTGTGAGAACCGTGAGAACCATATTTGATGCTACTTTTAATTGTGCATGATGTTATTTTTAATATTGCATGGTACTATCATTTTCACAAATGCTAGTAAAATTTTTATTGTTATTTTTAATCAAATACGTCCTAATTAAAAATAGCACTAAAACACAATCAATCATAACACTACATACAATTAAAAATGACGGTTCTCACGCTAGTACTTGGTTCTCATTTGAACCACATCATCTATATATATATGTGTGTGTGTGAGGAGGGAGTTGTCCTATAGTTTCAAAACGACATTGTACTTACCTATTAGTTGACACAATGTCCATCTTAATTATATGGCCAACTTCTTTATTGTTTTTTAATAAAATTTAAATATAACGTCGGTATCCAATCACGGACTGCCCTTTATATTTTCTTTATTGTTTGATTCTATTTAAGTTCCTATTGTCTTTTATTTGAGCCCTCATTTCCTATTTGATGTTTGGGAAAACGTAACTTTCTACATTATATCGTGNATAGTATTTTAATCCATTTCGAATCTCCTTTCTTCCACTCACTTTTTATCGCCTATATATGAAAAAATTAATGTCACATTAGAAAACCATATACAATGGCACCTCAACCAACATATATATAAAACAAATAAGAAAAATTAAAGGGGCATTTGACTTAATTAACCACAAAATTTGACTGTAGTAATTTTATACGACCGTCACTTGAATCTCTTTGTCCACATCACAAATGTCAAACACACATTTTTTTTTTACTAAAGTAACTGCAGTTGGATATTGTTATGACCATTTTTGTTACGTTTTTCGTAACTGTTTTGTCATGCTTTTTTTCCCGTTTTAGGTCTTTTTGTTAGTTTTTAGTTCGTTTTATATTTTATTATGTGTTTCGCTCTATTTTGGTTTCTATGGGTTTTTCGTGTATTTTGTCAGTTTTTTACGTTTTTCTTCTTGTTTTTAGTGTGCAGGTCGAAAGTCCTGTGAGGAATCAATTTAGCTCGAAAATGAGTCGGAAATTCACGGTTGGATAGATGGGTTCCTTAGCTACACAAAGGAAAAAGCAGAATCCAATTTCGAGTTCGCACGAAATCGAACGGGGCCGAAACGTAAAGTCCAGCAAACTACTGACCCTTTGAAGGTTGGAAGACCCTAGAGGACTGTATTCTGAGCAAAAGTTGAATTGAAAGCAGAATTGCGTATAGGACTTCGTTGGCTACATGTAGGAAAAAACGGAACTCAATTCCGAGTTCGTACGAGTCCAAACGAGCCCAAAACGTGAAGCCGAGAAAGCTGCCCAGCCCAGGCTCGCGCCGCGACCGCGTCGCGCGCGTGAAAGACCTCGCGACCGACCTTCAGAGAACCTGTTGCCAGTGCCGCAGCGTGAAGCCCCTCCACGGCGCTAGGAAGACCTGATCCACGCCGTGAAGACCCTCCGTGCCGTGCCAAGAAGACCCTCCACGGCGTGCTGCACCCTCGCGCCGTGCACCTGGTCCCTCCACTCAATTTTTGCCGGAAATTCTTGCCACTTTTGAGCCACTTCTCCATATTTTGAGGCACTAAACATCATGAACGGAAATTAGGGACTTTTACCAAGATTCTCTACATGTTTTGTGGCTTGAATGGTGAAGAAAAAAGATGGAAAATTCACCTATAAGTATGGCATGGTTTTGGACTAAGAAGGACAACACACCACCGAGAGAGGGGTTCTCCCTCTTTCCCCTATGCTCACTCTTCTCTCATTCCCTCTTTTCTTCTTTCGTTTTTCCTTTCTTCTTCATTTTCCTTTATTTTCTCTCGTGGATGAAGCTTTGTAATTGGATTCAACATTTGGATTAATTGTAAGTTCTCTCTTTAATTAATTCATGAAAAATGGTTAATTTAGGAGAAATGTTATGTTGTGTTGAATTTAATATGTTTGGCTAATCCTTTAGCTAGGGGCTAGGGGATAATCATTCCGATTTGTTCTCATTTATGTGCATGACGATAGCTCAATCTTTGCGAGTTGTTTTAATTAGGTATTGATAAATTTATGCTTGATAATTCGATATAACCTAAGAGTGACACTTAGGAAAATTTATTGATATAATCGAAGAGTGACACTTCGATTTTGCACGATTGAATATTGATTTATTAAGTTAGAGTTTGTTGATTCTACATGATTAGTTGATTAAACACCTTCTAATCAAATTAACGACTTTTAGAACCGAAAGGGGAGGACTCGTAGAATTAATCGATTTCAAAACCGAGAGGGGAGAAATTTGTGGAACTTGGCTTGTTTAGAGTAGACATGTTCGGAGACGTATTGTCTATGTATTAATTGTTTCGTTAATTTGCTCGTTTATGTTTATCCGCATGTTACGAAGAGTTATTGAGGTTAAACCGCTAAATGAGTTAATTAGTCGAGTCTTTTAATCGAGTTATGGATTGCCGATAAATGTGTGTAGAATCGAAAACGATTGTCCCCGATACCCTAGCTCGTTTATCTCCTTGTGACATTTATATTTCTTAGATAGATTTATAATTCTTGTTATTTCTTAGTTCATAATAAAAAACCCATCCTATCTTAATTAGAGTGTTTAGGATTTTATTTTCTATTTTTGTGTTTTGGACAACTAACTAACAAACGAAACTTCAAACTGTCTTCCTTTGAAAGACGACCCGAGTCCGAATAACTCAGTTACTAAATTATCCACCACAAAATAGTGAAATATTAAACAACAATATATAAAACAAACGTTTTTAGACATGCGGTTTTGATTACGAAATATACAGGTGCTCTAAAATTGATATGACACGATTTTGAGTATCTTTTTTATCTACATACATTGATTTTGTAATATGAAAACTAAAATTTTGTCTATGACTAACTTTATTTTGGTTCATATATATAAATATATACTATATGAAATCTAATTTATTTATGCAGAAAACTAGAATTCAACTTCAAGTACATATTCTTATGATAGAGAGACTAGGTATTACATCAGCCTAATTGTTTGACATTTTTTTTTTCTTCACAAATATGCATACTTTCAATAGACAATATCAAAGTATAAAAGTAGCATATAGAAATATTTTTGAAAATATATGTATACATTTTTGTTTTCATAATATGATGGATTGACCGCCTAACGATTAACCAATTTATAATACTTTTTAAGAGAAAATGTTTGTTTCAACAGGCTACATTAAAGAGAAAAAAAANTCCCATAAATTATTGTCAAATTCTAAAAATAAGTTCAATTTATTTTACATTTTTTTAATAAACATGATATTTTCATATATTTTGGTTCAAACTACACTTTGATATAAACGTCATTGATTGTATCTACAATTATTAAATCTATAAAGTAATTTCATTAGAGGACAAATGCGTCAATTACTACAGCGCGATAGCTAAAAACTTGAGAATTGATTCTTCTCATTTATGGCAATTGAAGAAAATTAATCCTTATGTTAGCCAATGGAGTTAGCTGCTAGTTTTATTTTGTTTATTTCTGTTTTAATTTTTCTATGTGGTGTAATTACAAACCCAAAAAATGTGGACTGGTCACTATTGGTGAATAGTAGTTTCACATTAGTTTCCCATATCATAGCAAAAGGGGTAAAAAAATAAATTTGTCTTTCACTTAAAAAGTTCATCAAATTAAAAATATTACCATAAGAAATTATATGAGACAATGACTCTCTTATGAAATCATCAGAGAATGAATGTACTAACATTTGTTTAAATTGTATTTATTACATAGTTTTTGAATAATTGTGAATGACTTATAAATTGTATCATCCGATAACTCCACAATAATATTTGAATAATTGTGAATGACTTATAAGTTTTATCGTCCGATAACTCCATAGTAAAATTGATATGACCATTAAAGTTATAATCCAGCAAGAATGCAAGACAGTCATTTGATTGAAGAAGCTAGGGAAAAAATAAAATTTACAAATCAAGAATTGGAAAACTGAAAACAAATTTGATGAAGTGCATGGTAAACAAACAAAACAATGCAAGAAAATAGCAACTGTAGACTGACAAATGCCCATGACATGATAGGGAAAAGGTTAGAAAAAGGAGTTATCAATATTCAGCCGCTTTTTTATTTCCCTATTGATTTAGCCTCATTTTCATATATATATATATATATATATATATATATATATTTTATATATTTATTCGCTTTTTCAACTATTCCTCTCCCCTTTTATAATCTCCTCAAGCCTGAGGTCCTCAACTGCCTCTCTCTCCTCTCTCTCTCTCTCTCTCTCAACCCCTTCCTCGGTTCCTCCCTTCATAAAACACAGGCAGATACAAATATATTAATAAAATCGCTTTGGGTTATGCAAACCCACGTTAAAGGACCTATTTTTTATGGATTTATTACACTCTCCTTGGTACTTGTAGTTTCTGTCTCTAGCCTTCCCCTCCATCTCTGTATATATTTGTGTATATATTCCAGTTTATGTATAGTTTTATCCTTATATTTATATTGGGAGGTTGAAAATTTTTGTCTTTCAGGTAAAGGGAAAATGGGCTCTTGGTGCTAATGTGGGCTTAATCTTTTGCTATTGAAAGCGAACATTAGCTATGGAGGCTTCTTCTATGGAGGGTAAAAATTCAATCTTTTTGGATTTCTTATATATATCCTTCGTCTTGGTTGTTCTTGTGCTTTTATTGAAGGATTGTTCTGGTTTTTCATAACGTTTGATGTAAAAAAAGTGTTCTTGTTTTTTTTTTTCTTTTCTTTTTTGCTTTTATGGGATTTTAGAATAATGGGATGTTGGATTTCATGGTCGATCTGTTTGGTGGCGTGATTTCTCCCTTGATTTGGTTGTTTGCTGAATTGATTATATTGTTATATTTAATTTATTTCTTGGATGATATTGACACCACAGAGGCAGACACGCATGCTCACACACTCACGCACACACTCCATTGCTACTTTTTTTTTTAATCCTTTTTGTGATGTATTTTTATTTGCCTTTTCCTTTTCATGTTACCAAAAAAACGTCTACAATTCAAGAATTACCTACTGTATTTTTTTTTGTTTTAATGCTTCATTTTGTGTTTTCAAATTTGCTTATAAGAAAAAAAGTGATCAACGCAATGGTTTCAAGCTGTCATTTTTCTTGATGTCATCGATATATTTCGCGTGGACTTTGAAAGATGGTTGGCTATGGTTGTTGAAGTCATTCGTTCAAAAATTCTTGGGTCGATGTTACATTTTCTCTTTTCTTAGAGCATGCCGTAATTTTCTTTTTCTTTTTTCCTTTTTTATGGGGAAGGGAGTTCATCGATCAGATTATGCTTCCGTGTACTAATTTTTTTTTTTTCTTTCAACTTCTCTGAATGAACAATTTTGACGTTTTATCAAATATGCCCATTCTTAAGTTCTTCTGGTCTTTAGTTTTTGGGTTTGGAGTAGTTTCACTGACAATGTAGTATACACTTCCTGTTGATTATATTGATAAATGGTTATTTTCAAATTTCATACATTAGCATAGGACGGAAATGNCTTTGATCTACATCTAAAGGGTACCATAGAGATAAATATCAGAACTGATGATTTACACTACCGATAGCTTATCTACTGCCGTCTACTTGAGATACTAAGGAAGAAAATTTTGCGATTTGGTTAGCAACATTTTTTCAATTCTTTCCCCTGTTGCCATGATGATCCCTTCTTTCTTTGAGATTGAGTTATTTTCATTGTTTGGTTGCTCTGTGATTTCATTTAAGCTTCTTATACTGCATGTGTATAAGGGAAAAAAAGATATTATTCTTCCATCATTAGGATATGTTGTGCATGATAATTTCAAATCGATCCTTTATGTTTCTTTTCTGTTTATAAATAATAAATCTGTTATTTGAATGTTCATAATCATGTAACAAGTAATAATTATTTGGGAGACTGCGTTGTTATATTTCATAATCACTGTACATTTTTTGATAACTTCTTCTTCTTTTTTTTTTTCTTTTCCTTTTCTCTTGTGAACACAACAGTGCTATTTGATCCATCAAAGTGCAGCAAGTTAAGCATAGATCAAAAGAGAGAACTTGTTTATGAACTCTCAAATTGGTCAGATGGGGCTATCGAAATTCTTCACACTTGGAGCCGTCATGATATACTGCAGATCCTCTGTTCCGAGCTCGGTAAAGAACGCAAGTACACGGGCTTAAACAAGACGAAAATAATCGAACAACTTCTCAAAATCATCAACGAAAAGAAACCACACGATCAAGTGCTAAAGAAATCCGAAGAACCCTCAGAAAACGATGAGAGAACTTCCAAAAGGCTAAAGAAATCCGAACAACCCTCTACTGATGTGCGCCCGGATAACAATAACAATAACAATAACATCATTGTGTATTGCAAAAATTCAGCTTGCAGGGCTAAAATGAGCCGTGAGGACCCCTTTTGCAAGAGGTGTTCTTGCTGCATTTGTTACAAGTATGACGATAACAAGGACCCGAGCCTCTGGTTGGTTTGCAACTCAGATTCTCCTTTTTGTGGTGCGTCTTGTGGATTATCGTGCCATCTCGAGTGTGCCTTGCGGCACAAGAATTCCAAGATTGGCAAGGATAAGCAGGATAATGAGTCATCACTTGATGGGAGCTTCTGTTGTGTGTCTTGTGGGAAAGTGAATGATTTGCTTGGGTAAATATTCTATTTTTATTTATTTATTTATTTCATTTCTGGTGCATTTTCCTATATATTCTGTTTATCTTGGTTATAATAATAATACAGTTCTTGGAGGAAGCAATTGGTTGTGGCCAAAGACACGAGGAGGGTCGACATATTGTGCTATAGGCTTTCATTAGCCCAAAAGATTCTTGCTGGTACTAAACTCTACCAGAATCTGTGTGGAGGCATTGATGAAGGAGTGAGAAAGCTCGAAAATGAAGTGGGCCCTCTAACTGGCCTGCCTGTGAAGATGGCCCGTGGTATCGTGAACAGGCTCTCGTCGGGCCCTGAAATTCAGAGACTATGTGATGCCTCTGTGAAGTCTCTCGACTCGATGCTTTCTGAAAGATCATCTGAAATTCCTTCTGGTAACTCTCTCTCTCTCTCTCTCTCTATCTCTCTCTCTCTCTCATTTTACAATTGAGTTAATTTGCCAATCATTACCAAATGCCTTTATGTGTTTGCAATGGCTGAGTTGCATTTTTAGTCCTGCTGGTTTAACGTCATAGCAATTTTAGTCCCAATATTCTAACATTTCGCCTTTTGGTCTTGTGATTTAGTAGTATTTTTCCGCAATTTTAGTTTTGTTAGGACTGAAATTGCAACAAAATTTCCAAATTTATAGATTTTTTATTAGCAATTTCAGTCCTATTATTTAAACTTTTGTTGCAAATATTAAATCACTGGACGAAAAGGCAAAAAGTTATAACCTCGGGACAAAATTGCCATGGCATAAAACCAACATGGCTAAAAATGCA
>BKCP01010070.1:1028934-1040394 GCA_008636005.1 Striga asiatica
AAAGATTTACCCTAATTTCCTAATTACAAATGGGTTGTACTACTAAATCTGAAAAAAATTGTTTCTCTAATTAATAAAAGAAAATGGTGGAAAATAAAAAGAAAGCAATTCCCAATTAAGGATTAAATTGTTTCCATGGATTATCAATAATTTAAATAGCAGTATATATGCGAGTTGCAGTTCATCATGAACAGGCCCTTTTAACATTTAATGATGAAAATGATTAGCTCTCTTATAATGCACCAAATGGCAAAGGCAATTACAAGAGTTGGTTGAACTTCTGCATGCCCTTTTAAAGGAGAAAAAGGGAGAAATTAGGTTATCTAAACCACAATATTCATGATTGGATGTCTGAGCGGTTGAAAGAGTCGGTCTTGAAAACCGAAGTATTGATAAGAATACCGGCTCAAAGGTAGGCTTCAACGGAGTGAACTGGCGAAGAGGTTTCTTATTCCCATCGTCGATAAAATACTGGTCGAAGACCAGGAAGAGAAGAAGGTTTGGACACCTGCTATAATAAATATCTTTTATATTTCTCAATTACAAAGGTTGAGTTTAGATTTGGTAAATTGGTTGTTTGACATAATGACATCCCATTTGGGCCATTAAAATCATTATATTGGGTCAATGGATATTGTATGTTGTAGGCTTTGGAGAGTGGAAATGAAATCTCATGAGTTTGAGACATTCTTAGAAATGGGCCATATTAAACAATCGATAGAATTTTTGTTAGGTTGTCGAATGTTAGTCAGTCATACTCTTCCGACATAGTTTTCGTTAGATTGTTCAATAACCTTTTTTCTGACCCCAACTCGTCTAGCTCGAGTATCTTACTAGCATGGATCCGATTTATTTGAACTCGTTATATATTGTAGATCTATTCAACAATCGAGTCGAGGGTATTTTCGTATTTCGAGCTGGTAGGTGATGCCACATTATGCTTTATTCATTCGTGATTTGTAAATTGTAATGCAATCTCAAGATTTATGTAAAGATGAACTGTTGATAATTAACAATGGTCAGCTTAATCAAACCGTACGTGCCTTAGAAGCTGAGGCAAAAAAATAGCTACATGATTACAATAAATTNAAAAAAAAAAAAAAAGAGAGAAAGAAAATGCTTTAGGATCGATCAGATTCTCGATGTGTATTTTCTTAGAGGATTAGGAATTTCCAAGTTTCAGAATCTCCACTTGTTAAATATTGAAAATATATATGTTATTACTATTTTACCATTGTAATGTTATTCCTTTGTAAAATAAGAGTTGTCATTTGTTGTAAGACAACTTTAGTTAGATTAGGGTTAGTATATAAGCAAATGTTAAACACTCTTTTATCCCAACGTTTCATTTTGATCAATACACATTCAGATTTACTTTCTCTCTCCTCTCCTTTACTCTCTCGTCTTCCTTACAGAGAAAACCTAATTTCTCAAAACTTTATATGGTATCATTCGCTTAAATCGATCCTTTTTCCGCTGCACTTTCCTTCGAATCTCTTGTTGCCGATGGCAAATCCTACTGATGATTCCTCGTCGCCGTTTTATCTACACGTCAGCGACAATCCTGGTGCTCTTGTTGTTGCCGAAACCTTCAATGGCGAAAATTACGTTTCCTGGAGCCGCGCCGTACTCATGGCCTTCAGTGTGAAGAACAAGGCCGGATTTATTGACGGATCTATCGCCGTCCCTTCACCGACCGGTAACACTGTTCTTTACTCTTCCTGGTTGCGTGCGAATAACCTCGTCCTTTCCTGGCTCTTAAATTCTATTAACAAAGAGATCCGTCAATCTCTTCTGTTCTTTAATACTGCAAAAGAAGTTTGGGATGAGATCCGCACTCGCTATGCCCTAAGCAGTGGACCTAGGGTTTTTCAGATCGAGAAATCCCTAAGTACCATTGTTCAGGGATCGATGTCGATCACTCAATATTATACTGTCTTCAAATCATTGTGGGATGAGTACTTGACATATCGTCCTCTGATTAAATGTAACTGTGGTGCGCTTGTGAACTGTACTTGTAATATTTTTGATTCCTTGGCTGTTGCCCAGCAGAATGACTCTGTAATGAAATTCCTTGTTGGTTTACATGAATCATACTCATCTGTTCGTAGTCACATACTTCTCTCTAAGCCTTTACCCACCCTTTCAAATGTCTACTCCACACTCCTTCAAGAAGAAAGCCAACGCACCCTTCACAACACTACTAAAGCCACTGATTCCCTTGCTATGTTGGCCAAATCAAACTTCACCCACAAACCTCCAAATACATACCAAAACAGAGATATCAAAGACAAGAAACGCCTAAAATGTCTTCACTGTGGTTACCTTGGTCACTCTTCAGACCGTTGTTACCAAGTTATTGGATACCCTGCCCACTGGAAAGGTCCTAGAGGCCCTCGCATTATCCCTAACCCCTCAGCCAATGCTGTTATGTCCAATGACTCACACATACTGATAACCTTGTATCATCCAACCTTACTACATCAAACAATAGCATATGGCACTATAGATTAGGGCATTTATCTTTCAGCAAACTGAGGCATTTACCATTTTCCACAGGCTCTGTCAATAATACCAATCCATGTGATATATGTCATTTTTCTAGACAAAAGAAATTACCATTCAATGTTAGTACTTCACATTCTGATAATGCTTTTGATCTTATTCATTGTGACTTATGGGGACCTTTCTCAGTCCCATCTCATTCTGGTTTCAAGTACTTTCTGACTATAGTTGATGATTTTAGTAGGGTTACCTGGATTTATCCTCTTGTTTACAAGTCAGACACTAAGTCCCATTTATTGCATTTTTATAATATGATTCTTACTCAATTCAACATCAAAATCAAAAGCATAAGGTCTGACAATGGGACTGAATTTCTTCTCAATGACTTTTATTCTTCACATGGCATTATTCATCAAACCAGTTGTGTGGAAACTCCACAACAAAATGGAAGGGTTGAAAGAAAACATCAACACTTACTTCAAGTGGCTAGAGCTATAATGTTTCATGCTTCATTACCCTTACCTTTTTGGATTGATTGCATATTAGGAGCTGCTCATATTATTAATAGAGTCCCATCATCTGTTTTGCATAATAAATCTCCTTATGAAATGCTATATCATAAACCACCATCATATGATCACTTAAAAGTTCTTGGCTGTCTATGTTTTGCATCAACACTCTCTGTCAATAGGCATAAATTTGATAAAAGAGCATCTAAATGCATACTTCTTGGATATCCATTAGGTTGTAAAGGTTATAGACTTTACAACTTGGATACCAAGAAAACATTCATTTCCAGACATGTGCAATTCTATGAATCACACTTTCCTTTTGCCAACCAACTCCCTGATTCAAGTAACACACCTTTATTTCCAATAACTGATGATCAATCAGCCTTTTTATTTGACAACAACAACCATATTCCTACTACTACAAATACTGTCCCAAACACTATTACCACAAATACAGCCCCAAACACTATTACCACAACTACAGCCCCAAATACTTTACAACCAACTGTCTCCATTCCACCCAACTTAATGAATTCAACCAATCCTAACAACCCTACACCAACTCCTTCTAATTCCCCTTCCAGGAGAAAGTCATCTAGACCAACAAAACCACCTGCTTATCTAAAAGCCTACCATCACAACTTACCATCATCCAACACAGCTCATTGTGACTCAACTGACTGCACATCTGGAACATGTCCTTATCCAATATCTTCATATTTATCAACTGAAACATTATCAACATCTCATGCATGCTTCACCTCATCTATTTCCCAAATTACTGAGCCCAAAACATACACACAGGCAGCTAAGGACCCTTTATGGCAAGAAGCCATGACTAAAGAACTTACAGCTTTAGAACAAACCAACACTTGGTCCTTAACTGAACTTCCTGTGGGTAAACATTGTATAGGCTGTAAATGGGTCTATAAGGTGAAATATAAATCAGATGGCACTATTGAAAGATATAAGGCTAGATTAGTTGCTAAAGGCTACACACAAGAGGAGGGAATTGACTACTTTGATACATTCTCCCCTGTAGCCAAAATAACAACTGTCAGATTTTTAGTAGCCTTAGCATCTATCAAAAAGTGGCATATTGAGCAATTAGATGTTAATAATGCATTCTTACATGGTGATTTAAATGAAGAAGTTTATATGCTTCCCCCACCTGGTTACTGTTCCAAATCAGACACAAGAGTTTGCAAATTACTGAAAAGCTTATATGGCCTTAAACAAGCCTCTCGGCAATGGTTTCAAAAATTAACTTCTTGTCTTATTTCCTATGGTTTCAAACAATCTGCTGCTGATTGCTCACTATTTACCCTATCTGATTACTCTTCTTTCATTGCTCTACTTGTATATGTTGATGATGTTATCATCTGTGGTGATAATATGAACAAAATTCAGTCCATAAAACAGCATTTACATTCATGCTTCACCATTAAAGATCTAGGTCAACTTAAATATATCTTGGGCTTAGAATTTGCACATTCTGATTCTGGCATTAACATGTGCCAAAGAAAATATGCCCTGGATATTTTAACTGACACTGGATTTTTGGGCTGTAAACCTGCTATAACTCCCATGGATCCAACTTTGAAACTGGTTCCCTTTTCTGACAATGACACTGTTACTGATGCATCTGAGTATAGAAGGCTTGTTGGAAGATTACTTTACTTGACTATTTCAAGGCCTGATATCAGTTATAGTATCCAATGTTTGAGTCAATTTATGTCCAAACCTTCTGTCACACATTTATCTGCAGCTCATAGAATTTTGAGATATATTAAGGGAACTATTGGACAAGGCATACTATTTTCTAGAACTGGTTCATTAGATTTAACTGCTTACAGTGATTCTGATTGGGCTAGCTGCTTAAGTTCTAGAAAAAGTATAACTGGATACTTTGTTTTTCTTGGCAACTCTCTCATATCTTGGAAATCAAAGAAACAAAGTACCATAAGCAGATCCTCTGCTGAATCTGAATACAGGGCAATGGCATCCACATCCTGTGAAGTCCAATGGTTACTTTACTTATTGTCTGACCTTAATATCTCACAATCTTCTCCAGTAGTTTTGTTTACAGATAGCAGGTCTGCAATGGCTATGGCTTCCAATCCTGTTTTCCATGAGAGGACCAAACACATACAATTGGACTGCCACCTCATTAGGGAAAAGATCTCAAAGGGTCTAATCCAGCTCCAGCACATCAACACCAAAGACCAACCTGCTGACATCTTAACAAAACCTTTACAAGGACCAGCCTTTCATCATCTCAAATCCAAGCTAAACCTGCATAATATACATGTTTCGCTTGCGGGGGGGTGAAAATATATATGTTATTACTATTTTACCATTGTAATGTTATTCCTTTGTAAAATAAGAGTTGTCATTTGTTGTAAGACAACTTTAGTTAGATTAGGGTTAGTATATAAGCAAATGTTAAACACTCTTTTATCCCAACGTTTCATTTTGATCAATACACATTCAGATTTACTTTCTCTCTCCTCTCCTTTACTCTCTCGTCTTCCTTACAGAGAAAACCTAATTTCTCAAAACTTTATAAATATTTACTTTTCAATTGAAGCAAAATTGCATATGTCTCTGATAGAGTACTTTTCAAAGATGAAAAACTTCAACAGTGATACAAGTAACATGCTTATTGATGAAAGTGAGGAATTCCCTAGAAAAATGAACCATCGGCAGGTTTTTCCTTCAGGGCTTCATCCATCTTTGCTTCGTAGTCCTTTAGATCAGCTTATTTTTACAAATATTTTCTTCAGTTGTTGGTTTACACCTTGATTTAAAAATTAATTTGATTCCTTTTTTTAATTCACACGATTTAATTTAAAAAAATCAATTTCAATCCACATCTATTACCGTTAATACTCTAACTTTGGTTGATTTTCTGAATTTGTATTACAATTGGTTATTGCATAATTTTTTTAAAAAAAACATTGCATTTATACATTCTTATCTTACAAAATAATTATACAATGAATATAATTAATGCATCTGTTTATGCTAACTACATTGAAGAAGGCATAAAACTTGGGCCTAACAAAGATGAACTTTATAAGTTACTGAGAAGTAGGCTAGAACCAAACTGACAATAGTAAGTGTAATAGGCCCAGTATGTAGACGCCCATTGGTCCGAACGAAATCGAAAAAAAAAAAAAAATTAACTTTCTAATTTAGATTTGCTAACCGTGACACAAATCGTCGGCCCGCCCCTTCTTCTATTTTCTCCGCCGTCCGCCGCCTCTCTCCTCCATCCTCCGCCGTCCCTGAAACACCATAACAATATATGAACCACTATCGCAGCCACAACTCGGTGTCTGAGGGAAAATAGAGCTCGTATTTTTCAGTTTTTCTTATTTGTTGACCTAATTTCGTGACCGGCGATAGACTGCGTCGTCCTACACCATACACGTCGACATCAACTATTTTTGAACTGTGAGTATATATAAAACTGTTGTATAACTCTAGCTTAATGATTAGCATCGTCCCACCATTGTATTTGTGTAATAATAATGACAACCAAACAAAATGCAATGGGCCTCATTTACTGAGCACAGGAAGATTAACTTTTTGATTGGTTTATTGATTGTAAGTCCAAGTTTGCATCTTTCTCGCTAGCCTTTTGGTTCATGAGGCTCAATTTGAAGCGATATTTCGAGCACAAACATTGTATTAGCAGAGCCCTGTGTGTGCATTTGTATCTCCCTGTTTGTATTGATCTCGTTCATTGTATTTGGTACTTGTTAGGGGTGTTTTTCACTCATAATATGCCTCAGCCTAGTCTCAAGCCATGCCGTAAAATCTTCTTCGCGAATGACTCAATTCGGCCTTGCGAACAAATCCGATGGATGACCTCCAGCAAAAGGGTTGAAGACCGGAGCAAGAACAAACGCGTGCACGACCTAGAAATCGTGACCGAAAAACACAAGATGGTTATGAAGATCCTACACTTGTTCGAGATTCTCAAATCTGAGTCTGAAAACATAATCCCCTTGAGAAATCTCGACCAACACCGCAGGCAAATCAACCTCCCCAAGCCCCACAAGATCTCCGATTTCCTCCGCAAGTCACCCAAGCTTTTCGAACTGTATAAAGACACTAAAGGCGTGGTTTGGTGTGGCATGACAGAAAAAGCCGAAGACTTAGTGAAGGAGGAGGAAGAATTAATCGAGAAAAATGGCGAAAAGGCTGCTGAGCACGTCACTCGGATGTTAATGATGTCAGCGGATAAGCGGCTGGCGCTCGATAAGATTGCGCATTTTAGGCGCGATTTTGGGCTGCCGATTGATTTTAGAAAATATTGGGTTCATAAATATCCGGAAAACTTTCGGGTCGTGCAGCCATTTAAGCCTCTCGACGAGAGTGAGTATTTGGAGCTTGTCACTTGGAGGCCTGGTTGGGCGGTGACTGAACTGGAAAAGACGGTTTTACCCCTGAAGGAAGGGCTGAGTTTCGATGAACATGTATCCGGATGGCTTTCATTGGCTTTTCCTTGAAATTCCCCTCGAGTTACAAGAAAATGTATAGATATAGTGGGAAAATCGAGCATTTTCAAAAAAGGCAGTATTTATCCCCATATGCGGATGCAAGTGGCTTGCAAGCGGGTTCCCTCGAGTTTGATAAACGGGCGGTGGCCGTGATGCACGAGCTGCTGAGCTTTACTCTCGAGAAGAGATTAGTGACTGATTATTTGACGCATTTTAGACGGGAGTTTACTATGCCACAGAAGCTGATGAGGCTTCTGCTGAAGCACCTGGGTATTTTCTATGTCTCGGAAAGGGGAAAGAGGTTTAGCGTGTTCTTGAATGAGGCTTATGATGGTCCTGAGTTGATCAAGAAGGATCCGTTGGTTGTTTGGAGGGAGAAAGTTCTGAGATTTGTCGGTCACAGGGGAAAGAATAAGAAGAAAATTGGGTCTTTTGAGGATTTTTCAGATGAGAAGAATAGTGAGGCTTTGCTCGGAAGTGATTATGAAGAAAGATGACCAGTTGCAGATTGAACCCCTGGAGAATGACAGGTTGAGTTGTTTAGAGGATGATGGTTCTGAAATGGAAATTGAAGAAGTTTGCAGGGCGTACAATGACTGAGTAACCACAAGGTCTCGATATCTTCTTCTCGGTTATGTTCCCTAATTTTGTTCACTGTGCAGCCTATGCATTTAATCTGTCTGAAGATCAAAAATTTGAAAACACAACTATTTCTGAATTTTGGTACTTTGTAGAGTGGACAAGCAATGTATATTGGAGGAGAGACTTGTAGTGGTTCAAGTGGGAATTTTACAGATACTAAAATTGATTACACATGATTGTTAGACATGTTTTAGATCCGAAAAATTAAGCAAATTAAAGAGTTTGAAGATAAATGATCATATATGAAACGAAAATTTGAGTATCTAGCTCAGGATAGTCAGAATCTGAACTGAGAGGCAGTTCACTGTCACTAGGTCAGTGTATCGACTTGTTGGAATTTCTAGATTTTTTGTTTACTCTCTGATGCCTCTACCTGTTTTGCACTTTCTAGATTTTATGTGATACAAATAGAATATTCCTCATCTTTCGGTGACTCAATGAATTTGCCATTTTTCTATCATTTATTTTGTTTGAAGTTTTCCCTTCTAATGTCCAATCCTTTTGGGTTGTTATAATTCATGAAAAAAAAAAAATGATGGTGCAACACTTGTTCTTAGTTTACAGCAGTATTTGCTGATCAGATAATGCTTCTGTTTGTTCCTAAATGATACTATTGCTTATGGCCTTTTCTGAACCTTTTCGTATTGAGGATACAACAAAAGGAATTATGTTTTCAGTTCGCTTTGGTGTGATACGAAAAGAAGGAACAATTGTAATGATAATGGGATTTATTTGTTTTTCAGTTCACATGATTGTTAGACATGTTTTTTATCTGAAAAATGAAACAAATTAAAGAGTTTGAAGATAAATGATCATATATGAGACCTGTTTCCTCTTTTCATTTTCTCATCAATCAAGTGCAGAATTGGTGTCCATAATTAGGAGTGTAGCAAATAGCAATTTTAATCTTAAGAAATATCATAGATAGATACAAATTCTTGTGTGAGACGCGTGAACCGTTAGGCGGTCTTCTTTTTTTTTTCTTAATAAAAATGCATATTCGCTATGAAATGTAATATTTTTATTTATATTTTTTTTTAAAGTGTGACATTCTAATTTGAAAATTTTAAATGTAAAACGTTGAAGAGGTATATAATTGAATTTTCTATTGTCTCCCATAGTTTCCAATATGCAGTTAAAGTTTTGGTTTTTTTATGATCAGATTCTGAATGGGCCCTTTATTATTATTATTATTATTATTTTCTTTCCAAAATGCTTAAATGTCAAACTATACGAATCACAAATAGTAAATACCGTCGTTAAAGTAATATACAGGTAAAAAAGTCGCAATAAAATTGCTAATTGATAACATTGTTTACAGGACAAAATTTTCAAGGGCCAAACTGTTACGTCACCAAAGCAAAAGACAAAAATTGCCAACTCCTAACTGAATTACAGATACGCGATAAAAAATCAAAATCAAGCATATTATTTTTCTTCTTATCAAGACTATTATTATATAATATGACGAGAAAGAATCTCACATGATGCGAGAGAATGAAGAAATTTCCTAGTGCTACACTTAATAATCTAAGATTTTCTGGAAGGCTATAAACAAATCAAGAGTGCCCCAATTTGAGCTGACCAATTTTTTCAAACATAATTGATGCAAGTTTTCAAATAGTTCGAAAAAAAAAAGAAAACTAAAATTATTACAATTATTAAAAAAAGGTTCAAAGGTCTATAATGCATGTGGATTTGGGATTAAGAGTCTCACTGATCATGATTAAAATAAAAGTAATCCTAGTTAACTTTGGTCTCAGCCAAATCTTGTAGTCTTGAAACTCTCAAGATATAAAAGGATCTATCTAACTCCCAAAGGCAAATCAAATCAGATACTATAGGCCTTTAATTGATGTTCAGAGTTAATAGAAACATATATACATTATGTGTAAGGTGTATCTTGGTAGTTGTAGATTTGTAATACTGTTTTTGAGATTAAATTATGCTTAATGGTGTTTGATTGGTGGGGAAAGTGTGTATCTTTATATATTTATTAGCGTATTTTTATATGCTTAATTTTATCGCACTTATCTATTTTTCGAATTATTTATTTCTTTAGATGGATTCTTGCACTTTGATATTTTTATGATTTATTTTTTGAATATTGGAGCATTTTCATTGGCGGCTGAGGAATTAAATAAAAAGAGACATGAAATTGGGCATTCACGCCATCAAGCCCAAATGTTGGTTAATTGAGCCCAATTTGGGCTATTAACTTATTTGAGGAAAAGAGACGCAGCCATCAGGATTGTTTTACTTTGAGAAGTAACCACCAATCATCCATAGGATTTATTTAAAGGGGTTCACACATACGCAGGAAGATTTTTATTTTTATTAGCGAGAAGAAAGAGCCGCCACACAGAAAAAAGGATACGCGGACGGAGAGAAGAAAATACGAGGGAGCCCGACGAATTGCGGAGGGAGGCCGCACCCGCACTCGAAAGGGGATAATTCTATTCTCTTTCTTTTGTTTTTATTTATTATGTTAGAGTAGTTTTTATTTCTAGTTCCGGGGATGTCGAACCCTATGATTTGACGATGTTTAATTAATTTTCGTGGTTGATTATTGAGTTATCTTTTTGGAATTGCTTGTGTTATTTTGAATAATTAACCATGATGTGTTAGTCTTGTTTAGATTGATCACCTAGATTAGGCTTTTCATATCTACATCTGAATTAGGCCTGCAATCCGTAATTGTTGTTGTGTTTAGTTCATAAGAGGTAACCGGAAGATGGTAACTATCGGGGATAACACGGCCTAATTAAGTGAACGAACGCGGTTGAGTTCACTAATTAGTCTAGCCTATTTTTCTAATTCGTAAAGCGGCTAATTGTATTAAATCTTGAAAACGTTTTTCTGGACTGTACAAGAAGTCAGGTTTAATCATCGAGCGTCTCGCGGTTAAATTAAAAATAAGGAAAAATTCGGGTAACTGATCGTGTCGTTGCCTAGGGCTAGTAATTTCATAAGATAGCGAGATTTGATACCAGAATTGATTAGACGAGTCAGTCGAGGGTGTAGACGGAACCGTGAACTAGAAACTTCTCTTTATTTATTCTATTTTATTTTATATTTCCTTTGTTTATTAGGATTTTTAATAAGTTTTGTTTTTAAACCAATCTCCCCCATTTATCGCTTTTTATAGTTTCAATTAATACGAGAAAATTCACGATTTGATTCACACTCCTCGTGGGATCGACCCTTGCTCGCCACTACTACTAGTTAGTAGGGGTTAGTTGAGGAAAAATATAAATATTAATTTTGCCGCGTTGCGACACGCGGTCAAA
>BKCP01010070.1:1061875-1072024 GCA_008636005.1 Striga asiatica
AACAGGACACGTGGTAGATTCCCAGACCCAAATTATTGATAGTATCATTTGCTTCGATTATAGGAGCAGAGCAATCAAACACAATGTATCATCACCAGGATAACGAGTGCTGATCAATAGTCAATTGGTGATTAACTAGAAAAACAGTTGATTAACAATCCGAGTAATGATTGACCCATTATGGGACAATATAGCTAAAGAAGGCATCACTTTCGAGTTTCAGATCCATCAAGTTGGTATAATAGGAGGCACTATTTCTTGGTTACAGCTTTACAGAACTCACACCAAGTTAGCATGCTACATATCAAAAAGCAAGGAGAAGAAGTACTCGACAAAGTTATGCCGAAATAAACTCCATCAGATCTTGAACCTCAGTCACCTGAAAACCAAAGGGTTAAATTTCAAATTCTCCTCATTTTCTTTTATTAAATGTAATTAAAAGACGGGAAAAGTACCTATACACGATATGGACAAGCGTGTTAGAGAAAAATTCAGGTGGCTCGGAGGACCTTCCCGGGATCAAGTGGGCCAGTGCAATAAGTGGAATGAGAAAGATGCTGTTTTCCTGTCCATTCGTAGCCGGGCTTCAAAGTGATTGGATTTTCTATAGCAGCTGGCTCAATGCACAACATCTGATTAAACTCTGCATTACCAAAGTCGGGCAGTGCCTTTGCCGTCTTATCCCATGGATTCCAGACGACTTTGAGGGGAAAACGAAAAATAAAAAGATTAAGTTGTGAAATGCAGAGAATAAAAAAGAAAGAACAACTAGTAGATATCTGAACACCAAATAACACAAACGGATTAAATTAAATCATTACCGGCATCAGGGAGACCATCTTTACGAATGACAAATGCTAGCTTCTTGTCGTGGTCCAGAATCACAATCTTTGAAGGTGTGTCTAGATATATCTTGTCCACCTGATATATATCAGTTAGTTTCGAAAGTAGAAACGACGAGAAAGGAAGATAACAGGTCTCGTGGACTTACTTCCGACTCAAAAGTTAATGCATCCCCTTGGTCAGTACACTTCTCCTTGTCCTTCAGATTATCAAGATAATGCAGAGTCTCCAATCCTTCAACACGCACTTCACTGAACGAGGAAAAGAATCATTAGGAAACACAGACAAATCAATAGAGAGAGGTATATATCCAATAAAACTTAGTTTAATTAGGTTAGTGATCTTAGAATCTGCTTGAGCAAATGGTCCTCCAATGTAGCACAAACTTGATAGATATCTGGTGGATTGCAGATTAAAATACTTTTTTTTTTTTCCCCTCTAATTCATAAACTCAAATAAATTGAATTAGATAATAGCACTGCATCACAAAATGTGTAATTATCACCAATTCACAAACAAGTCTTTCAAATACCTGATATCAGAAACAGAGAAATACGTATGATAAGCAAAGTTGAAACTAAAAGGCTTCCCATCAGGGTTCAAGTTTCTGATACGCGAAGTCATTATAAGATCTCCAGATGGTCCCAAAGTTACCCGCAGGCGAAACTCAAAACTGAACAAGAAACAGAAGATGTAAATCAAAAGGCACATATCTTCAACAGTATATGTTTTTGCACAAATTCAAAGTCCTCAAATAGTTTTTTTTACCGATGAGGCCAGATCTTCATATCCTCTTCAGTAGGCTTCAGAATTAAGTCCACGAAATTCTTATTTGCGGAAGGGACCGGAAAAGGAGGTGGAGAAGGGTCAATGGCCCAGAACCTGTTTCTAGCAAATCCATGAGACTGGACATTTCCAGGTCTTGCACACTGAAAATATAACACAGAACAGCTTCCTTACGTGAGGATTGAAGAAGGGGGTTGAATAAAACTGGAAAGAACCAAACAAATAAACATACATGTGGGAAACAAAGAGGAATACCACCACGAATTGCCTTCGGAGGTTTGAAAATGGCCTGAAAGAAAAGAAATGAAAAAAAAAAATACAGGGCATAACATATGTCGATCATGAGTTGCCAATTTTCAGAGTGAATGTCTGAACTTAACAAGTGGTCTGTCAAATAAGGCTTAATGAAACAAATAAATGGATTTTGTTTTCTGCTTTCCAAAACAAACAATGGCTTTTACTCCATCAAAAATAGAAAATCTAGCTACGCCTAGCTAATACTCAAATATGCTAATTCGAAATAGCAATTCCTCTGCAGTCATTGTTTTTCAAGATAAGATACTACATTAAATCTTAATCGAACAAATCAGAAACCGACCATCTGAAACTCAAATCTACTTCTGGATATGCAACTTATGAAGAGTAAAATTTTCAGGGAAAAGAATTTGCTCTAGTGCTAAACAATTGAACATGGTAACAACACTACATCTCACAGCATCCGACATGGAAGAATATCAACATATATATGAGTTTGGCAGTTAATATGGGATACCGACACACATAAAGTTCCATCTAGAGTTCAAGCACACTTTTCTCTCACTCAAATCTAAGTCAAGTTGACAACAAGAATCGATTATCTACCAAATATTGTAGAGACGCATAACAAACCATTATTTTACAGAGCACAGCTTTGCATGACTGGCGCACATAACAACAGAACACAATGGCGAAGGAAATACACGTCAATTCAGTTTACAAACCTTCATTTCTAAACCAAATCAATATCTGTAATAATTAGAACAATTTTGAATAGAAAAACGAAAATCAATGAATGTCCCAAGGTGCAACCAGAAAAATAACGTAACATAAGGCGACAAAGTTCTAGACAATACCTTTTTGCTCACAAAAAGCAGCTCCTGATTTCCATTCTTCCATGACATTACTTGAGCTCCATACAGATAGATCTATAAATGAGGGGATGCCAAGGGATAAGAAATTGAAGATACAACAGAGAAGTATTTAATAAAATACCTCCCTCCAAAAGTGCAACTCCTCTTCTCAAATAGGAAACTCTAAACCTCTGAAATGCTTCCATTTTTCAAGTTAAACACGTCCAACATATCCACTAACACGGAATCAACAAAATCATATTATTCATTTATTCTACTAACAAAAATGCAGATACAGATTTATCTACCACCATCTTGAAGAGATAATGCTTAAACAGCTATTGTCACGTCTCTTTTTCATGTTTTCTGCTACGTAGACTTTCCGTACGTATTTCCACTGTTACTCGTCTCATTCACTTTCGCTTACTCAGAAACTATAAATAGCAGCGTTCTCAAGCTCACTTTGAGGCGACAATGGATGAAAGGAAAATACTCAGATATTCACGATTTCACCCTACGTTAACCAGATTAACAACGCATTTAGTTAATTCATCATTATTTCCCAAAAACCCTACCACATCGCAGTTTTACAGAATAACAGCATTGTACAAGCACAAAAGCACCCTGTTACACGCGGCGATTCAGTTGAGTTCATATCATTCGACTGAAAACGCTTATGTAATACGACATGAAAGATAGATCACAAGTCTCGCCTCTTAAAACATCAAAACCAAATCGATAGGAAACGCCAAAGAAAGTGAGCGGAAAAACTACCTCGACCGAGCTACCACGAACGCCACGGAGGATGATCTTGTCCAGTCCATTGTTTCCCTTGCAAACTTCATACGGCGGCTTCTCTTTCTCCGCCGGTGCAGAAGACGACGACGACGCCGCCGCCGCCGCGCCAGACGATGACATGTTGCGTCGTCACTTGTGGACTCAGGAAAAACAGAAATGCAGAGTGCGTGATAGTGTTTGGGCGAGTGAGTATCTCTCAGTGTATTATGTGTATATATAAAGCTTATTAAATGAACAGAAAATGTAACCGCTCGGGGATTTTTTTCTTTTTTCTTTTTCCTTTTTTTTTTCCCTACTGTTTTTATTAAGCCTGTTAAACCAAGTCAGTCATCTGAATTCAGCATGATTGGTTAAAGGAATTAGTTTGAATTTGTTTAAAATTCGTTTATTAACGAGTCGATCGAATATTTTTTATGTTTTTACTTGTTAATATTCGAGCTTGACTCGTCAATCTGATAAACGGGTCGAACTCGAATTCGATTGCTAGTTTATTTAGTTAACAAGCTTGGCTAGGCTCATTAAGAGCTCGTCTAGTATGATAGCTCGAGCTCGAGCTCGACTTAATTCATGAACACTCTTACTTTTTTATCGGCAAAAAAATGGAACTAATACCGTGTTATATACCACCTAATATCCATCATTTTATTTGTATGGGAAATTATATTGTGTTAATCTAGTTTGCTAAATGGTTTATTCACTAGTTAATCAAATAATCTGTTGTTTGAAATATGGATAAGTAATACTACAAGTCTACAATGAGAATATTAATGAGTAATTGCGAAGTGTTTACTTTTTTTCTATAAATTTATCTTAATCGATTTACCAATTACCAAGTAGTTTATCAAATGATCATGCGCTAAGAAAAAAAAAAATTATACTTGATTTTGATAATATTATAATAAGAATATTAATAGATAACTATCAAATATATTCTCGGTACACTAATTGTAATTCATTATGATAGTGTAGAATAACTCAATTACAAATATTTTACGTCCAATTTTTTTTAATCCACTATTGATTGGCATATATGAAAATGAATTGAGTCAAACTCAAGCTTTTAATCCTCGAGTTCGAAAAATTGATAAGCGAGCTCGAGTTTATTTCATTAAAATTAATGGCCCAAAGTAGGGTAATATGTAAGAAAATTGTATAATAAACTATATTTTGATACACAAGTCGAACTCGAATATTTATAAGTAGAAAATCGAACTCCCGAGCTACTCAATTCGCTTAACGAGTAGGAGATAATATCTTAGTTATACTTTAATTGTATTTCCCCATAATTTAGGTGAAGTTGAAATAAATATTACGAAATTGTCTCAAATGCCACATAATGTTTCAAATGATTTCAATTTTATTCACATCCTCATTTTCTTTTTATTTTATTTTATTGAAAATAGGATTCCACAATATTCTTTTTCCTAAGTCACAAACAAAAAATTTCAATCCATCCACTCTCGTGTGCACACGTGTCATCCTCCTCCACCATCATTTAGATCAGCATCATCCAATCCAAGAACCTCAAAATATCAACACCTCTGTTTACACCTTATAGAGCTGAAGGCCACCATTATCAAACCAAAGACTTGAAAATTTGCCCAATTCAAGAAATTCCAAACTAAGGAAGAAAAGGAAAAATGACAGTTGCTTTGTTTGAGAGTAGCTTTCTCTCAAACCCAATTACCTCCACTCTCAAACCCCGAACAAGAGCCTTTCCAGTTCCTGTAAAACCCCATTTCATATCTTGCAGCCACAGCCCAGATGAAGTCGATGGTGATTCATCATCAAGGTAGCATTAATTTAGTCTTGGATGAAATTTTATGATCAATTTGTGCGTTTTAGTGTTTTAATGTTTTTAATGGCAGAAAAAACTGCAATCATCTAGCGAAGGTGGCTTTAGTTGCGGTGGCAGCTGGGGTGTTGGCACTGGGCTCCGTTGATCCAGCTGCCGCCGCCAAGAGTGGCGGAAGAGTTGGCGGCCAGTCTTTCCGGTCATCCGCGCCTCGCTCGTCTGGTCCTAGAATTAACAATTCAAGGTAGTTCCATTTTGTATGCTTTCTGTTTCCTGGTGTTGTGGGTAGTTATATAAGGTTTTTCTGCAACACAAAGAGATGAGTGGAGTAATTTTCTGATAAATTGCATTAGACAAGTGAATCTGAAAAGGTGTGTTGATCAGTTGATGGGTTGATTTTTTCTTGAATTTGATGTTACTATCATTGTTTTTTAACCTGCAAGTGAGTTTGTGGAGAACCGTGCCCATTT
This sequence comes from Striga asiatica, assembly GCA_008636005.1. Taxonomy (NCBI): domain Eukaryota; kingdom Viridiplantae; phylum Streptophyta; class Magnoliopsida; order Lamiales; family Orobanchaceae; genus Striga; species Striga asiatica. The sequence continues at coordinate 1,067,677 of BKCP01010070.1, forward strand.
TTATCGAATTTAGGCCATATTTGATTTTTGAGATGAGTAGTAACAAACTACCATAATATTCGAGTAATCCCGCGTGAAATTGATTGAGGGAAAGAGACTGAGAGAGAGAGAGAATCACATGGCAAGTTTTCTATTGACATGCAAATTTTCCAGTCTTTATAGAAGTTTAACCTCTTGAAAGAGATGGAGAGAGGGAGAATCTTGTAAAGACTAATGATAATGTATGTTGTTTTGAGGGTGAATCACCCAATTGAAGAGTTTGTTTGGTACTATTTTTCCCTAATTATGGCACGATTATTGTCCGAAATATCAAATTATATCACATGATAACTATCCTTCAAACCTTCAACCTTATACATGGCATTGCACATGTACATTTTGCAGTCTTTTCTAGAAGTCTAATTACCTTTCGGGTTTCTACACTAGAAAAACAATATAGAAAAGTCGACTATTATTATTAACTCTTGGTTACTCAAGAACAAGTCATCGTTTGTCATCTTGTAGGACCAATGTGTATATTAACCCGCCAATTGCTCCTCCTCTATTCGGTGGGTATGGATATGGTTATGGCTGGTCCCCGTTCTCGTTTTTTGCACCGGGACCTGCAGTTGCTGTTGGGGTTGGGGGTGGATTCGACTTCTTTCTTCTGTTCATAGTTCTTGGTGCAGTTTCAGCTGTTGTTCGGAAATTTCTTGGTTCGAGAGATGATGAAGAGGATGATGAATTCTGAAAGAAACATCGTTCGAGCACTTCATGATTTGAGAAAAAAAAAATATATATTAATTTGGGCCTTTTGGGGTCAGAGATCTGTAAGTGTAAGGATAATTGTGACTAAAAGTTAGTTATTTTGTGATTTGTATACAACAATACAAAAATATTGGGTTTTTTGTAAGAGAACTTTGTCTGGCATATGTGTGTGGTATTCTGTTGAGGAGATTTGAGGGATTGGGATGTAATATGAATATCTGCTATCCAACTTTTGGCAATTGTTTAACTGATGAAAATAGGATTTGTTATTCGCAATTTTTAACCGAGATCTCATCGATTGTTACAACGACTTGAGCTCGTTTATTGTGTCTGTTTTTTCATCAGTCCGCACCGATGGCTACTAATGCTACTCACATCAAGAATAGAGCATTAAAAGAAGACATAAAAGCACATAACTAAAAACCATGGAAAAATAAAAGATTTTGAAGCCCCAAAAAAGGACTGGTGTCACAAAGTAAATGCCATTGTACTCATATAACATAGCCAAAGATTAGACAAGGTCCCTTTCCAAAGGGGATGCTGCTGCTTTTCATATGCATTAGGAAACAAGAGAAAAGAACAAAATAAACAGATTCAGGGAAATTATACCCACATTACTGCCTTTCATTCTGTTAGGATCATCAGTATATTGTTTAAAAGGCACTCTTTATGCTCTCTCTAAATCATTTTTTTCTCACTTCACAGTGACCAAAAGGATTTTGATTTTTGCTTCTTCAAACTGTGTAGTGCTGCTGGATTGTCTCGATGTCGAGCCCCTTGAGCTTCACAACTGATTCTACATGTCCTTTGAGTGTATGAAGCTCACGAAGCCTATAAGATATTACGGTACATCCATTTTAGCTCTTTTTCACAAAGTCTACATTGAGATTAAGGTTATCTTAAACAATCCAATTGGTAAAAAACAAAACAAAAAAAAAAAAAAAAGGGGTCGCGACTCGCGAGTTANTTACCTTGCAATCTCAGCCCTCCTCTTGGCCTGTTCTGCGATTTCAGACAACTCACGGTAACTACTCTTCTCGTTGAAGAGATTAGTATCTTGCGGTGTTTGCAGGCCATGCAAAGTTCGTTGAGCGTGAGCCCATTGGGCTTCTCTCTCCTCTTTCCCGTAATCTTTCTTGGTGGTGAAAGCAGTCTAGATTCGGAAGATAGAATCGAATCAAATTGCTCATACAAGTAACGAAAAGATATAATAAATGTAGTAAAAATGCATTAAAAAAAAAAATATGCACGCGTTCGCGTACCTTGTTGTCATATAAGTTCTGCCACGCCTTTCCACTCAAGATGTAACGAATGGCGAACTTCATTAAATCGAGTGGAAGGTAAAATACGACACTGTAAATCCAGATAACTCCTGCCCATCCCCAGCCACAGCCTTTAATTCTCGCGAAACCCCAGTTGGCATACACAGCTATAAGAGTAGCAACCTAAAAAACACGAAAAAAATAAAAAATAAAATCAGCAATTTAGACTAAAAAATGAGATAAAAGTTCATTCTTTTAGGATTTTTACCAGTTGTGCAATGAGGAAAGCAGTCATGAGTAGAAGTCCCGGGCGCTCAAGAAAAGACCAGCTTCGTGACCTGGTCACAAATATGAGGGCCTGGCTAACGATACTCACTTGCAAGTATAAAGCGGCCATCATCTCATCCTCACTGTTTCGAATGTTTTTAACACCAAATGTGTCCTGCATTTTTATTTTTATTTTTATTTTGGCCAAAAGATGAATAACTAAAGTTAATGATGTGTGTAAGGATAGAAGATTTTGCAAATTTCAGGAGAAAAAACACCAACAATAATATCCTTACATGGAAAAAGTCGGTTTTATGCATGAGCCAGAAGAATATGACGGTCATCAAGGCAAGATAGCCTCCAAGAACGATGCCTGTGGCGAAAATCTCTTTCAGTTTCCAGCTGTCGGGTAATGGTGATGGTTTAACTCTATCCTTCGAGATGGTCATAATTGTACCTAAGTAAAACCAAAGTTAAATATCGACCGGTTATTCGCCACATCTTTGAAGATGAAAATGAAGATTTCAGAAGAGAAAACTACCGTCGTTCAAAATGGCAATGATCAAAACCATGAAAGGCGAGAAATCAAACTTCCATATCAAAGCAATGAACATGAAACCAAACTGCAAAAGAAACAAAGGTAATATAATAATAAACATAAGGTCATCAAGGAAAAAGTATATTGTTTTACGATTTTCACCGATTTTCAACAGTCACGTTCAACTTACCACGATACGGATGGTGATGGAAACCGCATAAATCTGCCAAAACACAAAAACGAGAAAAAATCTTAATACTCTCATNAAAAAAAAAAAAAAACAAGCCTTGATCGTTCGTGCGAAAAAATATTTGACTAACCGTGTAATTCTTCATCCTCTGGAAAATGGCTCGGCTGGTCAACACAGCACTAATGATGACGCTAAGACCCGGCTCAGTCAGCACAATATCCGAAGCTCCTCTTGCAGCATCTGTAGCATCAGCCACAGCAATTCCAATATCGGCCTTTTTTAAAGCCGGGGCATCATTCACACCGTCTCCAGTCATTCCAACAATGTGCTTCCTTTCCTGAAGCTTCTTCACAATCTCGTACTTGTGCTCTGCACGAAAACAAGGATAGAAAAAAAACGTGAATTTTTAGCTCCGTTAGAGTTGAAAAAATGAAGTTCTGTCTGAAGGACTGACTGGCTGACCTGGAAAGACCCCGGCAAAACCATCGGCCTTCTCGATTAATTCCTCAACTGGAAGGCTGGCTATTGACTCATCCTTGTGTTGACCGAGAAGAGATGAGGATGGGTACATGTTAACTCCCATACCCAACCTACGCCCGGTTTCCTTGCCAATGGCGAGTTGATCACCTAGATTTTTTTTTCGCCAAAACGAAAGAGGAAAAAAAATTAAATGAGTATATAAAAGTGAAAATTTGGGATTTATAGATTTATTTCATGAGTGTTAGCTTACTTACCAGTAATCATTTTCACATTAACACCAAGATTCAGAGCCCTACGGATAGTTTCGGCACTGTCATGCCTGGGAGGATCGAAGAGCGACAAGAGCCCGACAAATTTCCACGGGGCACCTGGGGAATCCTTCGATTTCTCCGGCACTTCCTGAAATTATTAAAAATAAATAAATAAAAAAATCTCTAAGCCGGTGAAATTAATATACGAACACACAAAAAGAAACTAAATAATAATCGAGCCTATACCAACATCTGACCTGATAAGCAACTGCCAGCGACCTGAGCCCACGCTCGGCAAACTTGTCGATCACACTGTGCACCTTCTTCTTCAAATCGTCCTTGCAGTTGCAGAGCGTCAAAATCTGTTTCAAGAAAAGAACACAATTATATTTAATCACATTTCACATCATATCATAACTATTCTGAAAAGAAAGAACACAAACCTGCTCGGGAGCTCCCTTGCTAGCTCTATGCCAGTTCCCATTCGAGTCGATGTAAGTCAAAGCTGTCCTCTTATCCACAGGGTTGAAAGGGAAGAAGTGAACCTCCCTGATACCAGCTCTCGCCTAAACAATTTACACAACGATTCAAAACCATAAAAAAAAGTATATTT
>BKCP01010070.1:1072039-1089980 GCA_008636005.1 Striga asiatica
AAAAAAAAAAAAAAAAAAAAAAAAAAAAAAAATCACAACACACACCTCCTTTGGATCAGCAAGCGTCCCAACAATAGCTGCATCGATCGCATCTTGATTCTCGGTTCTCGAGGCCCGAGCAGCCAATAGCAGCACTTGCTCCGGATCCATACCTTTCGCAAAAACCTCGATCAAACTCTTGTCGACCGTCAGCTTGTTGAGCGTTAAAGTCCCCGTTTTATCACTGCACAGCACATCCATCCCAGCCATCTCCTCAATAGCAGTCATCCTCTTCGTAATAGCCCCTTGCTGCGAAAGCCTGTGGGACCCAATAGCCATAGTAACCGAGAGCACAGTCGGCATAGCAATCGGAATTCCACCGATTAACAGGACAAGCAAATTGTCGATTCCTTTACGGTAAGGCCGGTGTTGGATAGGGTACATGACGATGATCTCAGCAAGCATGCCGACAGCAATGGAGCAGATGCAGAAGTTTCCGATGGCGGTTAGAACCTTCTGGAAGTGTCCGACTTGGTTTGTGCTGTCGACGAGGTGGGCAGCCTTGCCGAAGAATGTGTGGACTCCGGTGGCTATAACGACGGCCTCGATTTCGCCTTGTTTGCAGGTCGAGCCGGAGAAGACCTCGTCGTAAGTGTTTTTGGTGACGGGTAAGGATTCGCCTGTGAGAGCCGACTGGTCGACTTTGAGGGGGTCGCCTTCAAGGAGACGGGCGTCGGCAGGGATGATGTCACCAAGCTTGATGCTGATGATGTCGCCGGGGACGAGGATGGCGGCTTCCTGTTCGCTCCACCTCCCGTCTCGAAGGACCTGTTCGGCAAGCATTTTTTTTAAATTTGTTGTTTATTTATTTATTTATTTATTTTTTGTTTGTGATCATATTTCATTTGGATTGTACNAAAACAGAAGGAATATCTCCTTGGAGTTCGTTTTTGTCAAAGAAAAATGTGATGTTTGTCATTTGGGTGTAAAATTTGAAGAACATAGTGTTACTTGATGCTTAAAGTCTAATGATTATCTGATGAAAGAAAATGATGAAGGGAAATGATTTGATGAGGTAGATTCAAAATTTAGTTCGTTTCGATTTTGCACGTGAATCGGAAGCAAGTAACAACCCTCAAGGCAATGTGTTTTTTACGAAACAGAACGGTACCTATTCCTTTTGCGCAAAACGAAAGAGGCATGCTTTTATACTATCCCTAATTAAAAGATACTGATTTTATTCAATTCATATAATGTGCCGGAAAAATTCATACCTTTGTTTTGGGAGCAAGGCCAGCCATGAGGGCTGCAGCTGCATTTCCAGCATTGTTTTCCTCTATGAAACTGATAGTCGAGTTGATCACGAGCAAGCAAACGATACCCACGAAATCCTGCCAGTCGGGAGGCTTTCCGCCACCGTTAGCCAGAACAATGGCCATTAAAGCGGCAGCCTCCATGACCCACGAGAGTGGATTCCACATAAACCCGAGAAACTTGAGAAGCTTGCTTTCCTGCATTTTTCGGCCCAAGGAAAACGACCATCGTGAAAAAATTGTTGGGTAAGTATATTATGAAGGTTCATTTTTTATTTTTTTTTTTGGTGTAATACCTTTTTCTCTTCCAACTTGTTGGGACCGAAAATCTGAAGCCGGTTGGTCCCCTCGTCGGAGCTCAGACCCTCTCTCGTGCATTTCAACTGCTCGAAAACTTCCTCGATTGGGACTTTTTCCTTTATTATTATATATTTCAGGCGGAAAAAAAAAGATTAGTTTCAGTTTTAGAAAAAAAAAAAGCAGTGAATGAAGAAGCATTTCTCTTAGTCCATAAGCATTAGCAGCATTGAGCTGACGGAATATGGATTTGTGATCCAAGAAAACAATTAACTAATGATATCAAATAACAATTTATGTGAAACAAAAACAACATAGGATTTGTAGTTGTTTTCTTTTTATATGGCTTTTCATAACTACTACAAATAATATCAAGATCATTAGATCAACTCTTCTTAAATATTTCAATAATCCATGTGTGATGAATTTTAATTATGTTACTTCTATTTAATCCAATCAATAATTAATTCATTTCCTTTAGTTCCTTTCTATTCTTTCATGAAATTAACATATCATATGTAATGGAAAGATAAAGATATGTTGACACGTGGCTAAAGAGGGTAGACGAGTAATTCCCAAGTTTCACTCTCTACCTAATCCAAAAACTTCAAAGGTAATAAATACATCATAATAGATTAGTACAGTGTATTTACTATTTTACCATCCACCTAACCCAAGAAAAAAAGTCCAATTTCTACGCTAAAATAAGTCCAAGTCAAATTATCAAAAAGATAAGTTTTTTTTCTTATCACTTCTCATGGCATTTTTCAAAAATTACTTTTTTTACCAATCATATATTCAAGTCAAAAGTCGTTGAAAAACAAAGTCAAAAAATTATCACCTTAATCATAAAGAATCATTACGCAAATCACATTCTTATTATTATCGTAATTGCTGTTCTTAAATGTAATAAGATGTCTCTAATATAATCTCGTTATAATATGTACAGAATTTCTTTTAATTGTAAAAACGGCAATTTGATCAGTCAAACAAGTGGAACAAAATTGTAAATACACAATTCTAAAGTTGACTTTCAGAATCCGAGTGGCTGGGGCCCACCAATAACGATGCTCAAATCCGCAAAGAATGGCGTCGTTTATCCCACCCCAATATCAGTGGCGCCACTTACGGTGGGGCCCACGCGCCAATATATTAAAAAAATAAAGGCTAGACTTTTAGGGGCAACTTTGAAATCTTCGAGGTATTGTAAGGGTAGCTGCGTAAATAGCTAAAAATAAATATTTGGTGTCAGGAGGAGTCGGGAAAAAAGATGCGTACAGAAGTTTTTGGAGGTTCCCAAAATTGCAAATACCGAAACCATAGGGGGCAAAGTACCACGGAAAAAAAGTACCACCCGTAACGATTTTTTTCCCCCATAAATACCAAACCAGACAAAAAAGGAAAACTCCACTCTCCACGTTTTCATCTTCCTCCATTATTAAAAGCAAAAACTAAAGAAAATAAATTTAAAGTATTTATATTTTCCACACTTTACAGACCAAAAAATTATAATAAAATAAAACAGAAATAATCTACAAATTCGGGATATGCTGAATTAGACTATTTCGTTGGTATCATCGAGGCCACTTTTGACAAACTTATGGAGAATTACAACAAATTTCTTCTATTTTATTTTTTTCTGTTTTTTTTCCAACAAATAAATCATGAAAAAGGACAAAATCAAACGGGCATAACAGAAGTCAAATAACGATTTTTAAAATCGGCCGATCCAAATTTTTTCCACATGAGCATCCTTGAGAATTACTCTACAGCTTGTACAATTGACTATTTATTTATTTTTTACTCTTTTTTTAAATGTAAGCCCTTAATAATATAGGTTGGGCAAAATCTGTACAACTGTGCCATGTGAGATCTTTAGTTTACACAAATTAAGAATATATTCATTTCTTGAATATATATAATATAATTAATTATAATCATCATGCCAAACAAAAAAAAAATGCTACTATTTAATTCAGCTATAGCCAATAAATCCTCCCATGTTCCCAGGGCTATCTTGTGACCTCTTGTTACATTATGTGGGATACAATCACATGTACATTTCTACGAATTTTGGTGAATAAAAAACAAACAAAAAATAAAGTAATTAGATGATGAACCAAATAAAAGTAGTTGATTTATATACTCAATTGTTTTTATAGCAGAAAAAAGTTGTAATATTTTTTTTTTAAGAAAAAAAAGTAGTGACAGACTGTATACTTGAAACAGAATGCAAAGCATCTGTGCAATTGATCTTCTTTATATAGTCAAAATAAGGATATATAAAATTAGAAATTGTCCCTTCATAATTCCACTAGTTCCAATAGTTCTCATTTTCAGAAATGAACCAATTGCAGACTTTAAAAAAATTAAAAACAAAAAAACAAGCAGATCCCATTTCAGATTTCAACAGGCAAATCAAATCAAGTGAAAAAACACAAAAACTAAAACTAAAATACTACAAACAGGCAAAATCCCACTTCACATAACAATAAAATAATCACATCAAAAAATTTACAGAGCAAAAAAGAAGCAGAGATTTTGATTTACCAAATCAACAGTCTCATTCTTGATCTCTTCAAGGCTAAGAGCTTTGTCACCACCCATTTTTGCAGCACACGCACACAGATTCAATCAGCCCTTTCGCAACAATCTTTTTTTTTAGCTTGACAGAAATTAAATTAAGGAGAGTGAAATGAAATATATAATGGGAGGCAAGAGATTAGTTCACACAAATTCATTCAATGAGAGTTTCCATTCTCCAAGAAATGGAAAAATGGATAAAAATTTGGAGAAAGTAAGAAGAAGAAGAAGCAGATGAGAGTCTTTGATGGCTGGAGAGCATAGCCCTCTTTTTATACTCTCTCGTCTCTCCACAAATGATGCCCGCCGTATGTTTTTTTCCCCTAGTGCCCCTTCCTCAAGTGGTTCTCTCTCTACCACTATTCCTATACATGTATATTAGTATTATTATATATAAAAATAATAAATTAGATTGATTGGGTCTTGCAAGTTTTTGATTTGTATAATCAAAAGTAGGAAAAAGAAAGAATAGACTGAAATGGAGTATCTCATTAGAAGATATTTTCTATATAAAATTACCTGTATGTATCCAAATGTATGAAAAGTTAAAATTAGGGATAACTTTTTTTTATTGAATTTAATGATGGTAATTTTGTCACTTTGCTCGATAACTTTTAGACCATAACTAGTATAGCAAATAAAAAAGTTAATAAAAATAAATATTGTGTTAATATTAACATTAATTTTATAAATCAAATATTAGGCAACATAAATATGGTTTATTCAATTTCTTTTGTGATAAGCCACACAGTTGAAAAATTTTTATATAAAAAAAATAAAAATTATGTTGGGAAATCTTTATTTAGGGCATTGATAAATTTCAATTTGAGGTAGAATTGCTAAATGATTAATATTTATTTTTTTAAAAATATTTTACCGTTATTACATCAGAAATATTAGTAGTGATTATAAATATTATTTATATTAAATGATAATTAGAAATTATTTAAGTTAAATAAATCAAACTTATATATTATTTAAATTAAAGGATAATAAAATTTATATTATTTAAATTAAAGGATAAAGAAAACCTAAAGATATGATCTAAATTCATTAAAAAATTGTGAGTATGTTCACAATAGCACTAATCCATACCAGACTTCAAAATTAGTATAATGTGATAATTATTATATATCCTTCCAACACTACAAAATAATATGTATTCAAATAACTCAATCTAGTCTAATTTTTTTGGTATTGTCTATTTATTTAGAAAAAAATATTTAATTTTTTTTTTTTCTTAATTTAATTTGACAATCCATAAATTTAAAAATTTACATATTTATACAAATAACATCTTCATAAGAGAATATCAATTTTATGTATGGCAAAATAAAATTTGACATTGAATTAAGTGAAAGAAAAAAACACTTACTCCGACCACATATACATATATATTGTGTAAAGTCACACTAAGTTTGTCTATATTAAAGTATATTAACACAACTTAGTTTTGTCAAATCAATCGCAAGTAACATTCATTCTGCAAATAAACGCTAAATATAAATATGTATCAATGTATAAACTACATATAAAAATAATAAATGAAATAAATACTTTTTATTGGTTTATTGTTGCAAATTGTATAACAAGTACATTAAATATTTTTATTGGTTTATTGTATTTGTTCAGTTTTGCCAGTATTTATTCAGTTGTGCCACTCTATATGGTCAATATTTAAGAGCATCTCCAATGGTAAAATGTAGTTCAGTTGTGCCACTCTATATGGTCAATATTTAAGAGCATCTCCAATGGTAAAATGTAGTTATAGTAAACTACATTTTATACTAACAAATTTAACAATGTCTCCACTTTTAATCCTACAATGTACAATATAATAAAAAAATATAATGATGAGGTGGACATAATTAATATATACAACGTAGAAAACAATGTGGTTCATCAACATTCTTTTTCACATTCTAATCAACCATTAATTGAGAGATGAGAGAGAAATATTATTACAATTTTTATTTTTTATTTCTTATTTATACTTTTTTTTTATTTTTTCCATGTGGACAATATTATATTTGATCACATTGTGCATTGTAGATAATTTTTTAGATTTAAAGTTGTGAACTTAACAAATATCTTATGTGGTTAACAATTCATCTAAATAATTGACATGCATTTGTCAAAATTTACGTGATTACTGATCAAGTTGTGAAGCACAATTTTTGTTTTTACCATAAATATTTTTACTATAAAAGTTAGGCAAAAATAATATGAAAAAGAATCAGAGAGTAGGGTGTGTTTGGAGATGACTATACCAAAGAATAGCCCTCTTTTTATAATGTACTCTCTGTCCACAAAGGATGCCCGCAGTATGTTTTAGTTCCCTACAAGTTTTTGACTGTAATAACCAAGAATAGGAAGAAAAAAAAAAAAAATAGATTGAAATGGTTAGAAGATATTTTCTATATAAAAATATTGGTATCCAAATGTATGAAAGGTTACAAGAAATATCGGTATCCAAGTGTATGAAAGGTTAAAAGAATTAGATTGAGTGATATTACAAGTTTTTTATTTCTATATCCAAATGTATGAAAGTTTAAAGAAATTAGATTGATTGATATTACAAGTTTTTGATTTCTACAATCAAAAGTAGGAAGAATAAAAAAAAATAGATTGAAATGGTTAGAATATATTTTCCATATAATTACCGGTATCCAGGTATCCAAATGTATGAAAGGTTAAAATTAGGGATAACTTTTCTTTAGTCCAGTTATATGCTAGTTTTGGGAAAATTCGATGATGCTCTTAGGGACAGTTGCTCTAAAATTTTTTGGACTGATTGGATATAAGTTGTTTTGAATTTGATTGTATTTATTGATGAAAGTAAGTTAATTTTTCAAAAAGTTGATTGAGATTTGGTTTGAGTATATATTAAGTTTATATTTAAATAATATTTAAAATAAAATAATTAAGTTAATGTGATTTAAAATTATAAGATGGTTGGTTGGAAGTGATGGACGATTAAAAGTATGTGAGTTGATCAATAGTGAATTAAAGTTTATGTGATTTGTGAGGATGAGTAATTAGTATTATCTAATTATAATAATAATAATAATTTTGAAAAAAGTTAGATTGAGTTAAACATGAGTTAGATTTTAAGTTAAAAAATTATACTAAAGTCAACCCTTAAATTTGCATGTTGACTAGTAAAATACACTAATTTTGTATATTACTCTATTTTTACTACTCGTTTACGCTTAGAAATTTTGCAACAAACTGACACGTGTCTAGACATATGCGCGTCTTAAGAGCATTATAGTAATTTCATTAGGTCATTTTTGTTTACAGTTGAAGAATCGACGCTCAAATATACGAACTTGATATGTTATCTCTCTTAATTCATATTTTTTTTTACAAAAATGTTCTTGACAATGGTGCACGAGCAACACATAACACCGCCTAAAGGGCATTTTAGCCTTTATCATTCCAATAATGATATGTAACACTTTTTTTCTTGTTAAAATCACTAGAATTCTCATATAAAAAGAAAAAAAGAACAAAAAAAAAATGCAGTCAAAGCAAAGTTGAAACATACTCTTCTCATAATTTTTTGTTTTGTTCAAAATGAATCAAAATGGGTAATATGTCAAATTTCTACATTTTTGTGAGGCAATTTTTCAACTTTATAAACTTTGTATAAAAAGTGCCAAAAGTGGCATAATAAATTACTACAATGACCTTAAGACGCCCATGTGTTGTTGGTTACGTGAAAATGAAAGTTCTCCACGAAATGTTTTGCTGGCCGGTAAATGATAAATAAGAACTAAGAAATAAGAGATAATACGTCAAATCCGTATATTTTGTAAGTTAATTTTATCAAATTTGGAACTTTTTACAGTGAAATAACAGAATTGATACTTTTGAAAAATAAAATATCCTATCACAGAGTACCGCCCCACCTAGCTACTTCCTCAAAACCTTAGACATGGCAGTCATTATTTGTAAGTCACCTAAATGATATCTGTCTAAATACATAGTGGAAAATGGAAATACATAAATACTACCTTCTTTTTTTAATAAATATTATTTTGGCTTTCTCAACAATTAATCAAATAAATGACGTTTTAGATTTTTTGTACATATTTTTTCATTATTACCCTTATTTAGCTAATAAATACACTACGTCTTTTCATATTCACTCTTCATCTTTTCTCAAAACAACCATCTCTATTCTTATTAATGAGGATTATTATTGAAAAAAAAATATTCTTAATTACTGTGCAACTTCTCAAAATGACAGTTATTGAAAAAAAAAGGAAGTATTAATTAGTACATGTAATATGTATATATCTTGTTATGTGTATTTATGGGACTGACTATAGTCTATAGTAGGGGTAGCATTATTTTGGGCACAGTTTTCAATTTTCATGGAATCTGACTTACAGTTATTTTAGTTGATTCTTTAATGAGAAAGTGAATTCAGGATATGCAGGATAAGGATAAGTTTATCATTTTCATTTAATTTTTCTTTTTTCATGATATGAAGTTACATTATTCAAAAGATTACTTGTAAAAAAAAATCCAGAGGGTAGTGTACGGGACAGTCCTGCTATGGAGCCATCCTGATTGAAAAACGTATTCTGATAATACGTTTTTCAAATTTTTTTCAATCAGGATGGCTCCATAATAGAACCATCGGATGGCTCCATAGCATTTCAGATGTACGGGATGAAGAAAAAGAATTAGGGAACAAATCATTGCAATCTTTTTAATATTCACGAAACATTTATATTAGACAGATTATATATAAAGAAAAAGTATTTTTTTTTTTTAATAGGCTTCATGTGTTAAACCATGGGAATCTTATAGAAAAAAATCAAGTACAATCAATTGGGAACATGGTCCATGTTATTCATCAATTGGGTTCATTCAAACAATAATCGGTGCTTATGATCATACACATGATTGTCTAGTATAAAAACAATTTGTATCATGTTATACTGTGTAATAATTAAATAATTAGTCTTTCATACACGTATACTTGTTGATTTTTTTTATGAGCAATATTATATTAAAAAAAGAAATAATAAAATTTATACTTGCATGTATTTATTTTGTGTGTATTTGAGATATATTTTGTGTTCTCGTCGTATATTGTGTGTTTATTTTGTTGTGTTTTGTGTGTATTTGATATGTATGAAGTATTGAAAATGAATAGACACCATTTATGATTTTACAACTATTCATACTCTCACACTCAAAATGTTACTAATGAACAATAACACATTATTTTAGAAAAATGCTACACTCTCGTCACAAAATGATTTCGTGAAGATTATTAGCCTTTAGATATACATGTAAATTAGTTATTGTAGATAATCCATAGTTAAAAACTCTCACGGAATCATTATGTGACGGGACGGTAGTTTTCTCCGATATTTTATCATTTAACTATAATATTTTCTTATTGCTTAAGATATTTTCAACCATCATAATCAAATATCACATTTGGAACAATAAAAATAAAAATGTCATACAATATAGTATCATTAATTAAATATGCATATTTTGCAAGAAAATACAGCTATTGAATCGTTAGATAGCCTAAAATTATCATTACAATAAAAACTACTATGGTATTATAAATAAATATTTTACTCCATAATTAAACTTATTATTCAAATTCAAATTAAATAAACGATCATTTTAACAAGTCCGATGCAATTACCAAAAACAAGATGCCATAGTCAAACCATGTAGCCCCGTTTTCCCTTTCGGAAAGCTCTCTCTCTCTAATTTCCAATAAAACAAGTTGCATTATTATTGATGGAGATGGCCTAAAATGTAATTTTCTCTTGCAAGTCAACGTTTCTAAAATTGCATTATTCCAAAAAAAAAAATACATAGATCGATTATGGAAATGATGAAAGCAATTATTTAAAAGAATCTTAAAATTGGCATACTACTGCCCACACTGCAATCATATAGAGGAATAAAAATTGAAATATTTAAACCAGAGAGCATGTTAGAACAATTATTCAGATTCTTTATGTTTCAATTATTTTCGTGTCTATAGTTTTTTTTTTAAATCCAGTTCAAGTTAAAAATGTTGGAAAACAAAAAGGATATTTATGTCTCATAACCACTGAATAGATTTTATAAATTTATTCGCGTAATTTTATTGGTTGCAATTAAAATTTAAAGGGCATGAAAAAGATGTGTCAGAGGCCACAAATCACCAGGAACAAATTAAATCAGACTAATTTTACCTTATCAAATACCATATTTAAGTATTTAAAACCCCCTTAATTAATAATATTCAAAAAGAAATAAAAAGAAAAAAGAGATTTGACTCTTGCTGGCTAGTTGCTACAAGTACTAGGTGAACAAATAGTTCCATTGCGAGGCATATCAGGGGAATGGTATATATAATATATGTGTGTCTATAAATCTTAAATAATATAACATATACCTAAAATGACACTTTTATAAATTGCTGATTTTTTTTCATCAAATAACAAATGACTTGAGCTTATCTACTCCACATAAAAGACGAAAGATAGGAATCCTATGAGTTTGATCATGAAAGTTTGATAACTGTCAATTCAAGAGTTAAAAAGATAAATTCTATCAATATAAGACAGTTTTCTTATGAAGGCATACTCCATAGTGAATAAAACTTTTGTATAGATCGTGAATAGATAAATTTTGTATTTTAAGTCACGAGTTTATAATTAATTCATCTTTCAAGCTCTATTATGGTATACATTAAAATTTTAAATTGTTGATTTTCATCTTCTAGATTCTAAGTTTATAAAATTGACATTTTAGGTCTTAAATTGACATTTGGCCCATTTTTTACTAAAAAGATATCTATCATAATAATATATATATATATATATAAGGGCTGATTCAAATAAAAACTATGTCTGGTGTGAGAACCGTGAGAACCATATTTGATGCTATTTTTAATTGTGTATGATGCTATTTTTAATATTACATGGTGCTATCATTTTCATAAATGCTAATAAAAATTTTGTTGCTATTTTTAATCAAATACATCCTAGTTAGAAATAACACTAAAACACAATTAATCATAGCACTACATACAATTAAAAATAGCGGTTCTCACGGTTCTCACACTAGGACTTGGTTCCCATTTGAACCACATCCTATATATATATATATATATCGGTTCTCACGGTTCTCACACTAGGACTTGGTTCCCATTTGAACCACATCCTATATATATATAGTGCTATGATTAATTGTGTTTTAGTGCTATTTTTAACTAGGATGTATTTTATTAAACATAGCAGCACAATTTATATTATCATTTGTAAAATAATAGTATCATATAATATTAAAAATAGCATCATACACAATTAAAAATAGCATCAAATATGTTTCTCACGGCTCTCACATCAAGACTAGTTTTTATTTAAACCAATCCCTATATGTATATATTTAATCTAGAAAGGTCATTGCCAGAACCATTAATGAATAAAAGTATCATCATGTGATTAAATATGGACCTATTCCATTATGGGACCCTTAGAAAACACCAAATATTATTCGATTAAAAAATGATGCTCATCAAGATCCATGAATGCAAAGCAAACTACATGGGATGTTTCATGTTAACCTTATAAACCAAAATAGAATAACAAAAAGAAAACAAAAAAGATAAATAACAAAATATTAAAAAATACTATTATATATGCATTTATAATAATTAATGGTATTCGATCTTTTTAATAAAAAGGATGGGCTTGAGAGAGGGCGAGATACATTGACTTTAAATCAGGTGGGGCCCGCTAACAGCATCAAGTCATCGCCTCTCAAACAATAAATAAAGAACAATTGAAGGTTAATAATAACAATCTATCATTTAAGAAAAAAAAAAAGTTAATAATAACAAACTAAAATTTTCTAAAGAATGATTCTTCCTCGATTCACAATAATAATGCAAGAAAAAATCGATGGTGGCCTTTGTAGTTTGCCCCTTGTGGACCATTCAAACATGGAAAAATTGGGAAAATAATTTCACCCCTCCCAAATATATGATATTAGTGAAGGACTAACTTCCAAATCATTAGGTGAAAAATATACATATCTTTTTTTTCAAGTGGTAGGTCTTCCATTAGG
Source organism: Striga asiatica (assembly GCA_008636005.1). NCBI lineage: Eukaryota > Viridiplantae > Streptophyta > Magnoliopsida > Lamiales > Orobanchaceae > Striga > Striga asiatica. Next base: position 1,084,315 of record BKCP01010070.1, read on the forward strand.
CTGATTAATGGTTAAGTTGTTATATTTTTATGATAAATCTATATCCTTTCACAATCAAACTTCATGCTTTAAAATTAAAATACAAATAAAAGTATAATATTTCATTGTATATGTATGTATTTTTTGTGAGAAAGTACGACTGCCTAACGTAGAGGCAGCCTAACAACATCATTTATGTTTTTCAAGATCCTCAAATTTCTTATCCTATATTTTATTTTTCTATATTATCAACCTTTCTATTTCACATTGACTCCAACAACCCCTTTATATTCAATAATTTTTATATAATATTTTATTCAATATTAATGGAGTTCACTCTTAAATGGAAAAGGTAAATATAGATAATATGGAGGGGTGGCTCACTGTATTTGAGAAATGACATAAAAATGGTGGGAGCACTATTATTTAAAGAATAATCTGTTGGAGTTTGCTAGAGCAAAGTTGTATTTATTTACTCTTCAAATTGGCTGTAGTGCTGATTTAGGGGTCCATTGTGGGAGAATTTAATAATAACATCATGCCAATTATAAAGTAGTAGGCAACAATTTATTGAAATTTAATATATGAGAAATTGAGTATTTATTATTTAGAATTATGTGTTTTTTGCCTCTTAGACTGCCATGACAGTGTATACCACGTTGATGTTACAGTGCTTAATTAATTGTTAATCCGTCATATTTTCGTATAAAAATATAAAAAAAAAACATAATTATACTATTAAATGTCATACCATTATTTATATTATAATTTAAAGTCTAACATTTAAGTATAAAATTATATATATTTGTTAGAAAAATATGACTGTGTAACTATTGACAACCTAACAAAGACCAATGGCTGAAATATTATTATTTGCACATTAAACATGTGGCGGCACAAATATAATGCGTTTATTTTTTTTCTCTTTGGTACTAACAATAAATGCGTTTATTTAGTTTCAATTGAGACGGATAAATTGGGCACTCTTTTAAATTTTAATGTACCATATGGGACCTCTCTAATCTCTCTATTGTCAAAGTCTACTCGCTTAACTAATCTATCCATCCAAAATATCATATGTATACATATACATTACGTATTTTAACCTAAATAAAAAATATGTAAATATATTTTTNTCATGACCTAAAAACTGGAAATTAGTGCCGTATTGTTTCAACTAAACAAAACAGAATTTCGAAAGGTCATACTTGTGGACTATATGGTAGGAAGACAACATAATGTGTGAAAAATCACTATTTTAAGATAACGGTAAAGAGAAGGAAAGAAAGATTAAAATTCAAAAAGTCCCCAAATTTCAGATTTTGGAAATTATACATTTGAGCATATATCATCCAAAGTCACAAATTATTGTGTCAAAACTCGAACCACCTAACGGTAATAGTATATCATTCATATTATTATTGTGAAATCATAAAAATAAATGTACAATAAATAATAAATAGTTAATTAAATGATAACTATTTAAAATAAAAAATATTTCACCCTCAATTGTTCAAAAATAATATTTAATTACATTAATAAAATTGTGTGTCTAACATATATATTTTTTAATACTACGCTAATTTAATTTTTTATTTTCTAGCTAAAATTGTTTTCAAACATGGTTACATTATAACTATGATCTACATTATTTGAGTCGATCTCTCATTAATTTATTATTTTTTTCAAGTATCATGCATACATGTGTACTGAAATAAATTAGAACACTGAAACAACGACTTTCAATTGTAATTTATTTACGTTAATCTAACTATTTTTACATGATTTTAAATAAGTTTATAATTGAAATAAATTAATAAAAAATCCTAATAGAGTAATACTAATCACTTTCATTTCATAAGTCTTAATGTTGAATAGAATATTGAATTTAGTACATTTTTTTATGGTATACTTATCCAAATATTTTTATATCATTTTATAAGATAATATATAGTTCCACTTGTATTTTTGAATTTGATTTGATAAATAAGTTTAAATATTATTTATAGAGATAGATAAAATTAATTTTATTATATATGATATGAATGTCAAATCAAAGAACGTCAAATGATGATAAATTATATTTAAAAAAATTAAATACTGATAAAAAATTATTAACTTTTAAAATATAATAAGAAACAAGAGAATTTAAAATAATGAAAGAAAATAATATCATTATGGTAAGTTTTGAATTGAGAAAGAGAAAATCGGATAAAAATACATGCATACTTGGAAAATTGTAAGTGAAGTATTTTATGTCAAATACAAAACATAATTTCAAACCAAATTACGACGTAAATAGTTTTGACATGTCAAACATTTAAAGTATGCGAGTCTCTCACATAGTCTCGACATGTTTTAAATAAATACTAGTACAATACATGTGTACTACATGGGTGTTGAGTTAAAAAAATATATTATAAATGTTAAATAAAAATTTTATTTAAAAATTTTGATGGCCTAATTAATGAAAAAAAAAAGAGTAATAGACTGTGCAGAAAGTAATTTGTAAATACTAAATCGTAATTTACGAGAGAAATATGAGAGAAAATTATAAGACGGTAAGATTGCTAATTGCCAAATTACGAAAGAAATTTGTACTAAAAAAATACAAAATTAAATGTATATTTACCAAGTTTGAAAAAAGTTATTTATGTCTATACCAATCCTAATTACAAAAAAATAATATACAAACAAATTTCGAAGCATTGATTTTTGCCATATCAACATCCGAAGCGTGTGAGTCTGCTACTTAGGCTCAACAAGTTTTGAATTAATAGATAGAGAGTGATAGAGAGTGATTTAGGGGGATTGATCTATATACTGCGCACATGTTTTTTACATCATATATTTCATATACCTTCCGCGGTTCACATTGCTTAGATTAAGTATTCTATTGATTATTTATATATGTTAAAGAGATGTAATTAATAAGCAGAAAAAATGTCGATTAAAAATATAATAGAAAAATAAAATCATAGTTATGGATCATTTAATGAGAAAAAAAATCAAGTAGTATTAAAGTATAATCTGCCGAGCAAAGATAAATCTCAACATCGGGTCGTGCATAAGGAAAAAAACTTTTTAATTGAATTTATGTAATGATTTATCATAAAATGATTTAAAACATTCAATTTATAATTTTATGCAAATTTTATGCTAGACAAAAGGAGAAGAAACAAAAGCTGCCAATTTTATGCAAGACAAAAGGAGAAGAAACTTTCATACTAATTGCATTATTTTGTGCCGAGATTAACTCCTAACGTACAGGTCTTATCGGTTCACAAATGGCACATTCCATAAAGACAAAGCACAAAAATCCCGAATAAATACGAAAAACACACATGTAAAGATTTGACTATGTGTGCCAGTTGATTTGTAGTACCGATTTGTACGAAATAGTGTAAGATTAAAAATTGTCATTTAGGAAGAAAGTGTGACTTTTAATTTATTTATTTCTACCTCTCCCACATAATTTGAATTACAGTTGCAGTTCGTACAAATTAAATTCAAAACTCAAATGTAAAATTGTACTTGATAAAACAATTCTTGATGCTAGCTAGAAGAGGAATATAGAGGCTGAGTTATCTCTTTTTGCAAGACTGAGTATTTTATTAAGTGTAATTTTACATTTCATTTTGTAATTTAGTCACAGTAGTTATTAACTTCAATATCGCTACTAATAACTATCGGAACATAAATAGATACTTTTCAAAAAAAATTTCTACCATTAAATAGAAAAATAGATAAAATAAATCAGGAAGTAAACTGAAGAAAAAAAAAAAAAAAGAATAGAGAAAGAAAAAATTCCAGTTAGTTTTTACACCCACAACATGCAATAACAACATATTCTCGATCGGCTAGGTATTAACAACATTATAATATTGAGTTTGTTTAATCTGAAATTTAGACTATTATTTAGCCTAATATATAGCGAATTATTTTAATAATTATAATTATGGGCTTAATTTTTCATAATCAAACTCAGAATCTATGACTTAACATTGTTAATAAATATTTATACTTCACACCTGTTATGTTAGGCCAAAAGTGCTGGACCATGGCGGTGATTGTGGTGTGAGCCACAGCTAATTTTCGTTATGCTTAGATCTGCCTTTAATTTTTCAATATATATAATCTTCGAATTGATTTTTCACAAAATTGCTAATAAAATTCAAAAATCTAATTAGCATTATCAAATAGTAGGCCACGTTGCATGGATGCAATACTACCCCTCAACTTGTACCCATTAATAATGTTTTGCAAATAAATTTTATTTTTCGAATTAATTTTCGGTGATTTTAACTAAAGTTTCAGTTGTGAGCAGATATAAAAACTAAAGAAAAGGTAAAATGTCATTTTTTAAAAACTTTTTTGGAGTGTCGTTTTGACATGACATGAAACATTTGAGAAAATATACTTGTGTAACAATTAGCGTCGCTAATTCTAATCAGTTTTTAAGAAACCAAGACAAAATAAATAAACATGAGTCATTGACTTACTTTTTAAATTGCAATCAGTATATCAACTAGGACCAACCTAAAGCATTGGGGGAAATTAAGAAGGTTAAAGAAGATTAATGCATTGGCTAATAAAAATTATGCATTAATTGCAATTTGAAGAATCTTTGTTCAATTGTTTGTCAGTACCGCTGCTGGAAGTAATTTAAGCTACTCAATACATTACTTTGTCGTTGACTTTAACTTTTGATAGAAATAATTCATTATTTATTTATTTATTTATTTATTTTTTAAATCATCAACCTGATAAGATGTGAGGTTGAGCTATTTGAGCTCAATCAATGTGTGTTGATCATTCCATTATCAAACCAATCTAAAAATCAAGAATTTTATTAAAACTACTCTACAAAAATTCAATTAGCTGCTACCGGGCATGCTTACACTTGAGGTAAATATGCTTTTTNCTTTTTTTTTTTTAATAAATATGCACACTTTTAAACTGAAATATCATAATTTATAATACAACATAAACAATATAATGTAAGCATTTATTTAAAAAATGTAAGACGGGATCAGTCAATTTAACTATTAGTTTGCCTCATACAAAAATTGTGTTATTGTGGATAGTATTGTCCTTCGACCCGACTTAACTCGTTTATACTTTGTGTTTAATATATATATATAAAAAAAAAAAAAGTAAAAGAAAACAATTAGGCTCAAAAGGGGCAACTAAGGAATAACTGCAGAAAAAACAAGGATAGAAAAAATACAAAAAATGCCTTAATCATATTCACAGTTCACAACTCAAATTGATTCATTTCGATAGAGACTCAGGGCAAGTTCTAATCAAACAAGAGCACGACCAATGTATCTCAAGAAAGAAATAAGGCTCAAACCTCACTAGGCAAATATCTGAATGTCAATCAAAGCCATTAACCAAGCATTTCATCACGCTATGCGCCATACAATACCAACATCACAACTCATCGAATTCATTAAACACGTCTTAACTCATCATGTATTTTCCAAGTACAGAACCAAAAACACAAAAATCCTACACTAGACTGGTCCACAAACAAAAGAAAGAAACAAAACACACCCTAAACAAAAAAAACTAGACCTGGTCAATCATATAGCCACATAAACTCCCCCACACTTAAAATCAGACAATGTCCCCATTGTCGATCCGTAGTGAAAGGAAGTTGTACTTACACAATCAACCGACAC
>BKCP01010070.1:1099528-1110775 GCA_008636005.1 Striga asiatica
TTGGGTGTCTTGACAGATTTTCATGGCAGTCTTGGCAGCTATATTCTTTCTGTAATTTACCACTTTGGGATGCATATACTTCCAAAGTGAGATGTAATATGCTGTGTAATTATCGTCACATTTAAAAAATAAATTCATTTTTTTGCTATTTCACATATGTGCGTAGGTGTTTTATTCAAGCCCATCCGAGCAGAGTAGCTCATGTTTGAGCCCGTGCTGGTTTAGTAAACCGAGTCGACTCAGCTTGTAAAAGCTCAACTCAATTCATTTAATAAAAATCTAAAACCTTAAGACTCCATTTATTTTGAGGAATTTGTGGAGGAATTTGAAATTAATAGATTTCAAATTTACAAGTTCAAATCCTCATGCATGTTGGGATGGTAATAGAAGTTGGAGGATTTCAAATTCATGCTAGATGTTTTTTAGTCATTATTTTGAAGGACTTTAAATGACTCCTCAAACCTAGTTATTTGAAATCCACTATTGACGACCACGCCGTCCGCGATCATTTAGGTTCATCACCACCGCGAGTCAACATCATCGGTGCGAGCTAGAACAATTGATTTATGATATTTTCAACACATCCATTCGAAGAGTGTGCAAGTTCAAAAATTTATATTTTAAAAATTTTGAAATTAAGGGGTTTCAAATCCCTGAAAACAAACGGAGCCTAAACGAATTGTACATGAGTTTGCTTAAGTAAACGAATTATCTTTTTGTGAATAATTTCGGCGCGGCCATTTTATTGAAAACCCAAAAAGAAAATAAAAAAAAATATTGTTTGTGAATAACTTTAATTCTAACTTGTTTAATAAATGAGTTTGCTTAAGTAAACGAATTAGCCAATTTTGAACTCTCACAAACGGAACCGAGTTGGCTTTTTAACAACTTTTTCTTTGTGTTGCATACGTGGTTCTTCATTTGTAAGTGTCAATTCCGTAAATGTTATTTTCCTACATTTTTTGCTACTTTTTTAGAGTTCTTCAGTCCATGTATGGATGGATTGTGCTAGAGTGATTTTGTTTATATTGTATTTTTGCTATAGATAGATTTTGGTATGTTAGAGATTTAGTGTATATTATTTTAGGGCTTCATTGATATCTTTATATTCAGCTCTTGTACAAACTCCACATGCACAAAGCACCACTGAAAATACAATATTTCCAAAATCACTCTAACAAATGGCCTCACATCTTTGGAGCCATCGAGTTTTTTTTGTTGTTTGATCAACACACATCCTTTGAATATGAGTATTTATATGTTAATCCAACAATAAAAAACACGATAACTGCACTGTAGAATCAGTAGAATAAAATGTTTTCTTAGATAGACATTTAAGAACCAAATTTGTGATCATGACAATACAATAATACAATAAATCTTTCTACTTAAGCTTTGATAGTAAATGAAAATCATCTGAAGAAAATTCTCTCTTAAAACTTCATGAGAGGAGAGAACAAAACAAGAAGATTGGTAATGGTGATATTAAGACAAAGATCCACGCGAAACATAGGGTGCCGCGCCTCCCTCACTGAAATACCAAAAAAGCCCCTGCCTTTCTCCGATAATTACTTCCCTTCCCGTGTCTTCTAAGTACAGTCCCCACTGTCCCTCGACCTTCATATTCCAATCTACAAACATCGAACGACCCTTGTCCTAAATTCAAGCTTTGTCCGAAAAAAGGACACTGTAAAAAAAGGGTTCTTTGCTCTCTGTTTTTCCATCTTCTTTTATCCTTTAAATTTAATCGCAATTATTTATTTTATAGCTACCGGGAAAAAGAAAAATGCCGGTCAAGAGTGAACCATCCACGCCGCCACCGAGGATCGGCAAGATCGGGCCGTACACCGTGTTCGTTACGCCTCCGGCCACGCCTAATGCCACCCCCAAACCGGAGTCTCCGGCCTCCCAGCCGCCGGTCCAGATCCCTCCGGCACCACGGGTCATGGCCCCGCCGGCTCAATTTGATAAAGAGAAGCCTTCATCTTTCGCCTTTTTCTGGAACACGGTGGCCAAGGTTCAAAATGGTATACTTTAATTGTCCATTTTTTTGTTTTTTCAAATTCAATCTCTGTTCTTAAAACTTAAAAGAAACAAAATGAAAAAATGTTGCTGAGAAATTAAGCTAAAGAATTTTGGGTTTTATATAATTTAGTTCAAATTGACCTCACTCGCAGCGCATGCTAGTTTGGATGAGCATGTAGCACATTGGTTCGGCTTGAACCAGTCGAAATATCAATGGGCATTGGATGATTATTATGAAAACAATGAAAAGGTGAGTTTTGTTTTTTTTTTTTTTCGCCATGTAGAGGGTCCTTTGTTGGTTGATATATTGTGTTTCCTTATCTAATTCATCGAGTAGTGAACTGTAAGAAGAACAAGTTATGAAGGGGTTTGTGTTTTGGTTTTGTCATACAGAGAGCTTTTAGATGGAAACAAATGTATATTAACAATCTTCTTTGATGCCATAGGATGAAATGAAACCGCGCCTAGATATTGGTATTCATGCTGCGGAATGTTTAGTTTTTGCCGTTAGTCTTGTGTATAATATCGACTTGTTCGCGGTGCTATCTTATTTAACCGGCTTTTATATGTTCAAGTTAGAGCTCTAGATTAGTTACAAACACCATTGATGAACTTTTTATAAGGTGTCCCATATGTCAAGTTCAGTTTTGTGTGAAAAATTCACTCATGACAAATTTGTATCATGAGAGGAGCCTAATTGGGTTCTGATGAAAGTCTATGCCAGGTTTAATTAACAGATTCTCAGCACGACTAATTATATAAGATGAACTCTAGCATTTACAAAATGTAGTCGTTTGGATATCCTCTTAATAATTTTCATGTACTTTAGATACAAGAAACTTGGATAAACTGTTTGTTCAATGGTGAGCAATGATAAAAAACAGAGAAGAGATTACAGAGAACATTTTGGAATCCATAGTTGCAGGGAGATTTGGGGAAAAGATATTTTCTCATTAACACCATAAATATTACAAGTGATGTTCTTATACTAAGAAGAATGAGGGGAGTAAAAAGATTACACATACCTCACTACGGTCACAAAATATGAAAACAGAAAAAACAGACTTCAAAACCATCTATACATTCTACAGCCCCGCCTCAAGCAGGACTAGTGTGAATATCACAAAGTCCTAGCTTGAACCATAAAATGGTAAAAGGAGAAACAACCGTAAAACCGTAAAATGCATACAAACTGGCTGAGTTGTTACACAGCATAAGTCAATTTAGGTCTTGTCATATTAAGGTACAGAAGTCTACCAACCAACCTCCTGTACCTATCACCCTCTGAAAACAATGTACCACCTGTAGATAACCTTTTAGAGCATCTGCAATGCATTGGGTCTAGTTTTGCCTATGTGGCATGTAAATAAGCCACAGTCTTGGATGACATGGATAAAACCATATAAAATTAACAAAATTAACTCCAATGCAAAGAGACTAGGTCTCTACTTAGGTCTAATATAGACTTAAGGGTAGATCGAGTATCTTTTTCTTGCTGCCACATCAGCAGGACCTAGTCTTCTTGTACTTGCATTGGAGAATATATTTTTTAAGACTGGGCCTATTTCTTAGGTGGCATATAAATATTTTTGAATGAACCCAATGCATTGTAGATACTCTTACCTGTAAAGTAGTACCTGTCAACAAGATATCATCAACATAGATGATCAAAGCCAAGAAAACATCATCAGACTGTTTGACAAATAAGCAATGATCATGAGTGGATTGATGAAAACCAAACACCAGTTTATCACAAAATTCAACATTCCGCTCCCTAGATGCCTATTTCAACCCATATGAAGTTCTGCTCGAGTGACGAACTTGTCCTGGTTCAACCCTTTTATACCCTTCAGAAGGTGTCATATATATATATATATGTCCTCATGCAAAGAACCATGTAAAAAAGCATTATTGATATCCAAATGATGCAATGGCCATTGTTTATGAACAACTATGGCTATGATCAACATGATGGTGTCCATTTTAGCAACCAGAGAGAAGCTTTCTAAGTGATCAATCCCATAGATTTGATGATACCCTTTGGCTACCAATCTTACTTTGTATCTTTCAATAGTACCATTTGGATTTAGCTTTACCTTGTATTTACATCCTATGACTTGTTTATTAGGTGGCAAGGCAACTAAATCACATGTATTGTTTCTCTCTAGAGCTAGCAATTCCTGATCCATGGCCTTTATCCATTCTTTACTTTTACTAGTTTGTGCATATGATTTAGATTCTTGTATATTAGATAAAGATGCCAGAAAGGACACATAACTCGGATGTAACAGGTTGTGAGAACTATGGTAGGTTGATGATGCATGGTGATGAAAGAAATCATCTGAGACTAGTCCAGTAGCAAAATGTGAAGACAGTGGATTAAGAGAAAGAAGACAAAACATAATCAGAATGCGAAGGAGAGGAATAAAAAGACTAAACAGTCCTCACTAAGTCCCAACATCACAAAATATGAAAACAGAAAAAACAGACTTCAAAAACATCTATACATTCTACACTGTTGGAAATTTCATGCATTTTATTCGGTGCTTAACTCAATAGGATCGAGCAATTATTTCCCGAGCCTGTGGTGATTAATTAGCTTTCTTATTAGGTCTCTGCCTGAAATTCTGAGAAAGTGCACTGTCATATATCTTATTCTTCTCCTAGGATGTAATTCGTCACTTTACCATCTCAAAACAACCAATGGAGTTATGATAATGCACATATTTAAGTATGCAAGTCTTATCTAGACTTGCTCTGGCTCGTATTTTGTTGTCTTCTTCACATTCATATTCTCTTCGAAAACACCTTGCATGTACTTTGAGTTTATCTTGTCTTAAAATATGCATAAAATTGTCAGTCCCGGTGAATTCTCTTGCATTAACTGTGGAGGCACGTACCAAACATATTATTAAGTTTGAAAATGGACTACTACTCCATTGAGCATTTTTAAGGACTTGAAACGAGATGGATGTGAAATTTTGTGTGTAGTTATGTATTTGCTTGCGAATTAATATGTGTTGTATTCCTTTATTTAGTTTGAGAAAAATGACATGAAAATTGAGCTTTAACAGCAGGATCGATGTGTTTTTTGTTATGATAAACTTCAATTTAAGTTTTACCAGATATGTTGCCTTATTACTCATTGTGATCCAAAATTGATTTGGTCTGTTTCACGTATTGATTACAGAATCAGGAGGCCAAAGTACAAGCTAAACCAAGCAAAATACAGAATGTGTAACAAGCCGGTAGATCTCTCTCTCCCTTTCTCTTTGAAATCTTATGATTTATATTTTGAGATTTTAATCCCTTTTTTAGGTGGATGGCATTTTGGGAAGGTTCTTTCTCCAGTTCCTTTATTCTGAATTCGGAATACTAAATGACGAAAATCCTGCATTTTGATGAGGAAATTCTTATGTTGTGTGTGCTATAAGAGATTTAGCTGTTTCAATTTCGATCTCAATGTAACTAATCTATATGTTTTTGTAACTGTGATGATTGTACCTGCTGTAACTTTGTGTAATCCCAGATATTTGTATGAAGTTATTTATTTTTATCGGGTACTAATTTGCGCGGCCAATGAAATATGTTATTCAGAGAAATTATACTTCTTGTTCGAACTTGTGTCGGGATTTTTATTTCACACAACCTGTGTCGAATCAACAGTAAAAAGTAAAAACTATCTACAGCAATGGGAACAAATTTTCTGGGCTCTAGCTTTGTCATACACATTAGAAAATTTTACTTATATTTCAAGGATCATGACTAACAAGGATGTTACCAAATTGCATCTAGTTGGGGGTTGAGTCTATTTTAATTTATTTGATTAATTACTGTTTTATTTATTTATTTATTTTATTAGAATAGAGATTGTTGCAGTTTCTAAGGGCGTATTCTTTGTATAATCCTCAAGAGGAATCAGTGGGAAAGAAGAACGATCTAGAGGCAGTTTGGGTTGAATTGCAAACTCTTTTGGCCTCAAAATTAGACAAATTAATTGAAAGTCCATAGACATAATTAGCTAGCATGAACAAATCCTTTGACCTAAATAGTAAAGTGTACTTTGAAATGTAAGCATGAACTGGTGATTGTAATATTTTTCATGGAAAAGCAAGATTGACCGGAATAATAATGTTTGCTACAGAAATATGGACTTCCTCATATAAGATCCATCATTTTCCAAAAATTAAAAGAAATAAAAATAATCAAATCACTTTCCAACAAAATTCTATATCCAACATCCATACATACTCCAGTCTACACACGAACAAATCCGATTCGTGTAAATTGCGAAGTGATTTACACCAACAAGAGGGTAAACAAGTAAACAACAGTAGAAAAAAAACGTGTGCAAAAAAACAGCTGAGAGCAAAAGGGACATCTGTACATTGCTTGGATTTGTCTCTCACAAACATGTCTAAACTGCAGGTATATTGGCAAAGGAGAAACCTTTGTAACCCTTGTAAGCATAGTAGGCAATCCTTGTGTAATAGAACCCGGGAAGAAATAGAATCCCACCAAGTATAGCAAAAAATATCCCTGTAATAAGTAATAACAATGGTTACACACTATTTTGTGCATTAAAAAACCAATCTGTGAGAAGGTAGAAACTCAGCTCCCAAAGGCAAATATGAAGATAAGATGGAAAAATTGAGCATGGAGTACACAGGGGCAAAGCAGAATAAACAATATCTCTGTAGACAGAAGAAATCTATCATAATCATAGGGTGACAAACATTACAATGTGACATGGCAGCAAAATATAGAAATTAAACCAGCTTCTTCCCTCAAAATCACCTGCTGATTTTGTCCATTAATCATGTAAACTGACCGAACAGCTAATCTTGATTCTGCACTTAGACATATCCATATGTATATAAGTACATTCAATCCCAAAATGTTTCACACCCATTTTGAATTAAAGGAAGTAACCTTTTATCTTGTTTTAGTTTTTTTCTTCTTTTTTCAGTTACTCGCGAAATCCCTACATCTACTTACAATAAACCACACCCTCCATATACTTCTGCAAAAAGTGAGTACCTCACAGATGAGCCATTCATTCAGAGCAATCATATTTCATAAAGAAAGGCAATTGAAATTTAATTTAGGCAATCTGATGTTGCATCACTTTAAACTCAGACCGAGAAATAAAGAACCGATCTTTCTTAGTTTGCTCACCTTAGACTTCAAACACCAGAAAATATAGACTTCGATCATTAAGCGGTGCCATTAAAGAACTGTATAGATGGGTTTTACCAAGACCGAAAAGAAAGTTAAGACCAAAAAAAGAACAGGCATTTTGGTTTTTTGCCTGTTCATATTTCCATTCTAATACCTTCATCAGTAACAATCAGCAACTATAATCAAATTCACAACAACAGTTTGTGAAATTCCATAGATAATACTATGATGCAATACTCATCCATTTCTGAATGCATACAAAACAAAAAGACCTTCAAAAACATCGATACTGCTAATACTTCAAACCTCGATAAAAAAAGGAAAGAAAAACAACCACAATCAAAATCAGACCATTATATCCACAACCCATAAATAACCCCAAAACACTAATAAACCCTAACAGAAACAGCTCAAGCGAAACAGTCAATAAACCACACATCGGAAGTTAAAAACAGATATTTACCGTGAGCTCGGTCCCCGCCGACTCTATTGACTGCCATGGAGACGCCGAGCACGATCCCGAGGGCGCCGAAGACGAGGAGCGAGACGGCGAGGGCGATCTCCTTGATCGGTGGCCGGTTGTCGATGTACGATGTCTCCATCATTATGTCATCGTCTGATATTGAGAACGTATGATCCACGTATGCCATTGTTTACCTTGTCGAAGGTATTAACTGGGTTTTCTTTCCTTGCCCGTTTTTTACAGCCCAAAGCTAAAAATTGTTAGGTGTGACAATGGAGAAAGGAGAAATGCTGTTGCTTGAGAAGAGGGTCGCTAATGGCGATGCGTGTTATTGATTTTCCCGATAGTGAAGAAAGAAAAAAGGTAAAGAAAGACTGTAACTTTATATCCAGAACCGTGAAACAAAATTGAACTGAACCGGACAGAAATTAACTGGTTCGGCTCCGTTTTTTTAATTCACGATCGTTTTTTTTTTTCTTTTTCCAATTTATGTAAAAAAATGAACGGTCAACTTGATCGGTTTCGGTTCTTTGAAAAAATGACAAGAACCGGTTTGGGCCTATGAAATACTTTTGAATTTTCCCAACTTTTACACTTATAATTTTTTTTTATTATTATTATTTTCAGAAAAGGGATGAGAAACATATAACTTATAAGAAAGTTGCTTTGAGAGAATGGTCATTATCTATATCATTTAAATAATTTAACAGTGTATTTGAGACATGAATTTTACTAGTTTCAATCAAGAAACTAAATTATCATGAATAGTTTTGGGGATTGAATTCGATACTATACATATTATCATGAATAGTATCAAATGACAAAGTTAGAAATTCAAACTTGAAACTTTCTACCTCAATAGTAAATCAGACTTTCTTTTCTTTTTCCAAAATGTACATTCTACGAACTTACTAGTTTTTTTTTTTCTTTTCTTCAATGGATCATTTCAACATACTATTGGATCTTCACAATTTAATGCNGTTTTTATGTTTACCTTTTTTAAGCTTACCCTACGTTATATCTTCATAGAGACTTACATCTGGAGATAGCTTTGGCTTCCATTTGATTTCCAAATAAGCTATTTTGAGTTTCTAAATCAATCTCATCATCTGCTTGAGTTCCTAATCTAACCAGCCTTTGCCGGTTTTGTACTTTGTTGCCGTGAAGCACCAAAATAGAAAATGCTCGTTTGCTTGGAAAATTAAGCGACTCGGTTCATTGTTCATGGCTCGGTAATTTCGAACCAGAGTGTAAGCCAATGAAAAACAAATCCTTATCTTTGCAAAATGTACTTAAATAATGATTTTACAATTCTCTATTTTCTTTCTTTGTTTCAACTGTTAGAACATAATCATTCCCTAATTACTGCCCCATTGCACGTGAGAATGAAGCTGGATAAAGTCTCAGAGTCCCCCAACAGAAGGAAATTGAAACCAGTTTAAACAGGCGCTACAGAAAAATGGTTATCATGTAATTTTTTCTCATCTTAACAAAGGTTCCTTTTTAGTAATGTAGATATATTGTCAGAATCAATTGTTTGTCCTAATTTGGCCAAAACCCAATTAATTTTAACTTATTTTTCATGTGGTTGGTCATTCTTCAAGTGCATTTAGAAAAATAAAAAATAAAAATTGAACTTGAATATTTGAACAAAAATGACTCTAAGTTGGTATAGGGGTGTTTTTTCCTCAGTTGCATTTAAATTAAAAGATTTGAACTTGAATGGTTTAGAATTCATTCGCAAATTCTTGTACGAGACAGTCTAACCATTAGACGAGTCGACTCATCATATATACTCTAGTATACTTACATTATCAAATGTCATACTTTGGTTTTTTTTTAAAACGAATGACATTTTCTAATTATGCATATTTGTGGGAAAAAATAAATGACGGCCTAATGGTTAGGCGTACGAAATTCTATTAATACAGAATTACATAGATTTGAAATTGGCCAACATGTCTGTAAAACCAGCTAATAGCAATCTAAAAAATTTGAAAATTTTTGAAATAACAAACTCATTGATTTGAAGTTATTGCTTTCCTTCCAACTGTATAGAAAAAATTGGCCAAATTTTTGGTGAAACCTAAACCAAAAGGAGATGCAAGAAATCCAACTGTCCACATCTAACTCAAAGTAGCAATTGACAATGACTTAATATGAGAAAGAAAAGGTGGGACAAACAAGTCCTTGCATGCATTCATGGGATGGATTATTAATATTTGCTGCAAATCAAAGACTTATTTGATATTTCCCTTTCACCTCTGGTTGAAAACACAAAATAAAATAAAATAAAATAAAGACTGCATTTTCTTAAATTTTCCCCTGTGTGCTGCTGTTGCAAAAGGCCACATAGCACCAATTAAATGCCTTTGGACCCTCAAGGAAGAAAATTCAAATGAACCCTTCATTTTTGTCCTTTTCTTTACCTTAATGGCACCAAACCAAGTTTACAAATATTGGCCAGATCATGAAGAATTGCATAGACCAAAGCTTTACAAGCTTATAGATACTTAGTTTTACTTTTATCTTTTCTTTCTATTTAACCTTTAGACTAATGAAACGATTAAATTTTTCAATGGCTTCACCGAACGATCCTTCCTATATATGTCGACTTGTGAAAAATAAATCGGTGTTCTCCAAAATTGAAACTTTTTCTTTAGTTAGGACCTGACTTTTGTGTGCCCAATTAATAGATTTGTTAGCCTTTTTTCCTTACATTGAACTGAAAACCACATGCTCGGTCATATTTTCTGTCGGCCGGTTCATTTATTAATTTTGCGTTTCGTTTTTGTGAGCGTACATTTTGTAGCCTTGACTAATATTCGTCGTTTATAGTACAAACTGCTGTGCTAATTAATTTTATTCATATGCATAATTAATTGTTGGATATTCATATGAATATGATACATAGTTTTGTATGTTGGATATATAGAGTTTGAACTGAACAAAAAAAAAAAGTTGGAATGAAAAGCAATTCTTTGGCTCTACTTGTGATGATAAAAAATACTTTCTTTCTAAATTATGTGCTATTTATTATATAATTGATGGCCTCAAACATTAATCATAATTCATAACCAGATAGCATAAGTACAGAACCACAAAGTGGAAACAACCAACCAAGCTGAAAATGAAAGAACATCAAAATCCCAAGGAAAAACTTGAAAAACAAAAGTAAAAAAAAAAACACCATAAACTAGTAGAATTAATCAAACTTATAATTAGAGTATACATACATTTTATCTACTTTTCACCTGTTGTGCAAAGGGTTCGACCCTGTTGGCACGAACCGCTTCTCGTCCGACACGATTTTACTGCCCGTCGATGAATACCGCGAAAAATGCAGCCTCATTGAGTTCCCTTTTCTTGCTAATTCTGTTAAGGCCCTGTTTGGCTCACTCCCATGATTATAAATTGGAGGAGGGATAAATAACTCTTCTCTGCTCATCACAACCTGATGATGTTGCACAAGAACAAGTAGTAGCACAAAAATCTTCATCTTAAAAACTAGAATTTTTCAGCTGAAATGATTTTTTTTTTTTTATACTCAAGAATGATATGATTATGTGTTTACTTGC
>BKCP01010070.1:1111151-1125963 GCA_008636005.1 Striga asiatica
TATAATTAAAAAGAAAGCTATAATTGATGAGGTGTTTCAAGGTAGTTAAAAAGTATTTTGCAGTTTCTGGAAATAAATGATATTGGAATAATAGTAGTTTTTAATGATTTTTTATATAAAAAACGATATTCAAAATAAAACCGCAGCTGCTTTATATGCTGCCAAATAATGCATTTAATTTTTTTTATATGGTTGATAAATAGTGCATTCATACTTTGCTTTTACTAATTGGTCAATTTTTTTTAATCATGTTGATATCATTTTTGAATGATTTTTTTATTTATTTTTCTTTGATTTGGTATATTTATGGTGAAGGGGAAACTTATTTATGAATTATGATGGTTGTAATGTTTTTTTGGTTAAGTTTAGATCTCGTAGTGAAATGGTTTAGTTTTCGTTTTAGTAAACATATTTTGAATAATTTCCATAAATTTTTAAAATATGAATATATTTTATATTATCTTACATCACATCACACTTTTTATGTTTAAAACCGATTAAAACAGGTGCACGGAATATAATATAAAAAAAATTATTATTTATGAAAATACGTCCAGTCTATTCGACACGAATCAAGTAGTAATAATATATACTTTGATTAAAATATTTTTCCTTGTTTTCTTTTTCTTTCTATATTTTCTTTTTTTTTTAATTTATTTTTTGAATGTATGCAGTATGTACTTGACTATTTAATATATGAATTTTATTATTTACATGTTTACAGAATACTATAAATACCTAAAATTTCGAATATGGTGTTTGTGTACAAATGACTTGCATGCTTATAAAAATTATATATTTTCTTAATCTTATAATTTTTTAACAATCATAATTTGTATATTGTTCGACAATTGAACAAAGTTTAACTCATCAAATTGATCTTTTTTTTATTATTATTATTATAATTCTAAGTTCATGAAATTTTATCGATGACAATTAAACTTTAATTTGTAATAAATTTATTCGCTTATCCAACACAATTTTTTCATGGAAAATACGCCTTTTATATTTTCCAGTTTTTTGTTTATTCATTTCTTTAACTCATTTTTTCAAAATATATCATAAGTTAATTAATACACAATTTAAAAAAGGTAAATATATTATATACTCCAATAACTACCAAACACATAATTTTCCATTATAGTACTTGATTATATTTTTTTTATTTAATTATTTTTCTTTAAAAATATATATAGTTAGAGTTATATATATTTTCTTACAAAAATTTGTATATGAAAAAATTCATATGAAATTTATACCGACTATCAAAATACTAATCATACATACTATTTTATTCATCAATATTATCATTAATCCAAGTGATATATTCAAATAGACAATATTTTTATTTTTCTTATGGTAAATCATATATTTTAAGTTGTCCATATATTTTATTAGTATTTTAAATTTTTTATTTAATTAATATGATTCGAACATAGTTATTTTGTCTATTTTTTATATTTAAAGTGCTTTTGTCGGAGACCATAATTAAATAAATTAAAATATACAACCATAGAATAATAATATAAATAATTAAATATATTATCAAATTATAACGAATAGATATTTAGTTGTAATTAACTAAACATGAAATTATTTTACCATTGTATTAAAAATATATTTTTATTAAGCAATAAATATATTTAAATCAACTTATAATTAATGAATATTAACAATGGACTGAAATATAATTAATTTTCATCTATGAAGTTTGTTAAGAAATAAAAGCTAATTATATGTCAAATATAGCTGAAAAAAAAATTCCGCCATAATCATATCAATAATGGTAATATAAATTAGTCCACTATATATCTAAATATATATACATATTTTTAAAATATATAAAAATGAAAATTTATATAAAAAATAAATTAATTGGAAATATGAAAATAATATAGTATGCATGTGTTATTTAAACCAAAATAAAATAGTTTTATGTCTAGGTCCCAGCCTTCAAAATGGTGGTCCAACGATCTTTTTGGCCCAAGAGCCCAATTTTAAGGTTAGGCTTTACCAGCCCATTACGAAAGTACAAATATTAAAAAGAAAAGGAAAAAAAAAATGCTTTTCTCCACATCAACTAAACTAGACTTGAAATCAATGATTATCACAACTAGGGCTGCACACGAGTCGAGTGGCTTGCGTGCCGCTCATGAGCGTTCGAATTAAATCTCGGCTCGAACTCGAGTTTGACCGAACTCGAGTCAAGCTCGAGCGGCTCGAGCACGAACTCGAGTCGAGCTTGAGCCCATATTTAACATTGTCGAGCGACTCGCGAGTGGCTTGAGATATATGATAAATTACTAAAATACCCTTATATATGTATCATAATATTAATATATGTACTTAATGGTAATTTTACAAAGTTGCTTGAACTTTTCGAACCAAACTCGAGCCGAGCTCGAGCATTTGGAATTCGAGTTGAGCTCGAGCCGAGCTCAAGCTATTGTATCTTTTTATCGAGTCGAGCTCGAGCCTTAAAAATCGAATTCGACGAGTTCAAGCTCAAGCTCGAGCATCTAAAAAAAAAATTCAATCCTGTTCGATAAGGTCAATGCTCGACTCGGCTCAGCTTGTTTGCAGCACTATTTAGAACAAAGTAGTTGATGAGCCCGACTTGACTCGACACGTTAAGTTAAATTAGCTCGACTCAAAAATAAATATATATATATATATTTTTATAATTCAATTTGAGGTAAAAATGATTTTCTTCTTTATCGAGTCATTTAATTAACCGAAAACTCTATGCTTGTTTACATACATTATTCACACGAGAATCAAAATGATTTACATAGAAACCAGATTAGAACATGCTTTTCTTCCACATATGGCAACATCATCATCACTCTCCTACCCCAAAAAGAGAAACCGCTGCGCACTCGGTTTGTTTATCCTTTTCATTTTCTGCCTATTTTTCTTCAGCAGAAGGGTTATCGACCTACAAATCCCCATTTACAGAGATTTAACCCCGCAACAAATCCCTCTCTCCATCCCATCTCCTGTATCATCCACTGAGAAATTCGATGATTTAGCTAACCCCATCTTGTCAGCGTCCGATCCCGTCGATGATGTTGACGGAGATAACAGCACGTCGCCTGAGTTTCAAGAAGAGAGTAATAATGAAGGAGCAACTGTGGAAACTTCATCTGAATCTGATGAAAATGCTGAAAAACACACGGCGCCGGTTGTTTTGTCGTCAAACCCTGAATCTGAGGAGAATTCGGGTGAAGCCACAGATGAGCCCTTGTCTTTAGATGAAAATAATAATGTCCCCATTTCATCAAAATCCGATCTTGATGGTACAAACGGCGGAAAACAAGTTAACGAGGCAGCTTTGTCGGATACTGAGAAATCCGAAGGCTTTGTTGATAATGAAATGGCTGAAAAGTGGCGAAGTTGTGATTTTTACCAAGGGTCATGGGTGAGAGACGAGGTTTATCCGCTTTATCAAGAGGGTTCTTGCCCGTACATCGATGATGGTTTTGAATGTACGAACAATGGGAGACCTGATTCTGAGTATCTGAAATGGAGATGGAAGCCTGATGGATGTGATCTTCCCAGGTTGTTAGTGTTGCAAATTTTTATTGTTTAAAAGCTGATATTTTTTTTCTGTTTGTGGAGATTAATAAAGGATTCTCTGTGTTCTGGCAGTGATTATCTTTGGTTATCCTTCATTTAATAAAATTTGTTGATCTGCTCATGTGGGTGCCTATATTTGTTTGCATTTAGTGCTGTGCTTAGCTTGATTGAGCAGCATCGATGAGTTGAGGATGGAGTCAAACCAGCCCTCTTTACATATTATTTCATCTCTAAACTTTTTGACATATGTAAAACCTTTAGGAAGCCGTCAAAATGGACGTTTCGACTAAATGCTGCCTTTCTTGGGTAGATAGTGAACATCGTAGAATTTTAGGCTGCTAGCAAGGAAAATGCTGTATATGCCTTTGCACGAAACTATTCATAACTTTTTGAACAACTCTTTGAGACATCTAATATGTTTATTTATAAATTTAGACTGTTTAGCAATTTGTGTGTCTTTGTATCCTTTTGTTTGATGTTGCTGCAAAAAAAGCATTTTTTGTTATTATGGTGGCCACGCTCATCCTCCATTGCCCCTGTACAAAAATCGAATCTTGTGCAATTATCTATAATTAATGTGAGATCTTCCTAAATCTGTTGCTATAGGTAGTATGTAATTTGAAGAAGGGCTCCAATTTATTGGAGAATGAATTGCATGAATTAGCAACTTTATCCTGATATGACTAGATCAAGATGTGCTAACTCTAAAAAGTATTTTGTAGTTAAACATTCCACTCGCTGTTAAAAATCCACGCTAATCTCTATGATCACAATCGCAGTGTGCTTAAACCCTTTAACAGAAATGGTGCTTGATTTTTGTAGGTTCAATGCAACAGACTTTTTGGTGAGATTGAGAGGGAAGAAACTTTTGCTAGTTGGGGACTCTATGAACCGAAACCAGTTTGAATCTCTCCTGTGTCTTCTGCGTGAAGGTCTTCCTGATAAGAGCAGAATGTACGAAGTCCATGGGTACAAAATAACAAAGGGAAGGGGTTACTTCGTTTTCAAATTTGAGGTAAATTGAAAAAGTTGGGGAGAATTATTTTTATTTTTTCCTTTGCAAATGGTCATCAGTTAAAGGTCAACATTGTATGGTTCTTAAATTACAATTTGAAGAAAATACACGATCACCAAGTGAAGAATTGGATTCAGCTTTAAATTTTAACTGCTGGCTGTACTTTCTGATAATATAAATAGGTTTAATTACAAATACCACCCTCGAGATTAGGCTAGATAAAGAAAAAAGGTCATATAACTACGGATGTCACATAAAGTTTGATTCTGTCACACAAAACACTTGCCCGTGCAGGATTATAACTGTACAGTGGAATTTGTTCGTTCGCATTTCCTTGTCAGAGAAGGGGTTCGTATAAATGCACAAGGAAATTCGAACCCAATTTTATCTATCGACCGGATAGACAAGACAGCTCGTCGTTGGCAGAGAGCTGATATTCTCGTGTTCAATACAGGCCACTGGTGGACTCATGGGAAGACTTCTAGGGGGTATTTTGGTCTTTTTTTTCCTTTTAACCAAGTTAAAGTTATTTTTCTTGTTCCTAATTTAAATCAATTTGGAATGTATTGGCGCAGTAAAAACTACTACAAAGAAGGTGACTACTTGTATCCACACTTTGATGCTGTGGAAGCATATAAAAAAGCCATCAAGACATGGGCTACTTGGGTTAAGAAAAATTTACCCAAACAATTGGTGTTTTATCGTGGCTACTCGTCTGCTCATTTCAGGTATTATTTTTCACTACTCTACTTTGCTTTGTGAAAGATAGCTGGAATTTTTCGTGTGTTATCTTCACGATTTTCCCTTTAACAGAGGTGGGGACTGGGATTCAGGAGGGTCGTGCAATGGGGAAACCGAGCCCGTAAAAAGCGGGCCCATTATCGATAGCTATCCTACAAAGATGAAAATTGTTGAGGAAGTCCTTAGAGAAACTAAGGCGCCCGTTGTGCTTTTGAACGTCACGCGTTTGACCAATTTTCGAAAAGATGGTCACCCTTCGGTTTTCGGTAGGAACGTGACAGGTGGCAAGAAAGTGTCGACCCGAAGACAAGATTGTAGCCATTGGTGTCTGCCCGGAGTGCCTGATGCCTGGAACGAGCTAATATACTCCACATTGGTTGCTCGACAAATTTAGTTTATGCATTCTTATAAAGAGAGCAAAATCTTTGGATTTTTTGTAAGCGATGCCGATTAGTATAGTATTAGTTTGTAAAATTAGGACAACACATTCTTGCTTTTGTGAGAGTGAATATATAATGTGGTTAGACTGATTGCATAAGTTTTTAGCTGTGAGAAAAAAAGGTAAACACTGTTGGACAACACAAGTAATATCTGTAATGAGAAAATTTTGTAACTTTTGGCATCATATGAGATTTTGTTTGTTCAGTGATAGTTTCCTCTCGTGTGAGACTAGTCTAAAACAATGTACATAAATTTGTTTTATACTTTTTCTTCTTTCCTTTTTAAAATAGTTTAACGGGGTACACAAGCACTCATTGGACATTGCATTTGCTGTATTTGGTGTTGGTACTTGTATGAATGGTAATCCATTTTTTAAATATGTAAATGTATAAATAGTTCATGATCTAATGTATAAATATGTTGTTACTTTTACTTGGATAACAAATGTTATTAGAAGTTACGGAAATGTTCGTTTTCCCACATGGCACATCTTAATGTGTTCACAAATTACGAGTTAAGGTGTCTTGATCTTAAAATATTGAGATTTTGTAATCTTTGACCAACTCATCATGTATTGAGATTTTGTAATCTTCGAACAAATTCATCATGTATGATATGCTAATCTCTTACCTTAGCAGTTGGTGAACATATTAATTTGTGCCTATATGCCAATGTAAACATTCAAAATTTAATATTTTTAGATTAATATTTATACTTATTTTTAGATATCTCTCTTATCTTATTCTCTTATCTATAAAAAGGTAGCCATGTCTCCAATTTTTGACAAGTGTCCCTCCTCTCTCAATGAAGCCACGTCGCCGGTCGCCCTCATTCATACGACGTCGTTTGTGTCTATTATCGTCTAAACGTGCGTGTTCACTTCCTCCACAGACAATCTTTCGCACCCAATTTTTCTAGCCTTCAAATCGGAATCTGCCATTCTTCCTATGCAAAAGTCTTCATTTTTTTTTTCGTTACGCCCGATTTTGAAGCCTCCATATCTTAATCTCCCGTCCTTATTTCCTCTGCAAATCTTTTCGATTTTTTTTTCCTTTTGGGTCTCATTTTCTGTCGTCGTGTGGTTCGAGTTTAACGACAACATCAAGAGCAACGACAGATCCGACGATGCCGAGGAGTTCGGGTTCTTGTCAGACTCGGTGGGATTAACAAGGTTGGATGTGCAAGAATTTTTAGTGTTTATTTTATTTGAATTTATTTTCGATAGGTTTTAGAAGTTTGTGTGATCGGTTTGAAATTTAATTTTTATTTTCTAAGGCAACTTTTTTCTTCTGTTTGTCTGCTTGCTTTCGTCTGAATTGGGTTTTAGGAAGTAATCGGTGGGTTAGGGTTTTAGTTTTTCGCTTTCTGACTTTGATTTAGGTTCGGTGTTGAATTTGTGTAGGTTTAGTGTTGGGGTTTATCTGCGAGGTGTTGATTGATTATAGAGGATTATGGTTGGATCGGATAGTTTGAGTTCGTCTCCTTCCCCGTCTCATTCTATGACCGAGAAAAAACAGTCGTCCTAGCAGTGGTGCTTCTCAAGGTCTCTGTCGCATGCAGGACCCCTTGATAAAAATATCAAAGATATGGGCAGTTGGAGAAGGTTCGTTCCATGTTGTTGATTGGTTACCAAAAGTTATTTTATTGTGAGGTGTGCTTGCAAATTATGTATTGGGAATTTTTATGTAGTAGAACTTGCTTTTGTTGCGATTTAGTTTTTCGTGGAGTCGGGACTTCATGAGAGCGCAGAAGAAGCTGCCTAGGGGAGGAGGTTCTGGACAAACAAAGGAAAGTATGTGTGCACTAATTGTTGTTTCATTTTGATGCCCAATGGAATGGTATGTGTATTTGGTTGATTTTTAAAAATGAAAGTGGTTCAAGGAAATCGAAGTATGAACATATAAGAAGGACTTTACCCATTTCGGTTGTTGAACGTTTTGTTTAGTGTGTGAAAGGTTTCAATATTGACAATTTTTTTTTGTATTTGGTAGATTTTTGAATAGGAAGAATGTATCTTAAATTGATATGGCTGATCAAAATAAAGTGATTAAAAGCTTAGTGTGTAAAGCCTATCAATGCTTAAAGTGATTAAAACTGACAAAGCATCCTTTGAGTTATGATCGTTGTGGTTGTGATGCAGGTACTTTCAAGTTTCAACACGATTGGATCCCATTCCGTAAAATAATATTGATCTCGCAAAAGATTTTGGAATGGTTTCTCCTCTTCATCTCTACTTCAAATGTTTGAAAAAACTTCTCCCGATTTACATTGTTGTTAGTTTAGAAAATTGCCCAAAAAAATCCAAGGCATCTTTGTTCACATTCTCTTGGAGTTGGGAAAGATTGGTCCTGTAAGACTTTCTTTATACTATATTTTAATAAATAACTATC
Organism: Striga asiatica; assembly: GCA_008636005.1. NCBI lineage: Eukaryota > Viridiplantae > Streptophyta > Magnoliopsida > Lamiales > Orobanchaceae > Striga > Striga asiatica. The sequence continues at coordinate 1,119,318 of BKCP01010070.1, forward strand.
AACAGAGATGCTTAACTATTTTGTGGATTTTTATATCCTTTTGTCAATAAATCTATTTTTGGATTATTATTTTTTTTGAAGGATTTGTTTGAGGAGCCTGTTGATATATCTCCTCCCGTCTACAGTACCTCCACCACCACCACCATTAGTCTACAAAATCAAAGAAAGGTAATTTTCATCAAATTCAGTGGTGTCATCATTTTTCCATTCTCTAGGTCCAAACGGTTGACTAATATTCTATCAACTTAAATTTTATGGAGAAATAGTAGTAAGAGCATTCTTATAGTCCCTTCAAGAGCCAAACCTGTAAACCTATGAATATATAATTATATATTTGAATTTCTAGAACTACATAAGGATATTTTGCTTGACAAATGTTTGCCAATCATCCTTCAGGATCTACTGTATATTTATGAAGGTGAAGGGTGTTTGTAATAGTTGGCAGATATTTATACTTTTTAAAGAATAATTAGAATTTATATTAAGCAAATAAATGTTTAAATTTTTACATGGATCTTCTTCCTCAACAGGAACAAGCTTTGAAAATGAAGTATGAAAAATATATTTGTTTTAGAAAAATATATTTGTTTTAGAAAATTTAAAATACAAGTAATATTATATATTTATTATTTTTAGGTGACATTTTCTAATACATGACAAAGGGAGAGCAAAATAAAGAAAGCATGAGGCGAGCACGGATACAAGAATAGAACCTCCAACGGTGTTGCAAAAATCATAAACATGTGCAAATATTTTTTAACCTAACATGTGAGCCGCCAGCTCATGTCGTTGGGGAAGAAGCGGGGTAGAGGAATTGCTCATGTAAGTCACTGCTCATACAATTACTGCACCCACAAATTCTAAAAATAGTTGAAAAAAAGACATTGTGCTTTATTACATTTAAGTTACTTCATAGATACTCATTTCATCAAGTTTATTTCGATCCCAAAAGATAAAGTGAATAAATACCAAATCAAACAGTTATTTTAAATTTTGGAAGGATGAAAACTCCGGTGCAAGTGTTAGCGGATATCATATTCGTGTCGTTCTAGATTATTTATCTTCTTTGATATTGATTATTAATTATGTTGGTGGTCATATCTATTAGGTTTTAAACTTTTACTTCATTATTTATTGTGTTGTCTATTACATCTCTTAGTAGATCATTTTGTTTATTACTTTTGAAGAAAGAAAATGGAAGAATGAAGTCAAAGGCCAGAACTTTTTTTACAATTATGAATTATGAAATTTTGATGTCCCTTTTTTTATATTTCTTTTGAACAAATTTTTATATTTCTTTTGAATTACATAGTCTTACAAATAATAGGATCATGATCATTAGAAATATCTTTTGTTCTCATTTTTTGTATTTACATCAATTTTTATTTCATTATGATTAGTTGTTTGGTTAAGGTTAACCATTCTGAGTATTATATTGAGTTTGCATTGAAGGTTCAGTGACTATTATATTTGAATCGATTCCAACCGGTGATGAAGGTCAATTCCATCTAATTTTTCTTCTCCCTTCCCGTAGTGGGGCGGATTTCCGATAGTTGGAAAGCCGTGTTTACCAGCTCATATGTGCTTGGATTAATAGAGGCATTTTATATGTTTTGAGCATATTTTACACATTCAAATTTTCAACAAGTGTACGTTATTAAACACATGATTATGATTAAGATCCTAAATGATAGGTTGGAATGGAATTGACAAAATTAGGAATCTAATATGTAGCGTGCTCTTAACTATTTATGTAATTTTACTGACAAAAAAATGTTAATGTTGGTAGAGATGAAACAAAAATAGGTACCGGATATAAAATTGAAATCTTTACGAGTTATTAGCCTATTCTCGATCCTTTGTTGATTCCTTTGATTTAGGGGTTTCATGTATTTAGGGTTCTAGACATCAATTGATGTGGTATTTTTATTTACGGTATTTTTTATTTATGGTTTTAATGTTTTACTTTCTTTATTTCAATTGATTAAATAACGTAAGTCGGCCGTGCTGTGCACGGCACGAGCCTCCTAGTCTATATGTATATATGAAAGAGGTAGAGGATTTCAAATGGCTGACATGTGTCCATTTTTATGGCCTTCTTATCAGGACACGTGTCCAATTTAATTCACCTTATTGCCACCTCCTTTTCATTTTGTTGTTCTCCGATGTTGCACATTGCTTCATTTATCTCTTATTTGCCCCTTTCTTTCTTACTTTATTCAGCTTTTTGGGGTGTGTGGAGGTAATTTCGCTCAGTTGAACAGTTGCCCACGTAGTCTTCTTCACCGCGTACTTTTGTAAGATTTTCTGCTACGATGCGTGCGATATCACTTCCTACCTTCTACGTTGATTGGATTTCCGTAAATTGTGGTTCTTTACAGTTTTGTTTTTTCTTCTTCACTTTTCTAAACCGAGGATGAATTCAAAAATATATTAATCTCTCCAATTTTCAAACCCTAGCCTCTCTTTTGCTCTCCAAGACTTTCAAGCAAGGAGCTCTATTTCTGCTGAAGAATGGAGAAATCGCGTCGACGATTCCGGGCGAAGGCAGCGTGTCGGGCGGATCACCGCCCACGGCTCCAGTGCTTCCTCTCTCCTCCGGTGAGCTTCCGTTGTCTAGGAAGAGGTGTGTGATAGCATCTCTGGAAAGACCTCCGACTCCTCGCGATGCCAGTGCAGAGAGAGGTACCATAATTTTTGTGGGAAAAGAAATTCGATCGAAGCATGGAAAATTTTCAATTCAGGGCAACAATTGTAATTGAGATTAGTGTAACCTCTTATTTTTTCTCCCAATAATCTTACGGTTGTAGCTCCAGTTACCTCATTCGGTTTTCTCGCTGACATTTTTTTGACCGAGCAGAGACACTCCGTATACAAAGATTTGCTACCCAAAAATCTGCTCTGTCGTACCTACGAATGGACTTTCGCGCTTGCGTGTGGATGGCCTTCCGGGATTTGTGGTGTATTTCGTCCAAATTGTCGATGTGATATCGTAAAATCCAAACCCAAATCAAACACGCAACCCGGACCGCTCTTGCTTTTTCATCTTCGAGACCACCTTTCTTTTCATTTGCACAAGAGATTTTGGGGGAAATGGCAACAGGTAATGTTTCTGGTTTTTGCTTTGTGCTTTTGAATTCTCTATATCATTATATGGGTTTACTTTCAGCCCCAGGTGAACCTAAATAAAATAGGGAAAAAGGCAGATAGACGATATAACACAGAAGACAAGCAAGAGGTGATTCACAGAGGCAGCACGAATTACACGGCGGCAACGAGGTTTCCATCAACATCGTCTGCCATTGAGCCCTGCGTGGTTGCCGGTAAGTCCTCGCAGCATCTTTATCTTTATATTAATTGAAACAAAATATGGAATTATGCTTAATACAGACGAATTGTGCTTCGCTAAGGTTGGTTTTGATGGGAGATGAGGAGTAATTGAGGATTGCGGCAGATGAGATCAGATGATCCTTGAACAGCCTCATTTTGATGAGGTAATTGGGCTGGATATGGAAAAAGAAAGATAGAGGCGGCTTTCAGTGAGCCGTGGGAAGGGCAAGGCACGTGTTGTGGAGTTTGGACGCTTTGGTCAAGTGCTATTCCTATGAAGGTATTGTTATTTTTTTCAGATTAGCATTCAGGTCACGTGCTTTATTTGTCTGGAAATTTTTGATGGGGTGTGAGATTGAGGTAGAGCTATTTCGGTTCGATTGTTTGTGAGTTGAATTACGATTGGTCGTAACTTAATTGTAGTCGATTCTAAGAGTATGTTTGTGATTGTGGTGAAGAGTGTTAAAGTAAAATGGTTTTCAACATTTAACTACTTGATAGAACTTATGTGAACACTTTCCTACAAAACTCCCTTTGTTGAGGTCTCAGTCAGATCTGTGAAAAGCTCTTCTCTGTTTTTTGCTGCTGGAGGTTCGTATAATCTTTTGAAATTAGAGTATCTTCGTTGTATTTTTATCCTTCGTGTTCGTTAATTCGAGTTGTATTTTCAATTTTGTTCTGGATTAATAAATATCATTGTTGAATTTATAGTCATGTTTAGCTTATTTGGAAATTGTAGAGATGGAAAGGAGGTGGAATTATTTGGATATATCCCACTTGGAACTTAGATCTGCTATGCTTGATATGGATCGCAGTTTTGTTTTTCTCCTTTTTCTTTTCTCGCTCTATCTCTTTTTAGTCTTAGTTATTTGGTTCAAGTGATTGACTCCGACAATCTGAATCCTTTTATTGCTCTGAACATGAAAGGTGGAAAGGACTTCTCAACTGCGATTTTGTACAGGAATACGTGGCTAATCTGGTAATTGTAGATGAGGCGGTGACGCAGGCGGATCGAACGGTGGAGTCGGCGTGCGGAGCAGACGGCGTCAGGGGCACGTACTCTCGACTCTTGATTTCTGAATTCTGATTAACATGATGAAATGTATGCCGACTAATTTGCAGGTAGGTTCACCTTCATTTTGTCTTCTCTACACCCACATACGACTACCTTTCCGTTCGCTGCCCTTCGATTCTTTTGGTTTCCAATTTGTAAAAATTCAACTTATACAGTTTTTTAATCTTTATAAATGGGCAGGTCTGTTTGATGTTATTGTACCACTTACAAAATCGTGTTTAAGGGCCCTGGAGAGAAGGTCAAACCCAAACGGTTGTCAACTTTTCTGGAGAAGCGTGACCTCTATCGGTAGGTAACTCTTGTGGTTAGAGTTAAGGATTTTTAAATGTATGGAGGACATTTGAGATACCAACTATGTTTGTTTTGAAATGTTTATACGCTTTTTGCCTTTTTTATAGTATTAAGATCAAAGTACCGTTATTTCATTACATATCTCTCTTTGTTTCATAGTTGGATTGCTAAAAGTTGAAGCAAGAGTGAAAGAGGAAGTATAACAATAGATATCACATTCCCAGTTACGTTAGTTGTATTTTTCATATAAATTTGTGTTATATGTCCTTCAAGCCTATCTTAGGTAAATGGAGGTAATAATAGCTCTTTTAATTTACTTTTTTTTTTCTTTTTTTTTTTTTTTTTTTTNTAATTTACTTTTTTTTTTTCTGTTTTTTTTTTCAATGCTACTAGAATTAGTATATGCAAATTTTAGTAAAACTGTTTCCTATATGACCAAATCGCTTAGTTATGTCTTCTGACACCCTTTGAATTTATACTCCAATCAACTAACAAGTTTGTAATATCACGCAAAGATTTTGGCCAACCGACAATCTGCAGCTCGATCGAAAGAGAGAAGGCACGTTATATATCTGAGCTGGACAGAAAATTTCAGACCCTTGAAGCTGAGGCGACAACTCTCTCAGCTTAACTCACTTTGTACCAGGTATTTCATTAAATTTCTCTCCAACTATGTGAAACATGTTTTAGGTATTCGCTTTGGCTCTAATATTTTAAAATTGAAGGCTTTGAGAACTGGTTTAGATGTTAGTTCGTATTTCATCAATGTTCTGTTTTGTTGAGGGTAGAACTATCATAAATAACAAGGTAGGAAGAAGTGTGCTGACTTCAAAGTTCCGATAAAAAAGACGCACATTGAGCGCGCTTTGCTGGTAAGCATTTAACATCTAAAATTAGTAGCTAAAAAAAAGTTGTCAATTGCAAGGCTTTACAACCAATAATCTAATTCAATTATATCTTATCTGCAATTTTAGCCAATTCTCCTGCCATTTTGGAGGGAACACATTAAGCCGCTGAATGATGACACCACAATCACGCGAGCTGGTGGTGTTGACTACCAAATGGATATTGTAGGAAAGAAAATTATGTAAGGTTATAGATGTGGAGCCTTTTTAAACGAAATGACATCGTTGAAAGGTTAGTCTGCGAGTTTACTCTCATACCGTATGAAGGAATTGCTTTTAAGTTTAAAATTTAGTCAGAGTTTATGTTATGTTGTTATATTGGGTAGATTATTAGGTTACCGGTAATTTCTGCTTTCGAACACAATTTAGGATTTAAACACATTCGGCAAAGCCCTATTTCGATTGAAACGATTTGGGGAATTTCAATTGTGCCGATTCAAGCTCTCAATTTTCTATCAATTGCTCTCTTTCTTCTTTTACTTGTTATAATCATTTTTTTTTTCTTTTTTCCTGATTTACAATGTCTTTGATTTGAGTTGCACAGTTGTGGGTTCCAAATTGTGGACTACATCTTGCTTCAATTTAGGACTTTTTAGATTCAATGAAGATATTGGTATTTCATTTATGGATTTTGGTTTCGAATCTTTTGAATATGTTTGGTTAACCGATAACCAAACCGAACCGACCGATAGATATTCGGTTAAAAACCGAACCGAATTATAAAATTCGGTTCAGTTTTCGGTTTGAATAATGGATGCGGTTCGGTTTCGACCGAATGTGCACCCATGGCCCCATATTTCAAAAATACATATATACTACAATATTTGGGACCACACACCTCTCCCTATCCATTAATCAGTACGCCTCTCCATCTTCCCCCTTTCTATCTCTGTCAAATCAAGCTCAGTCTCAGTCTCTGTCGCCTCTCCATCTCCCTCTACTCTCTCTCAGATTCTGTCAAATTAAACCAGAAGAATGGCGTCCATCGTTTTATGTATCGCCATTTTGGTCTTCACATCCGCCGGCGCCGCCTCTGTGCTCCCGC
>BKCP01010070.1:1127838-1143773 GCA_008636005.1 Striga asiatica
GCCGGGCGGGAGCACAGAGGCGGCGCCAGCTGGGAGCACAGAGGCAGCGACGGCCGGGAGCACAGAAGCGGCGCCGGGCGGTCTCGCCCCGTACCAGATTCACCACCATATTCTTTCCAGGTAAATGTTCTCTAATTTATGGTGCATTTATTGAAGTTGGAAAATTATGGTGCGAGTATAGATATTATGAAATAAAGTAAAAAATGTAGTAGTGGTGGTAAGCAGAGTTGTAGCCATAAGGATTGACTAGATAAAGTATCGATGCAACTATTCGTGAAAGAAAGAAAAATAAAAATGAAGGTGGAGGGGGTTGATGATTTTATCCAACTAAGAAAAATAAAATAAGATTTAAAGAAAGACAACAACAAAACAGCTAACCAAATTGACAAAATATCCAAACAAAGGAAAACTCGTAGAGGTGGTTCAACGAAGATAATGATTGTGCAATTAAATTCCTACTGTGTTTCAAAAGAACAAACCATTAATTGTATTTATGCATTTCCTTTAGATACGCATGCCGAACCAGCTTCAAGCGACCCCAGGGGTGAGTAGTATGACCGTTGCAGTTGGGGGTGCTACTGTTGTGGTTGGGGGTGGTGGTCTTTTGGCTGGGAATCTTATTAAGGTGATTTGCGCCAAGACTAAGAAGAAGGGCATGGCGCAACCAGTATTTGCTTACTGGGAACTGGTACTCACCTGGGGCCCGGCTTTTGCCTCGAAGAAGGGTCAAAGCTGTCGTTGACGCCCTGCCAAATACCGATAGAACCGAGGTTTACCGTGCATGGCTTATGGCCATTTGGCACGAACTCGGAATTCCTTCGTCCGAATAAAGGCCATCCAGCAAATGTAAAGTCAGCATGACTTCTATTGAAAGGTTGTGCTCTAGGTTAGAGAAGGAATGGCCGGATATCCACTTTGGAATGAAAGAAAGCTTTTGGGAGTATCAGTGGGACAAGCACGGTGTGATGTTGGATATCCGTCAGTTTGATTATTTTGAAAAAGCTCTGAATTATAAATCGTCTATAGATGTCATGACTAGAGGCGGTTTAGAATATTATTTGGGCTATGATACGACAGAGTCCATCATAAATTTATGTCTGAAGATTGGAAATCTTATTCAAGCAAGACCGAAAGTGATATGCAGCAATATTCACAAGGCACTAATTGAAATACGGTTTTGCTTCGATGCCTCGGACCAATTTATTGATTGTGATTATTGTGCTGACGCCAAATGTGGCGATCCTGTTAGTATACCAGCTCCACCAGCAGCTCCACCACCTTCATAGCCAGCTACCTCTCTCTCTCTCTCTCTTTTTTTTATATTAATTGATTTGCTTTTATGTTTTTTGATTTCTTATTCTATTTGCGTTTTGTTTTTTTATTGATATAGGCTAGCAAGAGATTTTGTAGAATTTGCCTATACTTTGGGTTTATCTTGTCTTAAAATATGCATAAAAACTGTCAGTCCCTGTGAATTCTCTTGCATTAACTGTGGAGGCACGTACCAAACGTATCATTAAGTTTGAAAATCGACTAGTACTCCATTGAGCATTTTTAAGGACTTGAAACGGGATGGATGTGAAATTTTGTGTGTAGTTATGTATTTGCTTGCGAATCAATATGCATTGTATTCCTTGATTTGGTTGAGAAAAATGCCATGAAAATTAAGCTTTAACAGCAGGATCGATGTGTTAGGATAAGCTTCAATTTAAATTTTACCAGATATTGTTGCCTTATTACTCATTGTGATCCAAAATTGATTTGGTCTGTTTTACGTACTGATTACAGAATCAGGAGGCCAAAGTACAAGCTAAACCAAGCAAAATACAGAATGTGTAACAAGTCGGTAGATCTCTCTCTCCCTTTCTCTTTGAAATCTTATGATTATATTTTGAGATTTTAATCCCTTTTTTAGGTGGATGGCATTTTGGGAAGGTTCTTTCTCCAGTTCCCGTTTTCTGAATTCGGAATACTAAATGGCGAAATCCTGCATTTTGATGAGGAAATTCTTATGTTATGTGTGCTATAACAGATTTAGCTGTTTCAATTTCGGTCTCAATGTAACTAATCTATATGTTTTTGTAACTGTGATGATGCTGTAATTTTGTGTAATCCCAGATGTTTGTATGAAGTTATTTATTTCTATTGGGTACTAATTTGCGCGGCCAATGAAATATGTTATTCAGAGAAATTATACTTCTTGTTCGTACTTGTGTAGGGATTTTTATTTCACACAACCTGTGTCGATCCAACAGTAAAAAGTAAAACTATCTACAGCAATGGGAATAAATTTTCTGGGCTCTAGCTTTGTCATACACATTGGAAAATTTTACTTATATTTCAATAAATTTTCTGGGCTCTAGCTTTGTCATACACATTGGAAAATTTTAGTTATATTTCAAGGATCATGACTAACAAGGATGTTACCAAATTGCATCTAGTTGGGGGTTGAGTCTATTTTAATTTATTTGATTAATTACTGTTTGATTTATTTATTTATTTTATTCGAATAGAGATTGCTGCAGTTTCTAAGGGCGTATTCTTTGTATAATCCTCAAGAGGCATCAGGGGGAAAGAGTTGAATTGCAAACTCTTTCGGCCTCAAAATTAGACAAATTAATTGAAAGTCCAGACATAATTAGCTGGCATGAACATATCCTTTGACCTAAATAGTAAAGTTTACTTTGAAATGTAAGCACGTACTGGATTGTAATATTTTTCATGGAAAAGCAAGATTGGCCGGAATAATAATGTTTGCTACAGAAATATGGACTTCCTCATATAAGATCCATCATTTTCCAAAAATTAAAAGAAATAAAAATAATCAAATCACTTTCCAACAAAATTCTATATCCAACATCCATACATACTCCACAGCCTACATACGAACAAATCCGATTCGTGTAAATTGCGAAGTGATTTACACCAACAAGAGGGTAAACAAGTAAACAACAGTAGAAAAAAACGTGTGCAAAAAAACAGCTGAGAGCAAAAGGGACATCTGTACATTGCTTGGATTCGTCTCTCAAAAACATGTCTAAACTGCAGGTATATTGGCAAAGGAGAAACCTTTGTAACCCTTGTAAGCATAGTAGGCAATCCTTGTGTAATAGAACCCGGGAAGGAATAGAATCCCACCAAGTATAGCAAAAAATATCCCCGTAATAAGTAATAACATTGGTTACATACTATTTTGTGCATTACAAAACCAATCTGTGACGAGGCAGAAACTCAGCTCCCAAAGGCAAAGATGAAGATAAGCTGGATAAAATGAGCATGGAGTACACAGGGGCAAAGCAGAATAAACAATATCTCTGTAGTCGGAAGAAATCTATCATAATCATAGGGTGGCAAACATTACAATGTGACATGGCAGCAAAATATAGACATTAACCCAGCTTCTTCCCTCAAAATCACCTGCTGATTTTGTCCATTAATCATGTAAACTGACCAAACAGCTAATCTTGATTCTGCACTTAGACATATCCATATGTATATAAGTACACGCAATCCCAAAATGTTTCGCACCCATTTTGAATTAAAGGAAGTAACCTTTTATCTCGTTTTAGTTTTTTTCTTCTTTTTTCAGTTAAACTCGCGAAATCCCTACATCTAGTTACAATAAACCACACTCCCCATATACTTCTGCAAAAAGTGAGTACCTCACAGATGAGCCAATCTTTCAGACAATCATATTTCATAAAGAAAGGCAATTGAGACTTAATTTAGGCAATCAGATGTTGCATCACTTAAAACTCAGACCGAGAAATAACGATCCGATCTTTCGTAGTTTGCTCACCTTAGAATTCAAACACCAGAAAATATAGACTTCAATCATGAAGCGGTGCCATTAAAGGAGCAATATTTAAAAATAAAATGATATATATACCATTTGAAACCGATATATATAACGATTAAAAAACGATATATGTACAATATAAACTGAAAAACCCATTTAATGAATGATCAAAGATAAAACAAAAAATATATATAAAAAAAAAAGGAATATGACAAGGTGCTTCCTATATAACAAAAAATAAAATAAAATAAAAGAAAACATGTAAAAGAAAGTCTGGGAAATTAACACAGCAAAGTATTAAATCCAACAGTTTTTAACTTTCTGCGGCGATGAGCACATGATGAAACCTCATAGAACACTAGAAGCTCGCAAGTATCATATAGCCAAAGCGTAGATTGAATATACGAAGTAAGAGAAGTACAGTTCGAGTGTAAAAGACATTTCATCTCAACTTACATATAATCACATTCCTACCAATCATTAAAATTTGCTTATATCTAGATAAATAATATACATTACATATTTATCATTATATAAAAAATATATTACTTCCACAAGTGTTATAAATAATATGATATTATATGATAATAGATTTTTTGATAGATTAATAATTGAGTATTATGATGAACCAAAATATGTAAAATTATTATTATTTTGTATTAAAAAATAAATATATATGTTAAAAATTATTTATAGTAATATAAACGGATCAGCATGCTAATATATTGTGAAAATAAAGTTTAAAAGAAAAAGTTCTAAAGTACGAAAACCCCGTGCATCACACGGGATTCTCACTAGTTAATAGATAAATACGTTTCCATAATAAATGAAAATTACTCTAAAACTAAATCAAAATATTTTTGAAATTTGAAATTAAATCTCTATTGGCGGGATTTTTTCAAAAAATTTCAAAAAATTACCAAGTTTAGTAGTTTTAAAAATTTTAGGCGGGATTTTAGTTTCTATTTCAGGTAAATATCAAACCTTTTTATATAGATATAGATATAGATATAGATATAGATAGATATCGAGAGAGATATAATTGTAAGAAAAGAATTAATTGCAAAACTTTCATGTTTACGCTTATAATTTTCAGAATTTTTAATTAAGTTTAATTTTTTTTTTTTAAATTGTGCATATATCTTCAATTTTGTATAAATATTATAGTCTTCAATAAAAGTTGAAAAAGTTATGTTTCAAAATTAATTTAATTGTGTATTTTTGTTATTTTGATAACTGTTAAGTAATATTATATTTTAATGTTATAGTCACAATGTTACTGCTACATATCTCCTCTTTTGTTTGTAAGCTCATTTCAAATATTTGGACTTCAAATTATACCTGAACAACTATTAGATTAAATAATGCATATTCTACATTTATCTTATAATATAACTATATTATTGTTAATAATTTATACAATATATAGTTCTCTTAATAAAGATTAATTTATGTTGCCCAATTTAAATTGATACTTTTATTTACTTTGGTGGTACTGTTATGATTATTATTAATATAACACTTTAATTATACATAAAAAAATTATATTATTCATTATATTCATACAACAATTGTCATTGACATATGGCATATTCCACATTTATATTATTTTTATTTTTAATTAAAATCTAAAAATTACGCTAAAATGTAATAACCATTAAAAATTATTTGGGACAAGTAGTTGTAGACTTGGATGACTAATAATATTTCCTGCTTGTGCCCAAAGTATATGATATATTGGTAGTTTTGATTATTTGTGGAACATAAATTTAATTTTTATCTGATAATACCAATACTATTTAAAAAATGGATGTGAATCTTGCCACTCTAGTATATGAAGGTGTCAATGCATAAATGTTTGAAAGATATTATGTCTGGAATTTAAATAAAAGTCAAATAACCTAAGATACATTGTCTATAAAAATCTAAAAAAAATGCTAAAATGTAATAACTATTAACAATTATTTGTAACAAGTAGTTTTATTGGTTTTTTATTTGGTCAGATTTTATTTATGAAATGGCTCAGATAGGTATTATAGCCGGATATGGGAAAATTCTTATATTCCAAGTTTAGGTACTTTAACCTAGAAAGAAAAAGAAGTAAAAATCCTATACAAACTATGAGTCTATGACTTTTAAATTTCTTATACCGACTATGACTAAGAGCATCTCCAATGCTATGGTGTTGAAAGGTAATAATATTTAACACATGTCAATTGATGATTGTAATGTTAATCCACATAAAAATAATGTTAAAAGACTAAAAATTTGAATCAAACTAGTATCTCCAATGCACCAATTTAATAAGAATTTATTTGTATAGGTGGACCAATTATAATAATTCATTAATACAAGAATAATAAAAAATTAAACCAAATATAAAGTGAATTAATGAGTCATCATGTTTAACATGGTGTTAGATATTAGAAAGTGAGTTCAACATTGTTAACATTAAATGTCATCCACATCATCATGAAAGAGCTAATGACAAGATGCATTGGAGAATAAATTTGGAGGCCTCTCCATACCTGAGTGAAGATCTGTTAATTGAAATCCTGGCGAGATTGCCCGTACAATCTTTGCTCCGTCTTCGGAGCGTATGCAAATCATGGAAGTCGATGATAGGCAGCCCCGAATTCAGGTCCTTGCACTTATCCACAAACCGCCACTCCTCCAAAATCTTGCTCACCGCACACGAGCGTGGACAGATTCGCTTCGGTACACCCAAAGAGCGGCACTTTCTGCTCAACAACGATGAAAATCTCCCTTCCGACCCTTCCTGCTTGACCCCTTTCGATGTCCCCTTCCAATACCCAGACTGGACCTCTCACCAAATAGTCGGCTCCATCAACGGCTTGATATGCATATCCCAGTCCCAAACCTTTTTCCCAGACCCGGACGACGACCCAGCCAACGTACCCATTGTGCTATGGAACCCTACCATCCAGAGGTGCGTCTTCCTACCGGACCCCACCTTCAGTCTAGAACATAACGTGTCCATCGAGATTGGGTACGCCGCCACCACGGATGATTACAAAATCGTGGTAGTTAGGAAAGTAGGCGAAACTACTGCCCTAGAGTTCCACATCTATTCCTTGAACTCAAACGCGTGGCGCGGAGGTTTCGAGATGTGCCCCCCCGCGGCCCGTGTGAGTAATGAAGACCGTCGAATATTTCATAGCACGGGAGCTTTCTTGGGAGGCAAGATGCACTGGCTCGTTAGAAATGAACATGAGATTGAGGGCGGTTATTATGAGATGAAGGAGTGTATGGACACCCTTTACACGTTCGATGTGGCGGATGAGGTTTTTGCTGAGGTGGGCTTACCTGAGGAGGTGATGGCGCATTACACAGTACGTTACGCAGTACCACATGTTGCTGTAGTGGGGGACTTATTGCATGTGGTGCATATCGTTCGAAAGCATTTGACAATTTGGGTGAAGATGGAGGATGCTGGATCTTGTGATGTGTACTGGAAGAAATTGTACAGAGTTGATCATGTGAGCGCGATGTTTGTGTGTTTTTTGAAGAATGGGGAGTTGCTGATGGACAAGTACCCCACTTGCCCCACTACTGGACCGGTCGGTCAAGGCCATGGTCCCTTAGCGGCATATGATCCGAGGGATGGGAAGTTTAAGGACTTGGAGCCCTTGTCCCTCTCTCAACAACGAGACTTTGGGATTGTCGATTCTAGGAATCACCAACAGAGTCTCGTCCTCCTCGACCGAACCTGATTGGCGACCCACAAACTACTTAGGAGTAAAGGATGACAACCCCAACAACAGGGGCTTAGATATATAAACAATACTAATGTGCAGGATAGTAATTGAGAATTTGTTTGAAATAAATTTTAGAATTTTATGTCCCCTCATCACCGTTATAAAAAAAAAATATAAAATTGTTCCTGCAGTTTTTTTTATTTTTTTTAGTTGGAAGCAAAATTAAAATATAAAACAAGAATTTGTATATGTAATTATTCTGCTGGGTGAATTATCCAAGAATTTATTGTTCAAAAAATCACAGATCTACAAGTCCAGTATCTGAATACAACAAGTCATATCGAAAAGGAAAACAAAAAATGAAAAAACAACAATAAAAGACTGGCAATAACTGCCAGTAACTCAAATATAACGTCTCCTGGTCCCGGGAATAGTCCAGGCAAATAAGTCAGTGTCATGACTATGAATGCCTACAGTTACTCTCTAATCATTCCCGGTCGAATTTGATATTTTGTTTATAATGTTGTGTGTGATGAGGAGCTTCATCCCTTAGTACTATCATGACTATGACTAAGAATCCTATACCAACTATACTTGTCTATATAATATAAAGGCCAGGTGAATCACACATATATCTTGTGACTGATGTGGGCTTGGATATATAGCATATTTGCCGTAACATCGGCAGAGATGAAAATCATGAAATAGATCTGTTTATCTATTTACAAACTTGATTTTNAGATTAAAATCATGAAATCGATCTGTTTATCTATTTACAAATTTGAAAAAAAAACTAAAAGAGTGGTCTGCCTTAAACTTAACAAGGAATGCAGGATAAAAGTCTGTGTAGAGAGATACAGGATTGGAGAGGGTTGATTTGACCAAATTGGGTCTTTGCATTTGGAAATCCATATTTAATATTCAATTGTCTAGTGATATTTTCCCATATTCTCAATCTAGATAGATGTTTCATTTATTAATTTACAGAGTTTGACAAATAAGTTATGCTTCTTCTGCTTCGGTTATTTGCACGTATGATCAAAATCTTCTAACACGGAAGTGTAGTATGTTTATTTTCGATATTGTAATCTGCTTCGTTTCACACTGTTGTCAGTTGTTCTAATGACTTTTAAGGTTTATAAATCGGCACTGATGTTTTTTTTCTCCAATCTTGATTTTTTAGGTAAAGCCTTGGAGGAGCTACGTGCTTCAATGTTTAACAAACTACGTTCGGTCACTGGTCCCAAGCGCCAAATGCAATCTCTGTGGGGGCCCACTGTTGCTCTTACATTTAACTTTTTAGTCTCGGTTACCATTATCTTGATGAACAAACTGGTAAAACATGTGCCTCTCTTCTCTATTCTCATAGCAGAATCACAAAATACTATTGGTTTATAATGGCACTTTTAAAAGCTCTGTCCATTCTCTCCCTATCTTCTCCACCCAAATCGACAAAATATTCTTTGTTGTTCTCTCTGGGTATAGTCATGTCTCTCTCCACTGGCCTTGCGAATGTCAGCTTAAAATATAATAGGTAAGACATTATTTTAATACTAGTACCAATCCCGTGCTATGCACGGGTAGGAGATATTTATTAGGGAGATTAGATACCATATAGTAACACCTTTCTAGTTCTTATATAAATAGTAACACTTTTCTAGTTCTTATATAAATAATTAAATATTTGTTTATTTTGGTTCTATTTTCTTTAACTAATACGAATCATGTGCTATGCAGGGGTAGGAGATACTTATTAATATTTATAAATTAAAAATACACATTAAATAATATTTATAACTTAAAAATATGGAATCAATTGTAATACAATTCACCTATATTAAATTTATTGAAAATGTTATATGAAATTTAAATTGTGCAAAATTATAAAAAACATGTCTATTTAAAATTAGTACACAACCCGTACGGTGAACGTAACTGATAATAAATTACAATATAATTTCAAAATAAGTGTCATTTTAAAATTTTCATTCAGAAATTCAATTTAACTACAATGTAATTCCATAAAATAATAATTTTGATAAAATGTTATGAATATTTAAAAATCTATGTGAATAATAAGTACAGTTATAAAACTATATTATTTTATTAATTAAATTGAATTTATTTTTGTATAAACTATCTAAATAAAAAAATTAAATAGTTGAGTAATTTATTAAACTATAAATAAAATTGATTATTCTATTTACGTCCAAGTTAATATTAACCCGTAAGTTATTAAGAATAACTTATTTGACTTTTAAATTTGGAAACCAAATTTAGACTACACAATAAATTCTTTATACATATCATCTCTCAATTTTTTAGATTTTTTTTCGGTTACCTTATTGTTCAAATTTATCAACTAATTCTCTAAAATTAAATTACAAATTTAAATTTTATTAACTAATATTTGTTCAAAAATCTTTCTGATATTCAAAAGGAATACAGATCAATTTGAAAAATTATCATCAAAATCGTGTTGGTTGATCAAATTTTTAAGGGAAATGATGTACATATTGTATTATTTAAACCGTAAAATTGTGAATTATTTGTAGAATAAATCAATTTGTAATATATGAAATCCTCAATTTTTGGAATAAATCAATTCGTAGCTTTTGAGCCTACATTATATGGAATCCTCAATTTTTGAATTGTTATATTCTAAATAGTTTTATATTAAATAGCCACTATTGTGTGATTTTATGCATCATAACTGACTCATGAACCGACCTATCAAACGTGTTCGGGTGAATCAATGAAGATATTATTTAACAAAATTAGTTAGTACTAATCACATTAATCGTAGTAGTTGGAATCCTCAAATTTAAAAAATATTTGAAGTGATATGTTTTTATCATGTTTAGAAAACTGGTACATTCTTTAATTAAAAAAAATTCAATTTTAAACAGAAGACCAACATAATCGGTTAAAAAAAAGGAAGTCAAATATATTGCTAAATAAAAATATGTTTTCCAAATAAAAAAGGAACTTGAATTTATCCGATAGAGAAGGAATCTCATCCAAAATATATTGAACTCATCCAAAACATACTGAATTTCGGAATGAAAAAAATTCAAACTTTCGAAAAAATTTCAAACAAAATATTAGAGGAAAAAAAGTGATTTGAGCGGTAAAATGAAATAATTTTTCAAACATTTTTTCTTCTCTCTATTATATACTAATAGATTCTCCCTTTTTATTAAATTATTTGGTTGTTTATATGCTTTATTATATATAGCACTCTAATAGTGCTTTTCCAAGTGTTGGATTTTATCAGATGGCCAAGATTGCTGTGACCCCCGCCATTGTTTTATCCGAGTTCGTTCTCTTCAGGAAAAAGATATCTACACAAAAGGTAATTAATTAACTATGTTCTTGCAAACTTTATGAGTACATACATTCATATACTAAAATCATCACTGAAATTGGTTTCTACACGAGAGCTGATATTCTCGTGTTCAATACATGGAAAGACTTCTAGGGGGTATTTCGGTCTTTTTTTTTCCTTTTAACCAAGTTAAAGTTAAATCTCCAACTAAGCCAAGCATTTTTCAAGAAAACTATTTTTCTTGTTCCTAATTTAATTAAATTTGGAATGTATTGGCGCAGTAAAAACTACTACAAAAAAGGTGACTACTTGTATCCACACTTTGATGCTGTGGAAGCATATAAGAAGGCCTTCAAGACCTGGGCTACTTGGGTTAAAAAAAGTTTACCCAAACAATTGGTGTTTTATCATGGCTACTCGTCCGCTCATTTCAGGTATTATTTTTCACTAATTACCTCATTCAGGATAATTGCATTACTCCCTTCACATGTAAATTGTGTAAAGACCATTTTTTTTTTTTTTTTTTTTTNTGGTCAAAATAATCTTCTCAAATGAGTCCAAAACGGAACAAATCTCTCGCACCGAAATTTCTATATATTTGCAGAGGTGGGGACTGGGATTCGGGCGGGTCGTGCAATGGGGAAACCGAGCCCGTTAAAAGCGGGCCCATTATCTATAGCTATCCTACAAAGATGAAAATTGTGGAGGAAGTCCTTAGAGAAACTCGGGCTCCCGTCATGCTTTTCAACGTCACGCGTTTGACCAATTTTCGAAAAGACGGTCACCCTTCGGTTTTCGGTAGGAACGTGACAGGTGGCAAGAAAGTGTCGACCCGAAGACAAGATTGTAGCCATTGGTGCCTGCCCGGAGTGCCTGATACCTGGAACGGGAAACGTGGGTATGGCTTTTACTACTGAACTTTTGCCCATTATTATCACTTTCTAGGATTTGGGTTTTCATTTTATTTTGTTTATGCGTTCTTTGCTTTGAGCTCGAATACATTTCCTCCAAAATCTTTTACTTCGGCGAAGATCGACAGACCATGTGCGTGAGCAGCAGCAACCGGCGGGTTTTGGCATATGGCGGCGGCACTGCAACTGGCGTCCGGTAAAGTCTGCTGGCCCGCAGCGTCAATTTTGCGATTAATATTTGGTTTTATCTGTGATTTTTTATTGAAAATATGATCTACTTAGGTATTTTTGATGAAATGTTCGATGATGTACACCTGCCGTCGGATGAACCACCCAAGGATCGTTGTGCTTGAGGCCGCCACCTGAATGGATGGATATATTTTTTCTTTTTGTGTGTCAGTGTGTGTGTGTGTGATACATGATGCTTGTGCTGAGGGAATCTGTGTCGATTTTATTGTCAGGGACTGCATAACTCGTCACTTATGGAGAGATTGTCTCTAATAGAAATCTAAAGTTTGATTTGTACCAACAAGTGAGCGATGGTATTGACAACATATTGTGGTCCAAGTCGTTTGTTGAAAAATATGATTTGCAACATGACGTCCGAGGAGAAGATTGGGCAGATGACTAAGACAAAGTTGACCTCTCTTGACGCCGTGAAGATTGAAGAAGTACTTCATCAGTGAGAAATAAAAAATGCAATCTTTTGTTGTCAGTATACTTTGTTCATTTAGTTTTTTCCAATATCATTTATTTTTTTCTCTTGATATTTGCTAGCTGGGTGAATGTATATTATAGTATAAAAAATACAAGAGAAGATCTTGATTTTTGGTTGAAACAGTGTATCTACTAATTTGTTAGGCACCATATTTTTTGCGGGTGTAAAAGCTTTTCTCGGGTTCTTACAACATCTCTTTTCTTTTTTTTTTTTTCNAGAAATGGGTTTGTGGGAGGTTTGAGTGTCTTTGTTCAATGGACTAACCATCTTTACATTAGCTACAAGTAATTATTATTTACTAAAAAAAATAATTGCACATAAATTAGGGTTGAACTCTGTCAATTGTCATGCTATCCAAATTATTGGCCCCAACAATATGTAATAAAAATGATTAGGGTCACGCTCTACATGACTACTATGGCTATCATTTTCACATCTTGATGCCACTTTAATTCTGTTACTCCCAATAATGAAACAACCTTTTATTACAATTTATGTTATTAGAGAAAGCAAAAGGAAAAGTATACTTATTTAATATTAAAAAAAATGGACCACTGAAAAGGCATACTTTATTATACTGGTTATTTTTTCATATTAATTCTCAATATATATTGATACAAAGTCTTTAGATTATTTGAATTCGCATTAACAAAATAGTTACATCTACTTTATAAATAGAAAAATAAATTCATCCAGTTGATTCTAATTAATAATTATAAAATTATTATTGATGTATTATATGTGTTAAACTATTTTTAATTAAAAAACTTATATGGTCCGCCTAATAGACTAGTATTATATATATTAAAATTTCAATTCGTATATTCTTCAATTCAATAGCTGTTGAGAGGTAGATGGTGGGTGCATTTTTCAAATTCAGATGTCAAAAAAACGTTTTAAATATATAGCTCATAGTCAAATATTTGAAATATTGTAATTATCCTTTTTATTATTATTTCTAATTTACTGTTGAAAAAACATTTATTAATTAATAAACATTTTTTTATATTCAGACAATATTCCAGAAAAATTCTCCCCAAACGGGCCTTTTTTTTTTATAACACGTCCGTCCTCTCAATCTCGCCGCGATATCCTCTCTCTCTCTCTCTCTCTCTCTCTCTCTATATTTGAGGATTATACCAAGATTTTTGTCTTATGTTTTGTCTTCAGATTGAGTAGGTCATTGGAGATATACACTCCATTAATGTGCTCTTTCTTTGTTCTCACACTGAAAAATCGCAACAGCCAAACACAGACACGAACACACACTCTTTGAGGTAATAATGTGCTGAATCTGCAACAAAGTTGTAAGCTTTGCACCAGAAGAAGTGAAATAAGAGAGAGATGTTTCGTTTTTTCATCCGAAAAGATGTCAGGAAGATTCTCAAGCGCAAGGACAGTGATGCCGGTGAAAGAGGTAATAAATGCCCTTTTCCTATTTGCGCTCTTTTTCATTTTACTTTTCGAGCATTACAAAATGTCGGTACAGTTCTTGATTTTGTGGGTTGTTCTGTATCTGTGAAGTAAAAGGGGTAGAACAAGAAATGGGTCTGTCTGAATATTGGCCGGTAATTTTTCAATGGAAAACGGAATCTCTATTTATTTATCTACATGTTCATGTCTGAAATTTCTTCAACTTTCTTGATTTTGATTTGACGCTGGTTTGGCTGGAGCGTCGATGTTCAAAGCCTTTTATTTGGAATTCGATTGCTCAAAGTTGTACCATTTTTCATAAATTTTATGAGGGGCTTAATCAGAAAGATTGAATTTTTAATTTCTTTAGAGATGAATCATTTAACCAGATTGAGAGAATATTGGGATGGTGGAAATTCAGAACCAGAGATGCTAGTTTATGTTCGAAATGTGTGTGGTTTTAATTACTCTAAAAGCTCCCGGTGCAATTAGTCAAGAGCCAGAAGATCTGTTAGAAAATGCTATTTCAACCTTTAAGAAAAATGGGTTCTCTACTAGGTGAAACATGATCTTTCCACAGGAGCTTTAGCATTAATGCTAAATATACTCAGTTGCCGCAGCTAACTAAGAATGCTATTCTAATGTGAATAACAACAACAATCTGGTTAAAAAAAGAAAGTCTTTTCACTCCTCTAAGCAACATGACTAGATTAAACTGCATCTTGTGTTGAACATAATCTGCTTACCCTGAAACTCAAAAGAAAATAAAATATCTTGTGACTGATGTGGGCTTGGATATATAGCATCTTTGTCATAACATCAGCAGAGATTAAAATCATGAAATCGATCTGTTTATCTATTTACAAATTTGAAAAAAAAACTAAAAAAGTGGTGTGCCTTAAACTTAACAAGGAATGCAGGATAAAAGTCTGGGTAGAGACTAGAGAGATGCAGGATTGGAGAGTGCTGATTTGACCAAATTGGGTCTTTGCATTTGCAAATCCTTATTTAATATTCAATTGGCTAGTGATATTTTCCCATATTCTCAATCTAGATAGTTGTTTCATTTATTAATTTACAGAGTTTGACAAATAAGTTATGCTTCTCCTGCTTCGGTTATTTGCACGTATGATCAAAATCTTCTAACACGGAAGTGTAGTATGTTTATTTTCGATATTGTAATCTGCTTCTTTTCAAACTGTTGTCGGTTGTTCTAATGACTTTTAAGGTTTATAAATCGGCACTGATGTTTTTTTTCCAATCTTGATTTTTTAGGTAGAGCCTTGGAGGAGCTACGTGCTTCAATGTTTAACAAACTACGTTTGGTCACTGGTCCCAAACGCCAAATGCAATCTCTGTGGGGGCCCACTGTTGCTCTTACATTTAACTTTTTAGTCTCGGTTACTATTATCTTGATGAACAAACTGGTAAAACATGTGCCTCTCTTCTCTATTCTCATAGCAGAATCACAAAATACTATTTGGTTCTCACCTTTTTTTTTTTTTTAATGTTTTTGTTGTCTTCAGGTACTTGTGAATGTAGGATTTAATTATCCGATTTTCCTAACTTTTATTCACTACGTATGTAGTTGGTTTATAATGGCACTTTTAAAAGCTCTGTCCATTCTCTCTCTATCTTCTCCACCCAAATCGACAAAATATTCTTCGTTGTTCTCTCTTGGTATAGTCATGTCTCTCTCCACTGGCCTTGCGAATGTCAGCTTAAAATATAATAGGTAAGACATTATTCTAATATTCTCCCTGTTATTAAATTATTTGCTTGTTTACATGCTTTATTATATATGGCACTCTAATAGTGCTTACTTGTTTTTTTTCCAAGTGTTGGATTTTATCAGATGGCCAAGATTGCTGTGACCCCCGCCATTGTTTTATCCGAGTTCGTTCTCTTCAGGAAAAAGATATCTACACAAAAGGTAATTAATTAACTATGTTCTTGCAAACTTTATGAGTACATACATTCATATACTAAAATCATCACTGAAATTGGTTTCTACACGTTCGATAGTTGACCTTTTTTTTTTTTTTTT